>CM053585.1:132969918-132986335 GCA_028646515.1 Pseudochirops corinnae | reverse complement strand
TAAATATCTTGATCACAAATACAGTCATTAGAAAACCACACAAACCCTCCACCCCTCGGTGTCCAAAAAACCTCAGTTTCATCCAAGGGGAGGCCTTTTCTTCATCTTGACTCTGGGTGGTCTCTCTGATTCCCTGGATCCCCTTCCAAGGTCTCAGCTCCCTCCTGAATCCACCAAACAGTCACCTGGATTCAGAAGCAGACAGCTCCAAGGTCCTTATCCAATCCTCAGAGGTAGACAACTCCCAGGTCCTTGTCCAGTCCTCAGGACAGTCCCTGGCACACACTGAAGTTCACAGAGTGCAACACATCTCAAACTCTTCACCACTTCTCTTGCCTGGAACCCAAGAATCATCCAGGCCATGAACAAACAAAGTCTTATCCTGGTCATGCTTCTTCAGTCTTCCAACGCTTTAGCCGGCTCTAGGACCCAGAAAGAATATCGGCCTTCCAGGCAAGCCCTCCTCAGCCTTCCAGCCAAGCCCTCCTCAGCCTTCCAGCCAAGCCCTCCTCAGCCTTCCAGGCAAGCCCTCCCCAGCCTTCCAGGCAAGGCCTCTCAGCCTTCCAGGCGGCCTTCACCAGATTCTGGTCTCAGGAAAACCCCATCTCAGTTCTTAGTCAGTTCTCAGCTTCCAGATGCTGGGAGAGAAACTCTCTCTCTCTCTGTCTCTCTGTCTCTCTCTGTCTCTGTCTGTCTCTCTCTCTCTCTCAGCCAGCTTTAGTCTCCATGATTCTTCTTTTACCAGGAGCAAAATTCCAATTCTGTCTGTCTGTCTCTGGAATTCTTGCTTATATACACACCTCAGCCAGTCCCCTTCTTCCACATCAACAGGGGCTCAGCCAATCCCCTTCTTCCACATCAACAGGGGAGTTCATGCCTTCTCAACAGTGGGACAGAGTTTGCACCTTCCACACCTAGCACTTAGTACAAATGCTAAGTATCTTGCTAAACTGATTACTATTACAGAGCCCTCACCATAGGTTACTAACTCTTTGGAAGATGATCACAAGCCTTATGTGGGAGGAGAAGCCGAGATGAGCCTTGAATGGAGCCAGCCACTCAGAGGTAGAAGTAAGGAGAGAGAGCACTCCAGCTATGGTCCCAGAAAGCAGTACTGTATGTGGAGAACAGCAAATAGGCAAATTTGGCTATATGGCAGATTACATGAGGGAGAGCAAGGGAAAGATAAGCTAGAGCTAGATTTTAAAAATAAATGACAGAGAGAAAAGTTTTATGTATTTTATCCTAAAGATACTAGGGAGCCACAAAAGCTTCCTGAATAGGAGAGTGACATGGTCAGACCTGTGCTTTAAAAATATCAATTTTGGAGGTGTGTGGAAGATGAATTGCAGAGAGGAGAGACTGGAGGCAGGAAGACGAATTAATAGGCAACTGCAATAGTTCAGAGGAGCAGAATGGTTGCTCTTTGAGGGGTGAGAAGTGGATAGATAAAACCATGTGGAAAAGGAACTGACAGGACTTGGCAACTGATTATAGTGAGTGAAGGAAAGTGAGGAATTGAGGATGAATCTGAGATTGTGAACCTGGATCACAGGAAAAATGGTGGTAACTTTAACAAAAATGGGAAATTTAGGAAAAGAGGTGGGTTTGGGGCAAAAGATGAATTCCATTTTGGACATGTTCAGTTTAAGATACTTATGAGACTTCCATTTGGAAATGTCCAGTTGGCAATTGTGTAAGTTCTTTTAAAAAGTCAAAATAAAAAAAAAAAAGATGTTAAACCTTTTTACATTTAAAAGGAAAATATTTAATAAAATAAATAAAGTACATATTTAAAGAAGAAATGCTTTTAAAATTAACATATTTGAGTTTTATCTCTTCACTTCTCCCATATTGCTTCTCAAGAACTTGCTAGTAAAGCTTAAACAGCATAGTTGGAATAGGAAAGGGTAGAGAAGTCTTGGACCTATATAATCTACAAGTCAAATAGTCATTTCCTACATAATTGATCGTTGGTATGGCAAACTTTGTTCCATATAAAACTGAAATGAAGTGGCTATCTTCCTCGGACCTTTACTCTCTTAAAAGGGACTTTACACTTGACACTTGGAAGTCAAGAATTTGGTATCTACTACTACCTCGTGAAGTAATACCCCAATATTCAACTATCAACCTTACTGGAGAAGAATAGAAACATTAAAAAATTGGATATTTTTTTTCACAGTAAGGAGACGTGTCCCCCCGAGGAAACAGCCAACTTTTCCACATGAGTCTATGTTTACATCAGTCCTTCAGCACATTCTTTGTCCAAGTAGCTTAACATTAAGTTTAGTCTTAAGGGCTCCATAGCACTTAAACCCAAATGAAGGTTGGTACAGACTGACTGCTTTCTTTTTCTCCAGGAGAGATTCCTAAAAGTACATTATGTTTTCATGTTCTCTGAGGTTCATGGCTTTGGGTATCAGTTACATTCCCACTGCCTCAGGCACGGTGATTAAAATGAATTATCTCACGCATATGCGGGAGCCATGCAATACCAGAAGGTGGTTAGCCTCTGTCATCCCATCCCTTTATTAAGATTGCATACTTTCTTTTTGCCTGCCATATCCTGTTTACTTCCCTTTGGTAATTACAGTGGTGAATGACAATCCTCTGAGCCTGCCACATTCATGACAATCTGCCTCGTGCCACTTTCCTGAGCAGTAAGAACAGGTCACCCCTTCCCCCTTAGGAAAAGGGATTGAACAGTCTGAAACTGATTTAATTTTTTTTCCCCAATCCTCTCTATTCCTGGGAGTGCTCTCTTCTCACTCATGCATAAAGATAATCATATGCCCTTTTATTCTTTTATCTTCTTAAGAAGAGAAACTTTTGTTCTTCTCTTTGAAATGTCACCAATTATGTTCTTGAACTTATTTTTAGATGTGTGGAAGCCTTCCAGACATAATAGATGCCACCACAGATAAAGTCCTGTGTGTTTATCACATGTAAGGGGAAGAAGAAAATGCAGAGTCTTAGTATGGAAGTGACTCAAACCATTAACAAATTTACAATATGGCTCCCTTTACCCACCCCCCCCCACCCCAACAAGGAAAAAACATTGACTATAATAATATGCAGATGTTCATCTCACTCAAAAAATTAGGACAGACAATTAATTAGCAATATAATTAGTATGTTTCAAGGAGAAAGGCTGGAGTTCTAATGGCAGTTGTGGCTATTTATTGTTCAAAGTCGTAAGACCATAAACATTTCTAATAATATCTTCTCTAATATTGTCAATTGGAAATTCCTAGATTTTTTCTTTAAAAGACCACATAAAAGCTAAATCAGTGTTCCCGAGGCTCGTAGGCTGAGACTAATTTAAAATAAAATATAATTTGGCCCACGTTCATCATATCATCAGCTAACATTTATTGTGTGCCCACTGTATTCATCATACTCTGTACTGGGCTGTGTGGGGTTTATAGACTCTAGATTAGGCATGGTCTTTGCCTTCTAGGAATTTACAATCCAGTGTAGCTTCAGGATGTATGCCAGATTGTGCTAATCTGGGAATAGTTATAATAGCTTGGAAAACCCAGCACCAAATGTTCCTAGCTCACAGCAGATTTTCACCAGCTTGTCTTTCCCTGATGAGGTTCAGAGGTAGTAAACTCAGAATTCTTTTCTCCTTGCCTGGTATTTGTTGTTGTTTGCTTCAAAGAGCAAAGAGTTATTTGCAAGATCAATCCATTATCACTTTGAACTAGTTCCGTCTTTTCCAGAGATGGATAAAGCTGCCTATGGTGTCTGTATCTTGTTTTTCCAACTATACCATATATTCCCTTTACTTTCTGACATGGTTTTCTACTTTTCTGCTTAGTTAATATGACAACCTGAGTTGGACTTGCCTGAACAGAATTACCAGACTGGGCCACTGATCATTCTGGATGTCTTCATATTTGATGAGGCTGTGGTGAACCAACTCATTCATGAAGATGACCAAAATGAGTAGGACCAGCCAAACTGCGGTCTAATTCAGTGGCTACGTATCTTTGATCTCTAACTAGTGATATACTAGGGGAAATGGACACAAGTAGAAAAACTTTAGAACCCTGCACTTCTTTGTCTTTTCCTCCAACATCTTTGCTTTTCCTACCAATTTTACCTTGGCCTATCAACATTTAAGAACCTTTTTCAAATCAAGTTTAACAACAAGGAAGAAGATCATTCTTATAAAGAACTCATTTTCAACAACTCTCTGAAGGACTAGACACATGTAATAAGTAAAAGAGGATACCCAGCAAAGCAGTTAAAGACAGGAATAATGGAACAAGCTCTGTCCCAGAGGTCAGCAGATCTGAGTTCTAGTACCGACTCTATTACTAATTTAGCTGTGAAGCATCAGAGATCTCACTTAACTCCCCTATGACTCATTTTCCTTTCTGACTACAAAATTATATGATTCTATGTGTTGCCCATCTAGTATGACCAAAAGTAGGGCAATCTCTGCTCATTTGAGATGCACTGATTTAAAAAAAATGAAGCAATTATTATGTTTAAAACACAGTAATTAGCATTAGAGGAGTGGGATTTTAGATAAAACAGTTTACACCCTTGAGGAACTTAGTAGTCTTGATTTAGTTGATGAACTCAATTTTAGACATGTCGAATCTGAGGCTGCAGTGGGGGGTATCCAAAGTAGAAATGCCTTGTGGACAGTTGGAGATATATATTTGGAGCTCAAAAGAGAAATCAATATTAGGGATGAAGATTGTGGAATTATTTGCCAAGAGAAGGAAATAGTTAAATCCATGGGAGTAAATAAGATTGCTAGGGCAGATAATATAGAGAGTGAAGAAAATGGGACCAAAGCCATACCTGGAAGAACACTAATAACTATTGTCTAGAGAGCACTGGGGATGGGGAGAATGGGGTAGGGTGAGGAAGCTCTGGAGAATCTCACATAGTGTGCTCCCCAGTTTCTTTTCATCTGAATATTTCATGATGAATCCTATTTCAGATCTGTGTCCCCAGGTCTGTAGAATACACAGATACACAATTCTGCAGCCTTTTTCCTTACTGCCATCTCATCATTATTATAAATTATCATTACATTATAACATTATGATTTGAGAACCTATGTGATGTAATAGAGAACAGGCAACAGAATCAGAAAGACTTGGGTTAAAATCCTGAAGCTGACACATACTGTCTTGTGACCCTAAACAAGTTACTTAAGACCTTTCAGGGACCCAGGCAAATCTCTAAGACTGTTAAGTTGCAAAATAATTTTCCCTTCCTTGATAGAGGATCTCTAAACCAATAAAATCCCAGATATGTTCTAAACAAAAAAAATAAATACTATTTTTAAAAAGTAGCAACTGCTTCTTCCCTGAAAAAGGCCATATTTTCAATACCAATATTCAAACTTCCTGACAAAATGAAAAGATATATTATTAATGGGATAGTTAGTGAACATCTAGAAAGAGAAATCATCCTTTTTAATCATCATCTTTATGCAGGTTACTCCCAGATCTATTTTTTCCAGCCCTCATCTTTCACCTGAATTCCAGTCTGACATTACTAGCTGCCTACTGAGCAGTTCCACCTGGTTATCACAAATTCATCTTAAAATTCCATATCTCTAATAGAATGCCTTATCTTCTCTGCCTCCTCTCCCCCAGCTCTTCTTTCTTTTTTTAATGTCTCTATATCTACTAAGGACATTACCATCCTTACTGTTTCCCAAAATCATAACTTCAGAGTCATTTTTTTACTGTCTTCTACTTCATCTCATATCTAGAAAGTCTTGTTGATTCTACCCCCCATGATATACTTTGTTTTCATTCTCCTCTCTCTGCTCATACAACCACCACCCTAGCTCCGTCCTTATCCCATCTTTCTAAGGCTTGTTGCAATAATCTCTAACTTGGTCTTTTTTGCCTCAAGTTCTTCTGCTGACCAGTTTATTCTCTAAACAATGGCAAAATTGTTATTCCTAAATCACAGATTCTGACTACATCACTCCCCTTCTCAAGAAGTTTCAGTAGTTCTGTCTTGCTTCTCAGATAAGATACAAACTCTTCTCTTTGGCATTTAATGACTTTCACAGTCTGACTCCAAACCTTCCAAAGTTTCCTGTACTGCTCTTCTTCACATACTCTACATTCTGTGCAAACTGGCCTGGTGTTCCCATCCATGATGTTCCATCTCTTTGCAAAAACTGACAGCCCATGGCTGGAAAACTGTCTCTTTTTACTTATGCCTCTTAGAATTTCCAAATTCCTTCAAAACTCAAGCCAAGTGACACTTCCAACAGGAAATCTATTCTGATTTCTCTCCAGTTCCTGTGGGAAATAACAGAATCAGAGAATTTAAGAGTTAAAAGGTACCTCATCAACCATCTAGTCCAACTTATTCACAAAAGGAATCTCCAGTATAGTATAGCAGACAAGCGATTGTCTAGACTTTATTATTTTCTATTTGCATGTTTTCCTCTTTCTCCCAAAATACTGTAGGCTTCCTTAGGGCAGGGGCTATTTCATTCTTGCCTTCCCTCATTCCCCCCGGGCTTTTTACAATGCTTCTATATGCAGTAAATGCCTTTGGAATTAGGTTGAATTGTTAGTTACAAATAATCAGCATGGCTTTAGCAAGAACGAGCCAGACTAGCCTTATTTTTTCTTTTTTGATAGGAGAGCTAAACTGATAGATTTGAGGGAAATGCCTTTGATATAGTTTAACTAGATTTTATTAAAGTGCTTTATAAAGGATCACATGCTATTCTTTTGGAGGGAAAAAGAGATGTGGGTAGAATGTAGTTTAAAACAATGCAAAATGAAGTCCAAAGCAGATTAAAATATAAATATCTGACAAAATAAGTAAAAATCCAGTAAGACATAGATAATATTAAAATTTAAAACTAAGTCAGTATGCAGTCCTTAGGGATCCTTATTTATAGATTAGTGGCCCCCATTTCTATATGAGTTTGATATCATTGGGCTATTAGCAGTTCTCAATCTGTGGGTTATGTTCAATTTGTAACAATGAAAATACATCCTGTATATCAGATATTTACATTACAATTCATAACAGTAGCAAAATTACAGTTATGAAGTAGCAACGAAAATAATTTTATGGTTCGGGGTCACCACAACATGAGGAGCTGTATTAAAGGGTTGCGGCATCAGGAAGGTTGAGAACCACTGGGTTAGATGATATAGTACAATTGGAACTGTTGGTTAGCTGGACTCAGGTTCCCTGTCAGCTTGGAAAGATACCTCATATGGAGTACCTCAGAAGGCACTTTTTATAAAGAACTTTGTTATCAATGACTTGGATCATATGTTTATCAAATTTGCAGATAACAGAAAGCTGGAAACAGTAGCTAGCACAGTGAAAAACAGGAAGAATCCAAAAAACCTTTTGGCAGTCTAGAATATTGACCTAAATGGAATGTAAGATGAAATTTAATAGGGTTGAATGTAGAGTCTCACATGGGCTAAAAAAATTAAAATCAACTTTTCCAGTATAAGATGGGAGAAGGATGACATTAAGTTGTTTGTCTGAAAAATTCTAGAGATTTATAAATTAACAGGGTTATATGGCGACCAAAAAGCTGAAGTCATCTTGGTCTTTATTAAGAGAAGTATAGCATCCAAGGAAAAGTATCTTGGTCCTGGTCAGACCACAGATGGAATATCGTGCTCATTTCCAGGTAACACACTGCTAAATTGGTGAAAGGCCAATAGAGTACTAAGGTATTCTATTCCATACAATATGAGGGAGGATTGGATGAGAGAACTAGATATTTTTAGCTGAGGGTAAAGAAGACTTAAAGGACAGCTATGCTTAAGCATTTGAAGGGCTTTCATACAGGAAAAGAACTAGTGTTTTTCTTTAGCCCCAAGGGATAGAACTATGAGAAATAGGTGGAAATTTCAGAGATAAATTTTGTCTTATGTCAGGGAAAAAAACTTCTTAACTATTTCAGTTTTTCAAAACAGCTGCTTTAGGGAGAATTGGGTTACCCCTTACTGGGGGTTTAAATAGAGGGTGAACAGTAACTACTTGTCAAGTATGTTGTTTAGGAAATTCTTTTGGGGGTTTCGGTTTAAATAGATAGTGACCATGTTGCCCTTTGGCTTTAAATAATGTAATTCTGTGAGCAATCACCTTACGTGTCAGGAGACAAGGAGTAATTAAATTGTGTAGTAGGAGAACCAAGAATGACTATGAATCCAAGGGTGGAGAGTGAGGATACAAAGGGGAACAAAGTGGTCAAGATTATCAAATGATGCCAAAAGGTCAGAGAGGAAGAGAAATGAAGAGGAGATACTAGATTTGGTGATTAATGGTGACTGATGAAGTCTGAGACAACATTTGAATAGAATGATGGAGGAGAAAGCCAGATTGCAAGAGGTAGGATGAATGATGAGAAAGTGGAGGTACTGAGTGTAGAGATAGCTTTTTATCAAAAGTTTGGTAATGAATGGGAGAAAGAGGAGGAATGATGACAAGATAGGGTAAAAAAGAGTCAAGGGCAGACTTTTTGTTTTTGTTTTTTTGAAGGAATGTATAGACCTAATAATGTCTGTACATAGCTAAAAAGGAGCTAGTGAGATGGAATGACTGAAAATGACTAAAGGAGGGAAGATGACTGTTGGAGGAAGGCTGAGATGATGAGAACCAAGAATAGGATTAGCCTTAAAGAAAAGGTGTCTTTATTCTTTACTGGAGTTAAGGAAAAGAGAGTAGAATAATGTTTTTTTAAAAAGCTTTGAAGAATAATCTTGAAAGCTCTCTTATCACAGAGAACCTCAGTATTCTTTATGAAATAGGCAGCCAAGTGACCCTTTAGATAGAATTGTAAGGGCAGTGTAATGGCAAGCGAAGAAGTACTTAAAGCCTTGTTTTAGCTATTTCATTGATGCCTAGTTTCAGTTCAAGTTTCTTTTGAGCCTTGCCCATGATTATATCAAGTCTTTGTTGAGAAGCAGAACTTGTGAACCCTAGAACTTGTGAACTCCTCTTGCTTATGGAACAGGAAGGGGAGGTGCTAATGACCATATATAAGGAGAGGCCAAGGCTGGAGAGAGCAGAACTGGGAAGAACTGAGAAGAGAACTGAGAAGAACTGAGAGGAGAACTCTTGTGGTAGCAGAGTTGAGAAGGAGAAAACTTGTGGTATCCCGGCACTCTATCCTATCTGTGTTGATTTGTGTGTGTAATACTTTGTACAGAAGCCCTGAGACCTTATTGGAAGCCCTAAAAGAGGATTTTCTGGTTGTCTGTTTACAGAAGTCGTGGAGGAGGGTTTCAGAGGTCCTGGGACTTTACTGATGATTTGTGTTGACCTTGTTTGTGCGTCTGTGTTGATTTCATGGGCAGATAGTGAATTGATGATAGTGCCAGTAATATGTCTGAATGTTGTTTTGGCTCTGTTAAACTTTGTCTTCACAGAAACAGGAACTGTGAAGGACTTGAGGTAGACTGGACACTGTGAGCTTCAATATGGAATGGGAACTGGATGAGAAATTGGATGAGATGCTGGACAAGGAGCAGAGAGCTGATTGCCTTTGAATCTAGGTGACAGTTGGGTAGATTTGGGCAGGAGCTATTATCATGGAAGAGGACACATGGAATCTGAGAGCCATCCTTGAGTCAACATGAAAAGACCTCTTCTTGGATACTGCTGACTGAGAAGATCATGATTTACTGTGATCTGGGGGTGGAAAACTTTGACCATAGTACTTTGTGTCCCTTAAGGAAGCCTGCTCCTTAAGGATGATTAAGGACTTACTGAATGATATCTTTTGCTTTAAAATATGTGGCCACTTTAGTGATAAGTTGTTATGTTGTAACATTGTAAATGCTGTACTTTGGTTTCTGTGAATGTTTTGCTTTAATTTACTACTAAATAAATAGAGAGTTCACTCTACTAAGTAATCAGAACCTTAAAGCTGTTTGCAGCAGCAGGCCTCTGGAAAGCAGCTTGTGCTTGGCTTTACAGGCAGGGAACTATGACTTCATGAGGAATGCTAAACATTAAAAATGGACACAGCACGTTAGAAGAAAAAGTGCTATAGTCTCCTAAAGTTTTCCTTTACTCTCCTATTTCTGTTATTAATCCTGGCTCTGCCACTTGCTGTCTGTGTGAGGATGGACAATTAGCAACCTCTCTGGGTCTCAGTTACCACATCTGTAAAATGAGGGGATCATACCAGATAGCTATGGAGATTCCATGTAGCTTCTGACCTTCACTTCTGACCTTTCACTCCCCATCTCACACCTGCTCCATCTATCCCCTAAAATCCCTTCTCACCAAAACATGCAATAAAAATTTACAAGTTAAGATTCCAGTATGAAAAGATGAAGGCTGAGAGGGTATACGGTCAAGTCTATAAGCTCTAATAAATCACAAAGGCATGAAGGATAGGAATAGAAAAAATAATAATAACAATGAACATTTATATGGTACTTAAAATTCTGTCAGCTTCATTTTCTTAACATCTGATGCATATGTTGCCTCCTCTCCTGTAGTCCTGGCACCAGCCTGGTGCAAGCTCTCCATCTCCTCACACCTGGGCTACATGGGACAGCATGCTCGCTGGTCTCCCTGACACAGGTCTGGTCTCTCCTTGCTCCATCCATCCTCTACTTAGCAGTCAGATTAATCTTCTTAAAACTCAGATCTGATCACATCCATCTCAAGCTCTTTACCCCCTCAGGGATGAAATATAAAATTCTCTAGCTTTTTTAAAGCTCTTTATAACCTGGCTCCCTCCTACTTTTCCTATCTCCTCCTACCTAATATCTTACCCACTCAATCCTACCTACCCTATGATCTAAGGACACTGGCCTCCTTGCTGTTCCTCCAAAAAAACTCTCCTATTCCCAACTTGGGGACTTTGTCACACCTGTCCCCCAAGCCTGGAATTCTCTCCATGTTCACCTCTGCTTTCTGGTTTCCCTTCAGATCTCAGCTAAAGTCTCACCTTATACCTTTTCCAAATCTTCTTAATACCTTCCCTCTGCTGATTATCTCCAATTTGCTTTGTATATATAATTTTTTACATAGTTGTTTGCCTGTCATCTTCCCATTAGATTGTGAGCTCCTTGAGAGTAAAGACTTGTGCCTTTCTTTGCATCCCCATGCCTGGCACACGATAAGCACTGAATAAATACTTGCTGAATGACTAACATTTGGTAGTTCCCTGTGGAGGACATAAGATGTTTCTTGACGCTAGAGACAGAAAACTAGGTTTAATACATCATTGTTACAGTAAAGCATAGAATCTGCTATGTTCTTATATTCTAAAGAAACTTTAAAACTAAGGTGGGATTTTTTTCCCCTCTAACACCAAGTATGTTAAACAATGAGTAATATTTGGATAATTGGGTCAACGTGGAGAGTCAATTAAGACAATTTCAGAAAAGCTTGTTTGCCTTAAGAAAGAGTGCATCTATACATACATATAGAACTATTTTAGTTCTGTGCTTTGTTGGTATAGTCACAGCTATAAGGGGGAATATTTTTGTTTTTGTTGCAAGGATGCCCCAGTGCTGATACTTATCTCCCAGTTCAATGTCCAGCTTCAAGTACACCTTCTTGATCATAAAGCATTTTCCCAAATCTGGTTTGTCCCATGAATATCCTTTTAACTAAGGCAGTAATGGAGAAAGACCTGCATTTGGCTTAGTGGCTAGAGGCCCTACTTTCATGGCAAGAAGGCCAAGTTCAAATTATGCTTCTGACATGAATTATGTGACCATATTTGACTGTCATCTAAGAGTCTTACCTTTTGGGGGGGCATTCCTAGAGCTTAGCCCAGTGCCTAACACATAGTAGGGGCTTAATCAATGCTTGTTGACTAACAAATTGACTCATGGCAAGTCACAACCTCTTAGTGCTCCCAAGCACTAAGGTAAAAGTAAATTGTAAAATAGGTGCTCTTTTACATTGGCACAGTTTCTTTATACCCATGGAATCATAGATGCAGACAACAGAGTTACATAACTATATATAGGATTTATTTCCCTGTGTATATACCTCCTCCCCCAGGGGCAGCTGTTGGCACATTGGATTGGGGAGGGGAGACTACAGTCAAGAAGACCCCAGTTCAAATACAGCCTGAGACGTTTACCAGCTGTGTGACCCTAAGCAAGTCACAAAATTTTTTGTCTCAGTTTCTTCAGATGTAAGATGGGAATAATAACAGTTCTTACCTCTAAAGGAGGTTGTGACGCTCATATGAGGTATTTGTTAAATACTGCTTAACACAGTGCCTCACACAGTAGTCTTTATAGAATTATTACATATTCCCTTTCCTTAGTCCCTCCCCCAACACCTTGAAGGCAAGAACTATTTTGGTTTTGTATCTGAAAAGTCTTGTACATAGTAGGCACTTGCTGGTTGAATGAAGCATGCAGAAAATTAATGAATATAGTAAATAAATGATAGATTTCTACCAACCAAAAGCTCCGCGTAAAATAAGTGCTTTATAAGGAAGATATGCAGTGTAACTGTTTGAGAACAGGTAAAGACCCATTTTACATCTTTAGTAAATTCTGGTTGGCATGTGATTGCCAGGCTTTTCATTCCATAATTTGAGAAAGGATTTTCCTATCTTACTTGACTATACTGGAAATTTGCTCTAGTACAATATAGAGCTTCACTCTGTCTTGGAATATGTTCAAGGAAGAATCAGATTGCTGAAGTAGGGAAAAAAATGTAATCCCCTTCCCTTTCTCGGGAACTGAGATGGTACGGGAAGGGGGAGGGTGCTTTCCATGTGTTGGGCGTGTAAGTTTTTGTATTTGGATGGAAGGAAGGGAGAGATGGAAGAAGGAGGGGAAGGAAGAAGAAGAAGGAAGGAAAAAAGAAGGGAGAGAAGAGAAGGAAGAGAGAAAGGAGGGAGCAGGAAAGGGAGGGAGGGGACAGGGAAGAGAAAGAAGAATAGAAGGAAGGGAGTGAGGGAAGGAAGAAAGGAGGAAAGAAAGAAAGGAAGGAGGAAGGAAGGGAGGAAAGAGAATATATAATATTAGGCAGTCCTATAGCAAGGTCTCCAGGAGAATAGTACAGGCAGATCTCCAGGATCACTTCTTGAGTTGCATGGGGAGCTCTGTACAAGGCTCAGAGTTTGAGTTTCTGTATTACATCACATCTTCCAACTGCTCTTCAAATTTGAGAGTCAGGCTGGGGGTAGAGAGTGAAGGATGGGGGGAGGAGTGTTGGGGAGAAAAAGAGCAATGCAGTAATTGTGTGTCTAACCCCAGCCAAAAAATACATCTACCTCAATTATCTGAATATTCCCGGCAAAAGTACTTGTGGCCTGAATTACCCAGCTAATTGCCTTAACTCTACACTCTCCTTTCCACTTTGTAGACACAATCTAAGTAATCTTCATAGTCCTGCTGGGAAGGTGAGAGGTTAGTGTGTATTATCAGCTCTGTTTTACAAAACAAGTAATTAAACTGGAGAGAGGTTAAGTGATCGGCTCAGGGTCATACAGAAGTCAGTAGCTGAGCTGGGATTAGAGTATGTGGCTCTTTATCCCCTAACCAAGAGAAAAATCCAATAACTAAAATAAAAATTTAATCAGATAAAATTATATTTTTAATCAACTAATCAAAATGCCAAGAAGTAGCAAATGAGAAATGTATTTTATCTTTTTAATGCCATTTTTAACCAAATGGATATACCTCTTCTAATTAAAGACTATGTGTGCTTTGCTTCAGTGAATGAGACTCAGGCCTAATTTACAGAAGCTCCAAAACCCAGAAGAATAAATCGGTGGCCTCTTCTGAGACCAGCCTCATCCCATACCTATGTGCATACAACCAAGAGAACCTGCTCCCTTCAGCATTGTTGGAGGTCCGGAGGAGGAAAGGTTATATGTTTGGGAGGAGAGGGATGGCAGGCAGAAAGCAAACATAGGAAAAAAAAAAGTGGAGAAACAGTTGAATCCAGTTAGCTCCTGTTGAGCTTTAGAAAGAGATTTTTTTTTCCTCCTTTAGAAGGGAAGATTTTTCTCCCTCGCTACCCTGGAGTTTGGTTCAATAACTCACTGGGCTCTCAATTCTATTGTGCAATGCCTTAGAATGCCAAGGGAGCTTACTCAGTTCAGATGTGCCAAAAGACGAAAACCATAGCAGAGAGATGGCTTGAAAGGTGAACAAAAAATGATGCCGGTGGCCATGTCTCCAGCTTTTAAGGCAAAGGCAAGCCAAAACATGTTGAAGGACAGCCAACCTTCTCCCACTCAGCCTGCATTTTGTGAAAGAAGATAGAGATGTAGGTTTTTCATATTTTGCCTCAGCCTCCCTGTCTCTTATTGATTCAAGAAGCAAGTTTCTTTATACACACAAATGTTTTATAATGAATTTGAACCTCAGGAACCATTCATTTTAGAAAGGCATTTTCAAGTTCATTCTTTTTGTATGAAGAATCATCTTTGTTAACTTAAAATCTACTGAATCGCTTCATTTTTTAACTCCCTAAGAAGATAATTATCTACCGGATTCTTCTTGTCTTTGGGCTTTTCCGAACCCTGGATATGCTCGAGGGTGTTGAACGTTTTGATATTAAATGTATCCCTTTGCCTGGGTCAAAGGCAGTGGCAGCTCTCCTACTTGGGGTGAGGAGGGGGCCATGTGTGGAGACAGTTGGCCTTAATGTACACTGCAGAGCCCCAAAACACATTCAACAAAAACAAAAGCATTAACCACAGACCCAAAGCTGGGCGAAATCCTATCTTCTCCCCTCCCCCTGCCCCATATCCATTATGAAAACATGAAAATGACATCCCAGAGGAATCTTCCAAAGAAAGTTCAGATCAGAGAAGAAGGAAACTGGGTGAAGAAAAGAAGGTTAGGCTTGGTAAAAAAGAGAAGTCAGTGAGTTCCACAACACTGCCTTCTACATCTTTAAGTATTTGATGGCTAGTATAAAAAAAGTTATTTGTATTAGAGGTGAAGAAGGAAATGAGAGGACTTCCAAAATCAGAGAATCACGGAATTGGGGGAGAACTTAGTAGTCAAACCTGAAAAGTGGTCATCCAGCTCTGCCTTGAAGACTGTCCCCACCCACCCACCCAAGGAGGGGAAACTCCCTACCTCCCAGTGTATCCCATTCAATTTTTGTATAGCTCTCATGGCTATCTAGAGCAGGATAGCTCCACTTATCCTGATACCTGGAAACCAATGACAGTGAACCCAAATTCATTTCTTTTCAGCTTCTACCTGTTGCTCCTAATTCTGCTCACTTAGACCAAAGATGTAAAACCTCTATGCAGCAGCTCTTCAAATACTTGAAAACAGTTATGTCCTTCCTGGCGTCCTCTTCTCCAGGCTAACCAGACCTAGTCCTTTCAACTGATCCTCGCATGGCGCAGTCTTCAGGTCCAGCACCATTCTGATTGCTTTCCTCAAGCTGTCAATCTTATCAGTGTTTCTCCTAAAGAATAGTGGCTTGAATAGAACACAATAATCTAGCTATTGTATGAGTAGGGCAAAGTATAATTTCAAGATTTGGGTATCATCTGCTGCCATTGTGTTTTCCTTAAAATACCGTCATATATGCATCCTCCATTCTAGGGAAACTGACCCGCTCACGGCCCCATGCCATAGTTTTAGTTTTTCTGCCTCTTTGGTTCCACCATTTATAAGCCCTACTGTATTTCAGGCCCTCATACTTCCTGCTTGCATTATTGTAATAGTCTCCTAATTGGCCTCCTTGCTTCCAGTCACTGTTTTCCAATTTGTCCTCCACAGAGCTGTCAAATGAATATTCCTACAGCATAGATCTAACCCTATTACTCCCTTGCTTGAGAAGCTTCAATAGTTCCCCCGTTGCCTCTAGAATTAGTTACAAACTCATCTGTTTGACACTTAAATGAATGAATTCTCTTCAATGGGCATACTCATTCATCTCTGTCCTCATTCTATCCAACTCAAGCCTCATTTCCTCTATGAAGTCTTCCTTCACTATCCCAGTCGGAAATAATCTTTAAACTCCTCTGTGAATTCCTGTGGTATTTGTTGTCAGTAGTATTAGTAAGGGTGTGCCCATTCCAAACAAATATATGATATAAGGGACAAATAATGAAGACCCCTAACTCCATGTATGAGGTTATTTGAGTGAAACCATCTCAGAGAACCTTCTGATCTAGCAGATAGAATATGGACCTCTTTCAGGTAAATGGATCATTTTTCAACTTTCCATGGACTCATTTGCCCCTATTAAGGAATATTAGGCTTTGAGAATCTTTTTTTTTCTTTCTTCTTTTTTTTTTCTTCCTTTTCTTTTTCTTTTCTTTTTTCTTTTTTTTAAATTTTTTTAAAATTTTATTATAGTTTGCATCATTCATTTCCACGAGATTTTGAGTTACATATTTTCTCCCCGTCTTTCCCCCACCCACCGCCCCAAAACAGCCATCCCAGTGTGTCCCCCCTCCCCCAGTCTATTCTCT
>CM053585.1:132925513-132969418 GCA_028646515.1 Pseudochirops corinnae | reverse complement strand
TTATCCAAACCTGAAGTCTGTGAATGACTTGATTTACAAACGTGGTTATGACAAGATCAAGAAACAGAGAATTGCCCTGACGGATAATGCCCTTATTGCAAAATCTCTTGGTAAATATGGAATCATCTGCATGGAAGACTTGATCCATGAGATCTACACTGTTGGCAAGCACTTCAAAGCTGCCAACAACTTCCTGTGGCCTTTCAAATTATCTTCTCCAAGAGGTGGAATGAAGAAAAAGACTACACATTTTGTGGAAGGTGGAGATGCTGGTAATAGGGAAGACCAGATCAACAGGCTTATTAGAAGAATGAACTAAAGGTGAATTCACCATGATTATTTTTCTAATGGTCTGTTAATAAAAATGCCTATGACAAAAAAAAATAAAAAATAAAAATAAAAATAAAAATAAAATAATCTTTGAATTCCAAATTCTCTCCTTCCTTCCTTCTTCTTCCCCCTCCCTAACAAGGCAAGCACTTTGATATAGATTATGCATGTGCAGTCATGTAAAACATATTTACACATTAGCCATGCTGCAAAAGAGAACACAGAGCAAAAATCAAAACAAAACAAGAAAAATGAATAAAGAAAAAAAAAGTATACTTCAATATATATTCAGATTCTATCAGTTCTTTGTCTGGGGACAGCATTTTTTTTTTTATCATAAATCCTTTGGAATTGCCTTGGGTTATTGTATTGCTGAGAAGAGCTAAGTCATTCACAGTTGATCATTATATAGTATTTCTGTTACTATGTACAATGATTTACTGGCTCTGCTTAATTCACTTGGCATAATTTCAAATAAGTCTTCCCAGGTTTTTCTGAAACTATTCTGCTCATCATTTCTGGTAGCATAATAGTATTCTGTCACAATCATATACCACAACTTGTTCAGCTGTTCTCCCATTGAAGGGCATCCCCCAAATTTCCAATTCTTTGCCACCACAAAAAGAGAATCTATACATATCTTTGCATATATAGGACTTTTTCCTTTCTCTTTGATCTTGTTGGGATACAGACCTTGTATTATTGAGTCAAAGAGTATGCAGTTTTATAGCCAATGATTCACAATTATTTTGGACATAGTTCCAAATTACTCTCCAAAGTGATTAGATTAGTTCACAACTCCACCAAGAGTGTATTAGTGTCCCAATTTTTCCACATCCCTTACATTTTTTTCTTTTTCTGTCAAATTAGCCAATCTGAAAGGTGTGAAGTGGTACCTCAGAGTTGTCTTAATTTGCATTTTTCTAATCAATAGTGATTTATAGAATGTTTTCATATGACTATTGATAGCTTTGATTTCTTCTTCTGAAAACTACCTGTTCATATCATTTTACCATTTATCAACTGGGGAAATGATTCATATTCTTATAAACTTGATTCACTATATATTTGTATCTTTACCAAAGAAACTTCCTGTGAAATTCTACCTCAATTTCCTGCTTTCCTTCTAGTCATGACTGCATTGGTTTTGTTTCTACAAAAGCTTTTTAATCTAATGTAATAAAAATTATCCATTTTACATTATGTAATGCTCTCTGTCTTGTCTGGTCATAAACTCTACCTTTATCCATAGATCTGACAGGTGAAGTATTCCCTTTTCCTCTGATCTGTTTATGACACCACCCTTTAGTTCCAAATCATGTATCCAATTTGACCATATCTTGGTATATGGTGTAAGCTGTTGGTCTATGACTAGTTTCTGCCAAACTACTTTCCAACTTTCCCAACAATTTTTGTCAAATAGTGAACTCAAAAAACTCATTTTAGAAAATTTGCACAGGCTGAAACAGCATAGACCTATGCTAGCAACTGGAATTTTTGTTTTTCCTCAAGTGAATTATAATTTGGACCTCTGAAATGATCATTTACTTCTTTTTCTTCTAAACAGTCCCTATAACTGAGGATAGCAAATAAGCTGTTTTGGAAAAACACTGAAGATATTTAATATAGACATGATAATGCTAGTTACAAATAATATTACTTATTTATTCCTCCAAATTCCTGTCTTTCCCTCCCCTGATATCTTCTCAAACTTTAGAGGAAAAGAAAACAAATACCCCCTCCCCCGCCAAAAAAGCTTTCCAATATGCAAAAGTTCTTGGAATAGGATGGGTTTTCTAAATTTCTTAATAATTTCTTTGGAAATTCTAAATTTACTGTATCTATAAATTAAACTAAAGGAGGTTACAGATAAAATATCTTATACGTAGTTTCTCCTTATTGATTAAAGCAGTGGTTCTCAACCTTCCTAATGCCACGACCCTTTAATACAGTTCCTCATTTTGTGGTGACGCCCCCAACCGTAAAATTATTTTTGTTGCTACTTCAAAACTGTAATTTTGCTACTGTTATGAATCATAATGTAAATAGCTGATATGCAGGATATATTTAAATTGAACATAACCCATAGGTTGAGAACTGCTGGATTAAAGTAATTAGGCTGCTTATTATTCAAACTGGAGGGAAAAAAGGCCTTTGTAATCTACCCCTCCTTCCATCAAACTCACATCTGCTGCCCTCTCTTCCCATTCCCTCTGTCCCTTTTAGAACAAATTGTTGAACTCTCTCTGGTTTGGGGTTCTATAACAGACAATAATATTCCCTTGAACTCATGCCCTCTTCAAACTTGTATATTCTCCCTGCTCTAAGTTTTGAGCAGAGATTCCACAAGACATGTTTGATCTCTTCACGCTCCATTTTCATTCATCTTTCACACTCTCTATCAGTTGGGAAAATACAAACAGTATGGTTCAGTTTTAAGGTTAAGAACTGACAGTATCCATAAACATTTTCACAATAAAAACTGATGTATCTGTTGCCAAAGCCCAATGTCCATGGGGAGGAGGGACTAGGAAGGTAGGGAGGGGTGGTAAAGATTGGAAAAAGTAGGAAGCCTTCAATTTCCTAAAAATTTTTCTAATGCAGTCAGCATGGTTAGAAAACCAACCCCACAAACTGACGGAACTATTAATAAAGAATTGGATTTATCTACTCCAGTAACTGAGGCATTTCAGGGAGGGTATGCACAACCTGAGAGAAATAAATGAGTATATAGAAGGATGGATAACTAACAAAAGGGGAAAAAAATCATTCATCAATTGTAAGCTATGAAACTATCATGTAATAATTGTTATAAAATGGTCACTCCCTTTTCTGAAGGAGGCACAGAATCATTCAAAGGCAGCTTTTGGGAAGGGCTTTTCTGCAGGCAGTCTAAAATGTGGCAGAGTCCCTAAGATACAGGAGAAAAGGAGGACCCTCAGTGGATGGCAGTGGAAGAGAAACAATCTAACTTAAAAACCATGATAGTTAACATTTCTACTATTTTTTAAAGTTCACATTATTTCATTTCAGCTTCAAAATGACCCTGTGAACTAGGTTCTAGAAGCATTTCACAGATGAGGAAACTGAGGCTCACTCACATAAAATGACTTGCCCATGGCCACCTAACTAATAAAATATATCCACCAAGGAAGTGCTGCATAGGTGGTAAAATGAGTCATATAGAACAGAATATGGACAGGTAGGCACAGGTGTTTCATAAATGTCTCATCAATAAATGGATGCCTTGGCCTCTATTAAAATAGGAGATATTATCTTTGTGATCATGGCAACATATAGTACATTTCTAAGAAGGCAGGCAGCACCTGTCTTCCTATGCACTAAAAGATCTGAGGGTTTCTTTCCTCCATTCTACAGGAACCTTCTGAAGTTTTCCAGCTCTTACTCTCACTCCCTGCCTGGCAAAATGTTAACTAATTCATAATTTCTAAGCCATTTTTCAGCATTTTTCATTCATTTTTGAAAGGACATAGCATGTTAAGACTTTCTATGGCTAGCATTAGGAAATTTCAAGAATGATCATAATGGAGAAGAAAGGAGTTCTTCTTTGAAGTTGGAATGAATATGCCAGAAAGAGCAATGGATACTGAAAAAAAAAGTCTCAAGAAGAGCCTCCCTTTGCTTCCCATCATAGGTTGGTTACAAAGGATGAAGTGGTTCTTTTCAAATAGTAGGAGTTTGCCAGTTGGCCAAACCAGTGGTATTCCATTATAGAGATTAAAACCAACTTTATGATTGTGGTGCAAATAATAAAGGGTCTGGCAAGGTTTCCTTCCAAAATAAAAGCTCATTTATTTTCTGAGGTGTATAATTTGGTTGTAAATGTTTCCTTTGGGCCAAAATGTCGCAGATTGGGTTTTAACCTGGAACACATCAGTACTTTGCTTGAAAAGAATGGAGCCCATGTGGTCCATCCACATCTATCCACTTGGGACATGGAAGGTTTAAAGTCTAGCTTACTCTTCTTCATGAGCCTTTCTGGCTGGACTTAGTGTGGTCTGGTGGGTATAGTTGAGTCTAAGAGGCAGGAGGCTGTAGGTCTAGACTGAGTTCACTGAGCTGCTACATGAGGTTGGGTAACATTAAAATTCTTTGGCTCTGACTTTCTACTCCATCTAAAAAATGGGTATTCCATCACTTGCTCTTCAGTCACAATTATGTTGTGAGTCATTCCTTCTTGGGAAGAGGGAGAAGGTACTATGACCACCTTGATCACTATATTAGTCTGATCTTTCCAGTCCTTTTGTGTTCATGTTTTATTGATTTTTTTAAAAGTCATCCAGCAATGACTAATATTTGTATAAAACCACAGCCAAATTCTGCCTTGGTTTGTGTGGGTGGCTTGCTGTGACTTCAATGGGGACTGACCACACACATTTGGGGTAGAATTTGGCCCATAATGTTTAACCAATCTCACCCAGACATAAACAAATCTTTCTACTTCTTTAAGAAGCTTAAGAAAATAATAGCTTTTTATACTATATCATGTTTGTCCTCCTATCAAATGTTTTTTACCTTCTAAAACCTCTATTGTACATTTGTGTTATAGTTATCCAAGAGAGTCAGATGCTTCATATGGATAGACATATGGATAGATAGATCAATAGACAGATACACACACACACACACACACACAGACACACACACACTGACTTTGCCAAAAAAACTGCTAATGCAAACTTAGCCTGAGCACAATGGTTCTTGCCATCAGAAAGAATAAAATAATCTCTTTTAGGGTCTTCAAAAACTATCACCCCAGAAGTGGATTTCAGAAAAAGATACAAAAAGGAAAACAGGTCAGTGGGGGTACGGGAAGGAGAAGAATTTCCAGTTAACCTGAAGTGTTGGTGAAACCCAAGTGGAAATTAGACTTAGTTCCTTATAGTTCTGAAGCTCTGCTCCACAGAGAAACTCTCAGAGTTTCATTTATTGTATGATCACCTGCTGGGAGATGACAGGGGAGTGGTCTCTCCTGAACTGAGCTCCTTCAAGACCTGACCCCAAGAGCAGTATGTCAAGCAAAATGTTGCATTAAAAAATAGCTCCCTGAGGAGCATGGAAGTCTCACTGCTGAGATTAATGGTCAAACAAAGCTGACAAGATTCTATTGTTTTCCAATCAATCACAGTCCCATAAGGACTATTCAAGCACTAAGTGGCAATCAGCTTTTGGGATAATTACCTGCTTCAGATGATTGACTCGAGTACTAAAAGCTAAAATTCAAATGTAGCCATGATAAATAATGTAAAAAAGGAAACCAAGTGAGGATATGCTTAAGAAATAAAAGATCACTAGTGTTAGTTCGAAAAGAATATTCTTAATATCAATCAAACAGACAGTGCTGGCCTCTATCTTCAAGTAAAACTAATGATGTTCCTTGGTAGTTAAACTCATTTGTAAAAGGTCCCTGATGAATGCTGAAGTCATCTCCATGTAGCCCACCTGGTGCTTAGGTATAGCAAAGAAGATGGAATGCAAGATCATTCCATATTGGGAAACCACAATGCTGATGCATCATGAATAGCTCATAGAGGGAGTATCAGCTTTAACTCAGAATCAAACCCACAAAAGCAAAGAATTCAGACCATGAGTGTTTGAAATGTCATTTTGTTTGTGGTTTAGGGTTTTTAGTCTAAGAGTCTGATAGTCCGCAGAGATAAAAGTGATTAGAAAACAAAGTGGAAACTCTTCTTTTAAAAGGACATGATTCTGCCCTTATTTAATGCTAATACTCAAACTATCTTTCATAACTGTTAAGTGTTTATTCCAGTGAGATTTTTTAAGCCTTCTTATATCTCCCAGTTGCAAAAGTGAGTGTACATCGAAAACCATCTGCTGTTTTGAAGGTTGTTTTCAACAGTCTGGATTGTAGTTTCCAAGAAGCAATCATTTCCTTGCGTCCAGGTGACTTTTTAAATACTAAAAAACAAAAGCTCTACTCCAACCCCCCAAAACACCAAACACACTGCTTATGGAAATGTCCATGGTTCTGTTTATGCCAGCTAGCAAATTCATTCTGAGAAGATTATAAAATGTCTAACCCAGGTGGAACACAAACTATATGATTTTGTTACACAATCAAAAGTTAATATGGAACCAAAAATGCAATTTAAATCACATTTCCTGGTTTTCTGGAAGTTTTTTTTTTCCAGGTAAATGAAAAGAATAATTTGTAGGAAACACAAAAATCAAATGTCCATGAAGTTGCTTCATCTGTTGCCTGTCCCATTCCTTTCTTTCTCCAAGAACAAAGAGAAGTGGATTTGGTAAAATTCAGGAGTTCCCAAGTGATTTTCTAGTGTCTTTCAAAGAATAGGACACTTTGATGTTTCACAATGTTAAGTGGTTTGAGACTTGTCTTAGTAACAGTAGGAGAGAATGGGCCTGAAATTTCATTGATGAGAAACTCCCAGGTGAAGAAACTCCTCCTCTTAAATCAGTCAATATCTCTTCTGCAATTTCTAATCTTAGAGAGATGCCTTAAATGACAGTACTCCTCTTTAACAACCTTAACCTGCCTACTGACAGAATTTCAAGGTAGCTAAGTGAGCTTTGCTGAAAGCACAGGACTAAGGGTTAAGAGAATTGAGTTCTAGTCTCAAGCTTTGTCATTGCCTCCCCATATAACTTTGGGAATGTCTCTTAATCTTCCTATCTCAGTTGCTTCATCATTGAAAAGATCACAAGATCATAGGTACACAGACTCAATGCCAGAAGCATTCTCAGAAACCATTTTATAGTTTGCTTCATCAGTTTTTGGTGGAACAAATGAGACAATAGAAGTGAAAATCCTTTGAAATTTGTCTTATTTATTTGGTACCTACTCTCAGAGGGCACTGTGGAAGATGCACTGAAAGATTCAAAGAAGAACAAGACAGAGACACTGCCCTGAGAGAACTTACAATCTAACAGGGGAAATGAGAAACATTCAGCACACTTACTCAACTTCAGACATCTATGATTTCATTTGTATGGGATGAAAGGGAGATAGACAGTCTTCAAATTGTTACTATCAAAAAAATCTGTCAGTCTACAGCCAATCTGGTATTCTGTATCCATGAACTTACTTCGGCTAATCTTTAGATAGCAGTCCATAGCAAGACCCATATTTAAGACCTTTCCAGGTTGTTAAGGTCTTCCAAAGCTTTTATTCTACTGACATTGCTTTTAAAAACCTAAGGTCACCCAGACTAGGATTTGGAGGGGTGGGCACAATACACAAATAACCATAAAGCAAAACACTATGGGAGGAAGAGATCCCTCTTTTGGCTAGGGAGAAGGGATGATCAAGGCTTGGTGGATGAAGTGACATTTAAGTTGGACACTGAAGGAAGGGTAGGCTTTTAAGAGATTGGGAAAAGGTGGAAGAATATTCTAGGCTGAACAGCATCAAGAAAGGCATGGAAGTGGGGAACATGAGGAATGTGTTCTGGGAGCAAACAGTTCATTTTGACTATAATGAAGGGAGTAAGGGGAAAAAAAGGAAGGAACCATTTATGAAGTGCCTGCTATGTATGTGCTGGGCATTGTACTAAGTGCTAAACAAATGCTTTTTCATTTAGTCCTCAAAACAGTCCTGGGAGGTAAATGCTATTATTAACATCCCCATTTTTCAGTCCAGGAAACTGAGGAAGACAGAGGGTAAGACTTGTTCAGAGTCACACAGTAAGTATTTGAGGCCAGATTTGAATTTGGGTCTTCCTGATTCCAGGCCTAGCATTCTATCAACTCTACCACCAAGCCTTCTCTAAAGGCAATGTAAGTTAAGGGGAGCAGTAGGATAACAGTTTAGGACGGAAAAATAGGGGCCATATTGTGAAAATTCTGGAAAAGTCTGAATTTTATTTAGCAGGCAGCAAAAAGTCATTGACCATTTTGAGGAGGGGAGTAAAATGGTCAGAATTATGCCTTAGAAGAATAAATCTAGCTATGATATATCAGATGATTGTAGATGGGAAAACCAATTAAAAAGCAATAGGAAAGGTGAAAGGTAATTGAAAATACAATACAAATTCCGGATATTATAATTTGGGGAAGGGATAAAAGAGGTCCAGATCTGTGATTTCGATCAAAAACTCCTTCCCCCAGTATAGGGTGGCACATTGTCTAAGACACTGAAAAATGAAATGATTTACCATGGGTCACTCAACTAGTATTTGCCGGAGGGACGACTTAAATACTTGGAATCAGGCCTTTCTGACTCCAAGGTTGGTTTCTATCTTCTGTGCCATATTGCTCCAGATATTATTATAATTATTAATTTCAATCTTAATAATTGTTATTACTGTGATCATCACCTCAGGGTGTTGAAATAAAAACCATAATAAAGAGAATCTTCAAAGGAGTGGTGCAGTGAAGGCATTTAATGACATAGGGGCTGGGAATGAAGAGATTTTGGAATGTTAAGTATGAAAATTCAAGCATCCCTATTCAGAGCTGTGATTTTTCACTCCAATTTTCAAAGCACAGTCTTATTTTTTTTTTAAAGGAACTTTTCATAAAAAGAAATGACTTCCACCACCACTACTATCCCTTTTTCTTTCAATGTTTCCTAGGGCTGATTAAAGAAGCATGACTTGACTTTCAATTTCAAACGTCTGGGGTGGGTGGGTGCAGGGATTCCAGTAGACTACAGACAGGAAATGAATACCATACACACACCCAACAAGGCAGATGCTTTTGAATGTGACACTTAGGTAAAATAAAACTATCATTTTAACACTTCTTTCACTTTTATTCCTGTTACCTTTTGCAGTTTTTACCCTTTGCAGTTACTTCTTTGGGAAATGTATTCTTGGGATAATAATTCATTCTTCAAATTCATTAGTATAACTGGACATTTGAAATTACCTGGATGAAGACTAAATTTTAAACAGATTTTTTAAAAAGAAAATTGGACAATTCATTTGCCCCAGAGCTATGGAATCATGAAACAAAGCAACATGTTTGTCAGTAGTATAAACTAGCATTTTATCTTTTCAATATATTTCTGTGAATATGGTTTGCTAAATCTTTTCTCTTGTTCTTGTCTCTGAAGAAATCTGTATGCCAAAATTATTCTATGCAAAATTTGCAGAAAAAAAGCTTATAAAATTTATAGACCAGCTCTTTCTTTTTTGACAATAGCCTAAAGTGGATTTTCTTTTGGGGCCATTATAAATTGGTATTATTTTTTGGTGTCTATTGAGTTCTGTCTTTTCTTGATACTTTTATAATATCTATTTCTTTCATAGGCACATCTGCTTTCCTCCTCAAGTTGCTGGCAGTGCCAACCAAAGATCAACTATTTGGATTCAAGCCTGTTTGAACTCTCATTTTAAAGAATAAATTTAACCTCCAAATTTTAAAAATTCACTTAGCCTTATTAATGGCTCTTCTATCTACTAGAGATTACAAGCAAATTTCTAAGTTTTTTTTTTTTAAATATGAGGTGCTTTGCTAGTTGGATTGGTCAAAAGTGCCTTCTAAACCATAGGAGTGATATTTATTGCACTGAAGCATTACAGCTGTGGAAATGGATAGTAACACACTGACCATACTAGTGCTGATATCACTTTGGTTCTGTCCAAAGCCCCACTAAAGTTAATAAATCTCTACTTGTTATCTGGATAGTTTTAAGAACCATGCCACAGGTTTCTCTGATGGACATAAAGTTAACACTGGCTTAAATTAAGGTAAACTTCTTCCACCTTACTCCTCTTTATATATTCTACAATGCATTGACACTAGCCTCCAATGGGTGTGGCCTCCTTGCTTTTCCTTGAACATCGAGCTCCATCTCTCAGTTCCATGGATTTCCTCTGGCTTTCCCCTACAACTGACATTTTCCCCCTCATTACCTCTGCCTACTGGCTCCCCTAGTTTCCTTCAAATCTCCCTTAGAATCCCACCTTCTACAAGAAGCTTTTCACAGTCATCCTTAGAGGTGGTGCCTTATCTCTGTGAGGATGTCCACTTTGCCCTGCATGTATTTTTTTGTACACAGTTAATTGTACCTTGTCTCCACCAGGAGACTGTGAGATTCCTAAGGGGTGCAACTGCTTTTTGCCTTTTCTATGTATCCCTAACACTTAGCACAGTGTTTGGCACATGACTGGAGATTAATAAATGCTTCTTGACTTGAATTGATTTGTTAAGTTGGGCTGTAAACCAGAGTTTCTCTTTTGGAAAAAAGTCTGCACTAAGGAAGTGATGAGAGGGGAAGAAGTAAAAATATATCATGTAGGCCTAGGGCAAGAGCTGACTTTGATAAGAAACAGGATCAATGAAACTGAAAGGAGCATGAAATTTTCAGGGCCTAAAACAACCCAGGAATAGAAAAACAATAAGAGAACAATTAAGTGCAGCTAAACATCAACTAGATAGCTACCAACAAGTTACCATGACCAAAAAATAACTATATAAATATTTCTGCAAATGTAGCTTTTGACCTCAATTATCTGAATTATTTGTGTAGGTGGACCCAGCCAGACCATGGCTGAATTGGCACCAGTAGACTTAGCCAAGGGGCTAAATTTCATACATAAAAATGAGATGAATGGAATGCCAATTTGGATGCACCCAAATAAAGGAAATGTACAGCCTCCAAGGAATTGAGGCCTTTGGTTAAGGAAAGGTGGGGCAGAGGAAAGATCACTGTATTGGGGATCAGGAAAGTTATCCCGTCTTAATTCATCAACTAACAGTGTGACCTAGGTCAAATCTCTTTATTTCCCTGAGCCTCAATCTACCCATTCATAAAATGTGGGAGGGACTGAACTCCATTAGCTCTTTAGGTACCTTCCAAAAACAAAATCATACAGTTCTATAAGTTTGATGCAGTACAGATTTCACTGCCCTGGTTTAAATGGGTTCTAATGAATATCTGCTATATTAATCATATTTACTATGTATTCCAAAAATCTTGTGAATCTATTACTATTATATTTACTATTAAATAAGATATAACAAAGCTAGCTTACATCTATATAGTACTTTTCAATTTGTAAAGGGGTTTTCTCACTACAACCCTGTGATATAGGTAATACTTTCATTTTACAGATGAGGGAACTGAGGGATAGAAATTAAGTGAGCTGACCAGTGTAAGAAAACTAATAAATGTGCCAGGGTCAGCAAGTTAGTAAATGTTAGAGCCTAGGTTTCCTGATTCTGATTCTGGCACTCATTCTACCACACAATGAATATTTCCTTCTATACAAACTATTTCAGGGGCACCTGGATGACACAGTAGATAGAATGCTGAGCCTGAAGTCAGAAAAACTCAGATACTTACTGTGTTACCCTGAGCAAGTCACTTTACCCTGTTTGCCTCAGTTTCCTCATCTGTAAAATGAGCTGGAGAAGGAAATGACAAACCACTCCAGTATCTTTGTCAACAAAATCCCAAATGGGGTCACAAAGTTAGACATGACTGGAAAAAAAACCTGAACAAACCATTTCATGCTCATTAGCACTTAAGGAAATACTTTGTAAAAGTTAAAAAAGGGGTGTGTTGGGGGGGAACAGAGTAGTGAAGGTAGTTTGAAATTCTAGGCTCTCTAAACTGCTTCACCAGCTGTCAGAGTAGAGAAGGGTATGCCTCTTGACATCTACTCTGAGCCTGAAGGGGGTCATGTGTGAATGACCCTGGGGTCTTCCAAACTCACCCCATCATACTACATGGTATGGTTTTAGTAGGCAGGGTCTTATATCAGCAGGACAACAGGGTCAGGAAGTAAGTAGACAAACACAGCTGTGTGCAGATGTTTGAGCAGGACTTGATAAGAAATAAGAACCAAGCCATTAGTCTTTGTAATGAACAAAATCAACACTGATTCCTACCTTAAACTAGATTATACCCAAGAATTCCCCTGATGGAAAAAACGACATTTCATAAATGGGGGGGGGGGCAGAAATGTATCATTTAAGGTAAAAGCTGGCTTTGATAAGAGAAATGAGACTGAAAAGTCTCATGATGCTTTCAACTCTTGTAACAACCCAATCATAGCCATCCAAACCCATCTGGATAGGACTGTGTAACTTAGTCTTTAAAATTTTCAAGAGTGATGACAAAACACGCTACCCATCTCCTAACAGAGAGGTGATGAATTTAGGGAGAAGACTGAATCTTATTTTTTTAAAATAGCCAATATGGGAATTTGTTTTACTTGACTTCATACACACACACACACACACACACACACACACACACACACACAGACATATGTGTCTGTGTGTGTATAAATTTTTTTTACAAGGGATCTGTTTTCCATTTTTTACCCCAATAGCAGGGGTTGGTGGGAAGGAGAGAAAATAGATTTTTTTCTCATTAAAAACCAAATTTAATTTAAAAATTTTCAAGGTTGTGGGGGCAGGGAGTGGTGGTGGAGTAGGCAGTGTAGCATTATAGAAAGAGCACTGGCCTGGGAATCCAAAGACCTAGGTTTTAGTGGTAGTACTCCTGTTGACCAGCTAATGAGTTCTTTGGTGAGGCAATTTATCTTTTGCTCCCAGTTTTCCTTATCTCTAAATGAGGGAGTTGAGCAAAATTCTCTCTAAGGACCTTATGAGGTCCAGGAGCCTGTGGATTCTGTAACCTCTCTCGGTAAACAAGGTGTTAGATTTAGAATCTCATCTAAGAAGCAGGGCAGGATTTCAACTCATTAGGCCAAGACACAGATTACATACAGTGGCATGGGTATAATACTCAAGAACACCTAGGCCATCCATTGCTAAAAGACTATGAAATTTGGGAAGTGCTCTCTCTGGACTAAAAAGGAAGACCTATGATGTCACTTTTGGCTGACCTCTTTCTTTAAAAAAAAAAAAAAGAGTCTGTGTGTTCCCTCTGTCTATCCCTCCCATCCCAGCAGCCAGTTCCATCTTATTGGCAGGTTACCACAATGTTTCTATTTGCATGGTACTCTAAATAGCATGAAAAACACAAACCAGAAGGGGCCACTCCTGTCTAAAAAAGCAGCAAAAAAGGTAAAAATGCCAACAAACTAAAGTATCTTGCTTCCATAAGCAATGGGTATAATGCTTCCAAAAAATAAAATAAAATTTTTAAAAGAAAGACTAGGGAAGGTTTCTGATTAGCCACTCTGAGGCTTTAACATGCTTCTTCCTATTAAGTGATTATAAAAATAATAGCTAACAACTATATTCATTTTAAGATGTTTTTGACTTGATCCTCACAATAACCTTGTGAGATAGCTGCTGTCGTTATTATTCCCCCTTTTACAAATGAGGAAACAGAGGCTCAGAGAAATCAACTGGCTCGCTTACGGTCGCTCAGCTAGCATCAGGGCTAAGATTAGAATAGAGGTTCTCCCAGGTTCAAATCCGGTGGTCTTTTCACTATACCACATTATCTTAGTCCAGCTCTTACTAGCATTACTAAGGTAAGAATAAATTTTCTTTTAAAAGAACTATCACAGCAGAGTGTCTACTAAGCTTTAGAAAATGTTTATTCTTACCCCCCGCTTTTGCAACTTAACCTACCATGTGACTTTGGCCAAGTCACTTTTAGCCCCCTATGCCTCAGTTTCCTTGTCTGTAAAATAAGAAATTTAGGACAGATAATCTCTAAGGACCCTTCCAGCTCAGCAATGATAAGATTCTGTGACCTTTGTCCTGAAGAGTAGTAAGCTTTGATGTCTATTTGTTTTGAACTTTATTTCTATAGGGAAATGCAACAGAGAACAAATTCCATTCCCATTGGCAGTGTGAGAATGCATATGGAAAGACATAAATTCTATCTCATTGCAATCAATGCATTTTCTAAAAAGGGTGTATGTCTACCCATGTAATAGGAAAAGAAGGAGGGGGATGGGAAAAAAACTCAAAAGAAAAAATGATGAAGCAGCATGCCATCTGGTAAATGGAATCCCCTCCATCTGGAACCCAGCATGTTGCAAACACTAAGAAAACAGATGCCCGATGGATGTGCTGAACATTTCCAATGAGAATGGATAGTCTTAACAGGTCTTTTGCGTTGAGAGACCCATCTCCTCTCCAGGGCCCGAATCAGGCAGAGTAAAAGGGCTGTATTGGAACAGCCCAGCCCCTTAGAAATGAGAGTTGGAAATGACTTAACATGTCATCCTCCTCAAGGTGCTGTCAATGCAGGATTAGTCTCTACCACAAATTGTGACCCAGCCAAGATCCACACATATATTTCTTTCCATCTTCCTACTTAATGTTCTCTCTTATACACTTTCACTTCTGTTTTGGAGGACAAAATGGTTTTAAGAATGTCATGCTCTGGTAAGAATGGAATCATGCCCAGAATCGTGGTATGTATCCTTTTAGGATGACAAGCCTAAGATCACAAATGTTTTCCCCTGGGAGTGAATTTCCCTCATCCCTGATCTTCACTTCCTAGGAGAGAGGGAGAAATTAGAGAAACAGGGGCTGCTCAGTGAAGGAGGCAGTACGGCACGATGGAAAACGCACTGCCTCTGGCGTCAAATCTTGTTCTAGCCACGTCCGATGCTTACTGATCCTGTGACTTTGGACAAATCCCTTAATCTCCTTCAGCCTCAGTTTCTTTCTCTATAAAATGAGGGGGGTTGAACAAGATTGTCTCTGAGTTCCTTGCTAGCTCCATATCTATGGCTCAGTGAAGAAGTTACACAGCTTTTCTTATCAGTCATATTCCCCTGTCCATTGATTGACTAATGTTGCTTCCTGGAGGTCCTTCCCTTTATCTGTCTAGCCAAATCTTCCCTGGCTATAATTTGCAATTCAGTCTATTTCCTCATGGTTTTCTGTGGGAAAGGAAAACACCTGGCTGGAATTTAAAATAACTTGTATTTAACGGCAGTATCAGCTTGCTTTTTAAGTAAATAAACTGTATCAGCGATACTTAATTAGACTGTAGTCCATCATGTCCCACAGATCTTTTTCTGCTATACTTGGAGTTGGCTAGTCTTTTCCCTTTTCTGTAACTTTGCTTGGTGTCATTTGTTCTTAAGTGAGCTACTTCACTCTCATCCAATTGAATTTTACTATGTTTTAAAGGAAAAAGCAGATTGTTTCTCTCACTTAGCCAGGCCAATTTGTACTCTAGTCTTCAAAATGTTAACAAACTTAGGCTTTACCTCTATTCTCCCTGGTTCCCTACCACATCACCCAGCACCCCTAAATGACCGAGGCCTGGCTAATCTTATCATTTGAGTTGTCTCAGTGATTGATGGGAATCATTACAAGATCAATTTGGCTGTGCTGATAGGAATTGACTGTGTGAATGGCTGAAACCATCAAATTAGCTATTGTCAGTTCTGGCTTGGAGACTGTGTAGAGCCATCATTTTGGTGTCATTTATAGACAGAGGGGATGTCAAGATCTCTGGGCCCATATTTGGCCGTGTTGTTAGATATGACCTTGAGAAAGCAATGTACTAGGGTGATTCAGTTTCTCTGAGTAAAAATTTTTTAAAAAGTTCAGTCATTTGTAAATGGTGGATTCCAAATCATATACAGGATAACACAAAGAAGGCAAAGATAAATTTAAAAAATAAACAGACAAACAAAAAAGATGAAAAGGTCTTAGTTGCAAGGAAAGAGAAACAGAGGTTTAGGAATCTTCTTCCTGGGACCAGTGTGCCTGCTATGCTGGAGATTATTCTCTCTCCAATTTTTAATGAATGCAGACTCGTTGTTTCTGTGTTATGGGGGTCCTAATCTGCCTCTGTGCCCAAGTTCCATTGTTAAAACATCAAAGACCAACTGCTGACTGAGATACAGTCCATATGAAAAGAGTGACCAGTGAATTTACTGCTTGACTTCATTCCCTTTAAATGGAACAGGCCCCATGGTCCTCTTTCAAAGCCCAATCATGGACATATATCTTCTTTATAGGACATCATGTACAATAAAGTGAAGCAATAACTTCTTTTTGTTAAAATAAAGAATACCTTTGAGACTCCTATGAGATGAACATTCCATTTAATAAACATCACTGTGGTTACACATTCTCAAACTCTCCTAGCATGCTATCCAGAAGTCCTAGCCCCTTCCACTCTATGTAATCATTTTCCTTACTAATTAAGTTATATTTTAGAACTTCAACCCCATTCCTTGGACTTACCTTGTGTCAGGACAAAAACAGTTGAATGATTTCAAGGGCAGAATCATTGAAATAAAGCAAACTGAGTTCATATCCCCACAAATCATTAACTGACTTGGGACTACCCTATTTGTGGAGTAAACATTTTTATTGAGAGCCAAGTCCAGATTAAGTGCTGGGATCAGTTACACACAATACCGCCAATGTCCACAAAGACATCACTTCTTCATTTAAGACCCTTGAATTCTGAAATCCCAGGAGATCTTTAAGTATTTACAGATGCTAGAACTGTGGGCAATCATAATTGGTTTTAGTATTGAGGGGAAACAGAAGAACTTTAGTCCTATATTAAAGGAAAGGCAAAGTTGATTATATATAAGTGAGAATCCACTATAACATAAAGGATTACTTCAGAATGGCATGGTGGCCCCCAACACAAGTTGATAATGGAGGTATCTGCAATAAAAACCTGGTCACCACTGGACTTACCCCAGGACTACTCTTTTGGTGACTGAATCACTTACCACTACAGGGGGAACTGAATATATAAAACAGTAGCAAATTCATCCAGGCTCATCTAGCTTAGCCTTCTGCTCAATTCATTATTCCAGAAAAAATTCAGTTCTGCATACCTTGCTTTAAATAGGCTAAATAATAAATGGATATTTTCTTTTCCTCTCCTGTCAGAAACCACATACTGTCTGAAAACCTAGTCTCACAGCCGAGTCTAGACTTTCATGGGGTAAAGCACACTATTAGAAAAACACCTGTTAAAAGAAGCAGTTTGGTGAATTAAAAAGAAAATCCAGCAACAAGAAGAGATTATTTCATTTGGAAATGCAACAAAATCACAAGAAGACAATAGTAATAATAAGTTCTGAATGACAGATGATGAAATGCATACTCTCTACTGAACCTAGTAATTTAAAGGGGAATAAAAGAAGGAAGGAAAGAAAGGAAAAGAAAGAAATCTGCTCAGAAATCATTTACCATGCTTTTCACACACTTAGCATATGCCCTTTTGAGATGTATTTGGTTGCAGTAAGCACCTAACAAATTATAGTTCTAGTACTGTAGGTCACATTTTCTATTTTAATTTTAGTTTTTCTATACCTGTAGCATATCTCTTGACCTTTTAAATTGCATTTGGGCCTGGAGCCTACAGTTGCTATTGATAGCTCCTAGGACATTTCCTAATAGGCTTATTGCTAGTTTCTCAGTGCAAAATTGGGGTTCCCCTGACACCATCATGAAGCTGGGTTTTATAGTGGCCTTGGGGCAGGCTTGAATATTAAATCTGAAAGTACAATGCTCCTGCTACCCCCTCCTGGTCTTACAAAAACCTTTCACCTTTGGAAGGAATCTCTTTGTGGATTTATTAAGAATAATAATAATTTATATAATGCTTTAAGATTTGCAAAGCGCTTTGGGGGAGGGGAGGGGAACAAGCATTTGTTAAGCACCTACTATGTGCCAGGCACTGTGCCAAGCACTTAACAAATGGCACTTCATTTGAGTCTCATGACACCCTCTCTCCATTGTACCACTGGGCTGCCTCTAGCTTTATGGATATTATCTCATGTGATTTTTTTTTTATGCTTTTTGGAGGGCAATTGGGGCTAAGTGACTTGCCCGAAGTCACATGGCTAGTAAGTGTGTCAAGTGTCTGAGGCTGGATTTGAACTCAGGTCCTCCTGATTCCAGGGCCAGTGCTGTATTCACTGTGCCACCTAGCCACCCCAATGTGATCTTAATAGTTAGAATTTACATACCACTTTAGGGTTTACTAGATGCTTTACAAAAATTATCTCATTTTATCCGCACTATAACCCTGGGAGGTAGGTACTGTTATTGCTCCAATTTCACAGTTGAGAAAACTGAGATAGACTGAAGTTATGTGACTTGCCTGAGGTCACGTAAGTATCTGGGTCCACATTTGAACTCAAGTCTTTCTGACTCCAGACCCAGTGCCGCTGTATAGATGGCTGGGGCTGCAAATAGAAATAAGACACAACACTCGTATGATTCGTAAGCTCCTTTCCTATTAAATTCTAAGTGTTAGGGAGGAAGGGAATGTGTCTTCTACTTTTTAGTTTTCTCACAACAGTCCTGTGAATTAAGTACTATTATTATCATCACCATTTAATGGATGAGGAAGCTGGAGTTTAAGAGGTTAAGTAACTTAGCTAGGGTCATACAGCTGTCTGAGACAGGTTTGAACTCAGATCTTCTTAATTCTAAGTCTACCACAGCCCACATTTATAGTGACATATTCTTTCCCTCAAGTATGTGCATGTGTGTGTGCCTAAGAAATTGACTAAATGATATTTCATAAGCATGAGGAGTATGACTATCAAATGGTTGTATCCATCTGTTTTATTCAATAAACAAATAACTACTGTGTGCAAATATTTGATGGCAATCATTATAAGATCAGTTTGGGCATGGTGAAAGGAATTGATTGTGAAGATGGCTGGGACAGTAAAGATAGGTAAGACATAGACCCTACATTGCTAGCTCCTTCTTATTAAACTCTAAGTGCAACAAAGGGAGGAAATGTGTTCTTTATTTTATAGTTTCCCATAATACCTAGCACAGTGCCTCACATAGGCTAGGGCTAGGCATATCCATTGAATTGAATTTAACTGTCTCCAGGACTTGTCATATTTTGGCTTGTTTGTCAGGTTACTAAAACATTCCCTTATCTCATGGGAAATATATCTACTTACAAACACATAACAATTTTCATTATTATACACTTTGAGAACTCATAGGATTCTGTCTACAAACTTGTCTCCAAATTTATTTTGGTGCTTATATCCTAATTCCAAATTGTTAGGCTATAAGGTACATGGTGGTCTAGGTCTAGAAGATGGAAGTTCTGTTCTCAATCCTTTTCACTAGCAATGAAACAGGGTACAGGGGCCCCAGTTAAGGAGGATACCAGCAGCTGTTTCATCAAATAATAGAGAAGGGGAAGGGGAGTAACATTTCTCAATGTGGATAGTTTTCTGGGCCAATACTTTTGTTGAACACCTATACATGGAACAACTATATATGGAAATTAAGTAACTAGAGAATTGAGCCCTATAAGATTATTCAGATTTGGAAATTCTTTTGGGCTACAGTTTTCAGATTTTGAAAATAAAGGGTGACATCTGATAAATCAAAAAGTACTTGTACTTTGAATCATCCCAGGTCTTATTGAATCATACAATTAAAGCTGGAAGGGCCCTCAGAAGCCTTAAGTGCAACCCTCTCATTTTACAAATAAGGGACTTGATGTACAGAGAGGTTAAGTAATTTATCCAAGGTTACACAGCTTTTAATTGCCTGACGTAGAATCTGATATAAAGTCTTCCCAATGCCATGTTCAGGGCTCTGTTCAGTACTTTGCTGACTCTTACCGTCTCCCATCTCCATGTGTTCTCTTCTTTCTATGCTCAGTTTACATGTTACCTTCTCTATAAAGTCTTCACTGATTCCCAACTGCAAGTATATGCTCCCTCTTCAAGTTTTTCCATGGCACTTTATCTGGATCCCACTTTTTCTCTCTACCTTCTATTATAATCATCTCTATCTCTAGCATAACCTTCCTAGGAGATCTTAAATTCCCTGAGAGCAGAGACAGTGTCAATTTTTTTGTTTGTGTATTTCCAATACCTTGAACAGTGCTTTATATATACAGGTGTTTAATCAGTGTTTGTTGACTTGAATTTCAAATGAAACAATGTTATATTCTATTATATATATGTGTGTGGTTTTTTCTGAGCTTAGTGGTTTTTTCCATTCATAAACTAGGAATATTTGTGCCAGTTATCAGACAATGGTGCTGTAAGGAAAATACTTGGTAAATTACAAACTATTGTATGAATGTGAGCCATTATCATTAATAACTTTTATCAAATAGAAACAACAGATCGCACTTACATAGCACTTTCCCACCCTCACCCCTCTGAAGTATCTTAGATAGTAAGAGAATCCACATTTTGCAGACGAGAAAATTGAGGATTAGTCTCTAAACTTTCATCCATCCTTTTCCTCTCCATTTATATGGCCACCAACCTATTTGAGACCTTCCTCACCCATCACCCGGACATTTATAACAGTCTTCTAACTGGTCTTCCTGCATCATTTCTCTCCTCCCCTAATCCATTCTCCACTAAATTGCCAAATTAATATTCCTAAAGCACAAGTCTAACCATGCCACTTCTCTGTTCAGTGCTTTCCCTGGTTCTTTTATACCTCTACCATAAAATCCAAACTTCCATTGAGCATTCAAAGCCCTTCACAATCATTCCCCTTCCCATCTTTCCAGAATGATTACATATTGCTCTCTTCCAAAACTCTGTGGTCCAGCCCGGCTGGCCCATTTGGAGTTCCTCACAGCTGCTAGTCCATTTTACATCTCCATGCATTTTCCTAGGCTATCTCCCATGCATTCACTTCTTCCTTTTCACCTCCTGGAATATCTAATTTCCTTCAAAGCTTGGTTCAGGGTGTCACTTCCCTCACCAGGCCTTTTGTCATCCACCTAGTTGCCAGTTAACTCCTTCAGATTACTTCGTATCTATTTCTCTGTGTACATATTGCAATCCCTTCCAGTCACCTGGAAACTCCAGATTGGAGGGACTCTTTGTATCTCCATTTCGTGAAAAAGTAACTGGCACATAGTAGATGCTTATAAGTGCCTCCTGAATTGACTTAAATCTGAAGTAAATCTGTAGATGCATCTATAGATCTGTAGGCTGAACTCATACAGCTAAAAAGAGTAAATAGCACAACTTGAACCAAGCTCTTCAGACTCTAAGTTTCATATCCCTTCTATCACACTACGAGAAACTATAAAATAATCTATCTTCACAGATATTTCTTACACAAGCCATTCTCACTGAAAGAGGGTGGAAAAATGTCTAAAATTATGTTAAATTAAGCTCCAATGTTGTGCTCACCATTGCTACTGTTCAGCGTTCTGCCTCAATGTAGGGCAGCTAGGCACCACAGTGGATAGAGTGCCAGGTATGGAGTCAGGAAGACTCATCTTCCTCAGTTCAAATCTGGCCTCAGATACTTACTAACTGGGTGACCTTGGGCAAGTCACTTAACCATATGTGCCTTACTTCCTCATCTGTAAAATTAGCTAGAGAAGGAAATGGCAAACCATTCCAGTATTGCTGCCAAGAAACATAAGGAGTCATGTAGGTTTGAAAAAATTCAACAAGAACCACACCTCAAAGCAGCTGATACAATGGGCTGGTCACAGGTAGACATTTTTAAAAAAATATATTAAGAGAGTAGAACTGTTATATTCTCTATAGACCAACAATGTCCTTTCCTTCACAGGTGGTATTACCTGCTACTGCTGCAAAAATAATATGGGGTTAGCAACAATAGAAAGAGTACTATGGAAGTTGGTTTAGGCTGCAGTAGTTCTCAACCTTCCTAATGCCATGACCCTTTAATACAGTTCCTCATGTTGTGGTGACCCTCAACCATAAAATTATTTTCGTTGCTACTTCATAACTGTAATTTTGCTACTGTTATGAATTGTAATGTAAATATCTGATATGCAGGATGTATTTTCATTGTGACAAATTGAACATAACCCACAGGTTGAAAACCGCTGGCTTAGGGTAACAGAATGCGTGGAAGAGGATATGCTAGAAGTGTCTCCAAGGCCATGAAAAAGTAGTTAACACTGTCAGCTTGTTTTTCCTTCTTTTCAGTTCACAAATGACGCACACAAGTCTGTGTTTCGGGAGTTGATGCTGTACTATATTTATCAAGGAACCCTGGGCTGTCTCTTTCCGCAAATAGCAAATGTTCCCACTCACAGTTGGGGACTCCCCACCACTCCCCATCCTGTCAACCAAAAACAACTGACCACATTTCAGTTTCTCCAAAAGATAAATGACTTGTCACCTCCTAAAATGAGACTATATTAAAACTCCCTAAATTGTAGGTGTCACCCCTGACACTTGAAATTTGGGGATTCTCTTTATAACAGTCCTGGTAGGGATTATTACATTCCACCTCAGATATATCCTGAAGTACCTTTCCACACAAATCACACTAATTTCACCCTAGTTGCTAGCAACCTACAATTCTGGCATAAAACTTTGGATGAGCCATCAACAACTAAGTTGGCACTCTGCCAATTGTCTCTATCCCTAGAACTTTCTCTATAACTACACCACTCTTGTGGTTTTAGATGCACCACTATCACCAAGTATCATCCTTCACACATAAAGATAAATGGAATCACCCAACATTACTAGGTTTATTGAGTTGTTTTTATTGCACTGGGGATGATTTCATCATGTTGATCATCTTTTGGTAGGTATTTCAAAAAACAACAGTCAGAAGAAGAGACGCAGATTGTGGAAAGTGATGAAGGAAATCATTAGAATCATCCTCTAAACAGGTATCATAGTAAAATGAATCCATTTTATCCCATACATGTTCACTGTTATTTATAGAGTGCTTACAGAAAAGGAGAAGGCCCAAATATAATGAGTAAGGAAATAAAAACCGGTGGTTTTAAATGAACAAATCTCCCTTTCTCGTCCTTTCTCTTTACACAAAATAAGTTTAGGACTTTTAAAATGACACTCCTTTCCCTCCCCCAAACAAGCTCATGTCTTTTAGGAGACTGAGTGTAGTAGGGGTAAATAAGAAAAAAGCATCCTTGGCTGCCATTGGAAGAGGGAACTTTAATATCATCCTTTTCTGTATACAGCATTCAAACCCTGAGCAAGGCCTTGCAAAAGAAAGATCTCCCCTCAAGGAGAGGCAGAAATAAAAGAACCACAAAGATGATCAAAGGATTGTAAAGCAAGCCCACTGGTTACATTTGTAATCTATAGAATGGGAAGATTTTCACTACCTATATAACAATGATTCTGCAAAAAGAATTGGGAGAAGGTAGAAGGGTTATTTATGATTTTCAGGTGGTGTATAAGGAAAGTCTTCAAGAGAGGCTAGTATTCTGTTTTCCCCTACCTCCCACTGCAGATAGAAAAAAAAAAAAGAACCAAAATGACTTTAATTTAAGGCATAAAATATTTAAGTTAGATGTATAAGGGGAAAAAACCCATTTTTGTCAAGGTCAGTTGTTGAAAACACTGGGTGTGAATCAGAAGTGATAAAGGTGAAACATAATACTAAGATTTCTTTCAGGTTCCAAGCTAAAACAATCCAACTTAGAAATTAAATTCTTCTACTAAATTTGGGAAAACTTGCAAGCACTTAAGAAATGTTGGTTTAATTGAACTTCTGTGGAGGAGAAGGAGGGAGTTCCTTGGAATACAAAAGCAAATCAAGCCATAGAAGTTGTCCATATTGTACTTGTCATTAGTGATTGTACACATCCATGCCTTTGACGGGGGGTGGGGGGGGTGGGGGGGGAGACATAACAATGTGGTATATTCTTGCAAGAAGAAGCAAATAGATCCACACTTTTAGCTTAGGAGAAGAGTGAAACTTGTTTATTTTCTTTTTGAAGTGTCCTGTCATAGAGGATGTCATCCCTTTAAACTTTCCAAGGCAGTTTGTAAAACAAGCAGGTTGTTAAGGGGTTGCTATGGAAAATCAGACCAGACCTGAAAATTGGCATCAGCACTGCATGTAAATGAAAGTCAAATAAACTACCTCAAACCTAAAGGAGAGATGGGAGAGCTAGAGAGCAAAGTAAAAAAATAGGTACTTGAGATTAGGGGTTCTGTGCTTCTTAGGCAGAAGGACAGTCTTTTGTCTTCCTAGTTTGAAAAAAGGCAAAGAGCAGCTCTTAGAGTAGGAAGCCAGAAAGACAAACATAAAGATGGTACCTTTTTCTCATCCTCCCTGGCAGTTTTTTCCACATGTTATCTGACAAAGGAATGGAAAAGAAGAAACTTTGATCTTGGAGAATAGCTTGGGGGATTTTAATGCTGACCAAGTCCTAACCCAGGAAAGTTCAATAAAACAAGTAGAGGGGCTTTTTCTGCAAAATTTTAAGCAAGTGAATGAAAGAATATATTTTCTTATGAAAACCAAGTAACTGGGATTTTTTTAAGGGAAAGGATAAGGAATTTAAAAGAATTAAAAGGATTTAAAGAGGATTTCTGTACTGATTTGTAAAAAATGTTTGCTCAAGTTTAGATTACTTATAAATATGAATGAAGCTGAATAGGAAGCTGCCACCTGAAATCTTGGTGATGGCCAGAACATCCTTACTGCTCCCTAGTAAGAGCCATAACTGAGGGGGTAACCCCCCCCACACACACACACACTCTCACAAACAGTCTCTTTCTCTCTTACTCTCTCTCTCTCTCTCTTTCACACACACACACACACACACACACACACACACACACACACACACACACACACCCCTACTGTGCTTCCAAGGGCTAAAAGTGCAACAACAACAAAATCAGCAACTTTTAGCTTTTGACAGTGTACTTAAGCTTTCACGTCGAGGTCAGATGGGGCAAAGATTTTTTTTTTAATGGGGCAAAATAACCCCATAGAATTATAGAGAGAGATATATAGAGAGATTTTTACACACACACACACACACACACACACACACAGAGATAGAGAGACAGACACAGAGACAAAACAGAGTGGTACAGAGCTGGAAAGGATCTCAGAAACTATATAGTCCAACCTCTTCATTTTAAAATGATGAAACTGAGTCCCAGGGAAATTTAGTGTCTTGACTAAGGTCATATAAGTAGCAAGTATTGGAGGAGGAAGGAAATACTACAGGTATACTTCAGAATTTATTTGGCCTAGCAATATACCAGTGGTTCTCAACCTTCCTAATGCCGCGACCCTTTAATACAGTTCCTCATGTTGTGGTGCCCCCCAACCATAAAATTATTTTCGATGCTACTTCATAACTGTAATTTTGCTACTGTTGTGAATTGTAATGTACATATCTGATATGCAGGATGTATTTTCATTGTTACAAACTGAACATAACCCACAGGTTGAGAACTGCTGCAATATACAATCAGTCAATAAACATTTATTAAGCATCTTCTGTGAGCCAAACACTGTGCTAAGCACAAGGAATACAAAGAAAAGTAAGATAATCCCTGCCCTCAAGGAGCTCACAGTACAGTGGGGGAGGCCACATATAAACAACTATGTACAAGAGCTATACACAGGATTGAAAACTCATAGCTATGTAGTGTGTATATATGTTCTTATTACTCATTGTTCCTATTACTCAAAGTTCAATTTTCTTTTCTCAGTATAGGCCACTAAGGATGATTGGTTTTTAAAAGGTGAATGGTTAATGGGACTAATATTCTCTGCCTTATGTCAAAGGTAGAAAAATGACCAGATTAAACATTTTACAACACTGGAATACAAGAACACTTCAGATGACACAAAAACAAACTAAGCAATTGTATAAATAATCTTGACTACTGTTAGATCAGTTGCAAGTCTTAATAGCCAAAAGCAACTGACCTTATATAGAAGTATGCTTTAGAAGTGATGGCTAATTTACTACCATTTATGTAAATAAAAATTCTTTGGTATAGTTCCTTCTGGCTTCTACTTTCATAGTTTTGTTTTTATTTTTTTTAAACAGTGAAAACAAAAAAAATGTAGGTATATGCTTTCTAGCTTGCCATTACGTAGGATTTTTCATCAAGTTTAAGATACCTAAGAAAGGATTCACTGAGCCTACCTCTCTAGGAATAATTGACATTATTTTATTAATAATAGATAGGGCATTTAAAGCCCTACAAATATGGCTTCAAGTTATCTGTAGACTGATTTCACCACTGACTAATAGTAAACATCCTTCATATTTCCTGAATTCTAGCCAAACTGGCCTATTTGAAGTTCCCAGTTCCTAACATTGCATCTCATGCCCCTATGTCTTCGTATAAGCTGCTCTCCACAATTAGAATACTCTCCAGTCATCTCTGCCTCCTGGAATTCCTAGCTCTTTTCATAGTTCAGCTCAAGTTCCACTTCCTACAGGAAGCCTTTCCTGATCCTGCTCTGATTGTATATGTTCTCTCTCTCTCTCTCTCTCTCTCTCTCTCTTTCTCTCATCAATCTACCTTGCTATCTATCTTGCTATGAACATATTGTCCTCCTCTGTCTCCTGTGCCCCCAAAAGACTGTATGCTCTTTGAGAACAGGGACAATTTTGCTTTTGATTTTATTTATTCATTGCCTACAGGTGCCTAGTATATAGAAAGTACTTAACAAATGCTGTTTTTGGTGGCTGTCATAAGGACAAGTCTGCTTCCAGTTAGATTTTAAAATACACCTGTTACTTCAGAATTTAAAATTATTTTTGATTCTGTCTGTTGCTATAAAGGCAACAAATAAATTCCTTTATTTATTTAGGTCAGGATCCCTCCATGTGGCCTGACACTATTCTTCATGCCTTTGTAGAGTAAGATAGCCAAGCAAATCGCTGTAATATCATTTCAGTCAGGAAGAATATAAAACTTTTATAACAAAGGACAAAACCAGGGGAAATATGAACAAAGCTGTTAAACTCATCATGTTGCTTAGGAGAAGTCTTCGTATTTAGCACACAACATAATAAAACATGGTTATAATACTTCTCAAAAGATTCAATGTATTGATTTTAGCAATCCCTTTGTGTCCAAGATAATCAGGAAAGCATGCCTCCTAAATCCCCTATCTCTTTTACCCTTTAGTACAGCACTTTAAGTCCCACTCCTTCCCCCCCCCTTTGAGAATAACATCCACATTGCAATCCCCCCTTCCCATTTCCTCAGCTGTTTCTCTCATTATGTTACTGGCCTGTCAGAGAAGGCAAACTCAAGGTTATTCTAATGATGGCAAACACCTCATAAAGAAACCCGCCAAATTTACTTTTCCACAGAACATCATTTTTATGACTTTTCATGAGCCTATGAGGAAAGAAAGCATCATGTAGAAAATATGATTACCAGAAATCTTGAAGATATTAAAAACTGTTCCAATAATGTTAAACTAGCAGACATATTTCGGCTTATAAGTCTGTCTACATTATCTTCATACCCACCTCACAGGATTGTTGTGAAGATCAAATGTGGTCAAGTCCTTGGAAAACTTTAAAGTACTTTATAAATGTCAGCTATTATTAATGCTATTATCCTAGATTTTACTACATCAATTGTGATGTCAGGTGAACTGATAGTGAACAGTGAAACTGTTGACCAGCATGAAAAGATAATAGGATAAAAAGAAGTCATTAATATTTCAGAAATGCCTAAATTACAAAAGACTTTTAGATTTAGAGTACATTTTCAATAATTAAAAAAACCCTTTCTGATTTTAAGGATAATCTGTATATTAATAATAATCTGTAAAGTTAACATTACTGATCATCCTTTCTTTAAAAAATTTCTTTTTATACATAAAGATATTAAAGCTGCTTTTAGAAGAAGGCAGGTTAAGATGTAGTCAAGATTCCTCCCGTCTGAATAATATTTAATCTTAAGTATCCCCAAGTGACCTGAGAGCTGGAATCCAGAAAGGACCTGTAGGGTTAGCCCTGGACAACTGAAAAGAAGAAGGTCTAAGAGAAATGCCCAGTGGCTTCTTGGTCATTATTGCACATCTTTCCATCCAGGGCTCTGATTTGTCAAGTGACATAAACTAGCCAGAAAAAAAAAAAAGTGCTTATTGGAATTATAAGGGCAGGAGGGGGCAAAAAAGTCAAGTTATATCAGAAACAGTCTTGACATGCGCAATCACTTAGTTTGAAACAGGAACTTGCATTCATTCCATTCAATACCACCTTCCCAAACCCATTCTTTCCCTATATAACACTCTGCCCCCATCCCCATCGTTGTCAGGGGAGGAAGAAAGTCGAAATTAATGCAACTACTGGGAAGGTGATCATCTGGGAAAAATAATTTATGTAGTTCAAAGAGAGTCCCAGAGGATGAATCTGACCCTAGAAGCTCAGGCTCAGGTAAGACTGGGATGACAGGTGCTCCCCAGCTTCCTTATCTCCAAAATTGGCTTTCTGAGCCTCCCATAAGAAAATGGGAAAAGATGGACCTTGCACATACATCAATGGGGGGGAGGGAATAGGGAGAAGTGCACTGAATCTCAAGTCAAGAGGACCTCAGTTGCCATTCTGAGAATCTGTTACCAGCACCAAGTGGCCAGTTTCACCAGATCTGGCATCCAAACAGAGTGAAAAGCAACAGGCAGTAAGGGAACTTGTAGGGCTTTCATAGAACTCGATCATATTGTATTTTTAGAGTGGCAGTCTGATTCTTTACTGGGCCCGAGGATCCGAGAGAGCCAGTGGGTTGTGTCAGACTTCCAGCCCACCATGTCCAGGTTTGGAATCCCTCCATCCCCCACATCCTCTTCACCCCCACCCCCGCCAATTAAAATCGTCTTCTCACTCTCTCTTGTCTTTCCTTTAGGCCTGAGAACCTAGAATCTATGAAAGCCCTAAACTGTGAATATCAAGCTCTCATTTCCACTACCCATAAAGCCCTTCTCTTCCAGGGTCGGATCAGAGGGCTCATTGCTGCCCCTCCACTTCTCTCTCCATCCCGATATCCCCTCCCTTAACGGTCTCACCTAGCATGCTTGCCCTCATTCACAACCTTGGCACTCTCCCCACTGACTTTTATGGTTCGGGGCGCTCAACTCTGTCACTTTCGCGCCACAAATCTAGTAGAGGTAATTGTGCGTCCTACACCGCAGCACAGGTCCTCCTCCAGCCCACTCCGGCCCAACTGACATGCTCACCTAGGCCAAAATAATTGCAAGAGACGCAACTTCCCCAGGGGTAACTTCATTCTTCTCCCCCAAGTGCACGAGGTACCTTGTCCAGCTCAGCCTCCGAAGAACCTGCAATCTTCACCCCTGGCCATTCTCTCGGACCTACGGCGCTAAGTCCTAAAGCATCGTCTTCTCTGCGCAGCGTTCCTCTTCCACTACAGTAGCCTCTCCTCTGTATCCTTCCCGCCCCCCACCCTCTACTCCCACCCCCAAGCCCAGCACTTCGCCAGGGTGGGGGGACTGCCCAGGACTCACTCACCTGCAGTAGGCCCTGGGTGGAGTTGCTGGGGGCTGCGTTCGGCTCGTCCGCGCCCTTACCCCGTAGTACAGTGATGTGCAAGGTGAGCAGCAAAAGTCCCAGAAGCAGCAGCAGCTCCGCAGCCAGTCGGACCATCCTCTTCAGACGAGCGGCTTTAGGACCCCGCGGGGCGGGCGGTGGCAAAGGCGGCGGCGGCGGGGGCGGAGGAGGCGGCGGGGGTGGAGCCGGAGCCGGAGCCGGGGCTGCTCCGGGGACTACTGCGGCCGCCGCCGCCGCTGCTACTACCGTCGCTTCCTCCGCCGCCAGTGCCGCCCCCGCGGGACCCCCTCGCTCCGGATCCGCCGCGCTAGGAGAGGCGCAGGCGGTGGCGGGCGAAGCCGGGGCTGGGGAGGAGGAGGACGGGGTGGAGGAGCAGGAGGAGCCGCCGCCGCCGCCACACCACGGCGGAGCCACTGCGGGGCAGGGGGCGTCCAAGCCGGCGGAGAAAACCCCGGCGCTGCCCGACGGGGATGGGGAAGGGGGCGAGGGGCTGCCGAGAGCCCGCGCTGGGGTGCTGAACACGGTGGCCACCCTGCGGCCAGCAGGCTGCGGAGGCGACTTTGCAGAAGCACTGGAGACCCCGAGTCCACATGGGCCCTGCGAGTGTGGCAGCGGCTGCAGCAGTGTCAGGGAGAGGAGGAGGAAGAGGAGGAGGAGGGCTTCAGCAACTAGTTACCTTCACTCCCCCCCAATCCCCCTCGCCGCCCCAAACCACTCACCCGACAAACCACCTCCCTCCCCCGTCTCTGCCTCGTCTCCTATCCCTCCCACCCAGGAGAGGGGGGAGGGAATGAGAGGAAAGTTTCTCGTTGGAACCCACGCCACTCTAAAGTCTGTCCAGGTGGCCAAAGGCAGCGCTCAGCCCGTGGAGTTCAATCCACCTCCAGGTTAGAGTTGAGTTACTCGCTGGAGGATAATTGGAGCGGGGGGAGCAGTAAGGGAGATTAACTTTGACCGGTGGTAGTAGTGTTCGTGGGGGGTTCCCTCCAGCTGCTGCTCCAAGGACTTTAAACGCTTTAGAATCCTGCTGAGTTCTGTGCCAGTGGTAAGGGTATGTGTGTGCTGGGGTAAGGAGGTAAGCAGATGGGGTTACTTTAGAAACCTTTATTTGCAAAGAGTGGTGGAGTCTTGGGGAACACACCACCGAGTGTCTAATTCCAAATCCTCCCCCGAGAGTAAAAGTGCCTTTTAGAGGTGTCTTGACACTTATTATGCAGCCCTGACCCGCTTTCCCTAGCACTGGTCCCCACGCCTCTCGACGCTCCTTCTAGGTCCCTGTGGCAAGGTACTCTCTGAGAGGAGAACGCAGCTGGGGCAGGTGTAACTGCTCCAGGTACCGGGAGGATAGCCCTTCGGGGAATCGCCCTTCTTGGGCCGGCGGCTCAGCTCCGCTCCCTGTTACTCCAGAGGGTGAAGGGAAGGCGGACTCAGCAGGCAAGCTCGGGTGGGATGGCCGCGGGGCTCCTCACTCTCCTCTGGAACTCGGTGGGGTCTGTAGCCTCCGAAGCTCTCATCCTGGTACCCCCGGGCAGAAAGCGCAGGCAGCCAAAGCAGCAGCTACTCTAGCTAAACCTCATTTCGCCGAAGACACCCCCTGCCTCCCCCAGGTTTCCCTAGACCACTCATTCCCTGGCGATGCCGGTAAGAGGGCAGCAGTGTTGCGTTTTCTCCTGGAATGCAAGAACTAGGTCCCCAAGGGCGGGTGGAGGCAGTTGTCGGCAGTAGTGTAGAGACTAGGCTGTGTCCAATGTCCTTCTCAGGGTTCCTGCTGTGGTCCCTGCACGCCCCACTCCTTCAGTCACCTATTCAACAGGATTTTTCCTGCCTTCCTTCTTCCTCTTTTTTTTTTTTCCCCTTCTTGCTACTGGGGTTGTTTCTGGTTTCTTTCTTCCTTTTCTTCGTACTACCTCTTCTGCTGCCTCGCTCGGCTTTAGAGACGGGAACGCACGTTGGTCTAAAGCTTTTATACCACTCTCTCTCCGCTGGTTTGCTGTCCTTCCCACTCCCCCCTTCCCTCGTCTTCCTATTGCAGGCCGATCACTTCCCCTCCCCCTAGTCGTTTTCTCCAGCAGCTTCCCGGCCACCTCCCCATACTAGTCCACTCGAAAACTCCCTACGCAGCCGGAATAGTGCCCCCCTACGCAGGCTAGGCATTCGATCCCAAGACGTATCAGGGCTCCGGAGGCTTTTTTCCAAGTTCGACCCCCAAACCACCTATACCTTCTACATCCCCACCTCCATCTCCATACCTCCAGTTTTTCCCGCTACCCTAAATCATCTTATCTGGAAGTTTATCTATAATTCTAATTACCCTATCTTTCTGTGAAAGTAAGCTCAGAACTTTCAACCAGAAGAGGAATAAGACAAAAAGAGTACTTGCTGTTCCAAAAGTTTCCTAGATCAGCATGACATTTTGTAAATATTCAATTAACGATTAACTCTTGCCACAACCTACCTGGTAAATTTAGATCCAGGTACCTAAGCATCCTGAAACCTCAATCAACGTCTTATTAAAAACGGAAAGTTTGTTTACAGAGCCAGAGCTCTGATGCCCTTTTCTTTTTCGGTAAAGTTTTGTGGGGTTATTACTTTATTTTTACAGGCAGAGGGAACTCTCAGGCAGGCAGTCTTTTGCCATCTAAATATGAGACTCAAAACCCTAAATTGTCAGTAATTGTCAGATGGCTGGCTGGAGGAATATCCTGAAACAATAGTGTGCCCTGGTTCAGATGGCAGATCAAAGGATGTACCACAATAGTGTCTCATATCCTTCCACTAAGACCCCCTTCTATGTTTTCTAATCAGGATCACTTTAAAAGAAGACAGAAAAACAATCAAATGCGCAAGGCATGAGCACACAAAATAAGCTATTAAAATAGTAAGCTATGATTCTATAGTAGCTAAGGAAATCAGAGACAGTTTCAAGGGTTCCTCTAACCAGCAACCCGGGGTCAAGTAATGTTGTGACACAATAGAACAAATAGTTTTCTGTTGCCTTGAGCAGGTCAATTTAAATCAGACTTTTTCATTCTTTTTTATCCCGTTTTCATAACATTCAGTTCCCATGTACAAATGTACCTTCTCAAATATATCATCACTTCTATTAGACAGTGTCAAACTCTTGGATTATAAGGAAAAATAACTTTAGAAATGCATCAGAGCAATTTAAAGTGTACAGTTGGGGAAGGGAGTTGCAATTATTATTTGGATGGGAAACTGGATTAACAACATGAGTATACCCAGCTGGGGAAGTTTGTTTCTTTGAACTTTACCAACTTCCTGATTTTAACTATTTGGGTTCATCTAATCAGGGTCAACATTGTCATCTATCCCTGCCTCAAAACTGGAAAATCCAAATGTCCCAATTTCATTTTACAATGGGCACACAAAACTAGAATTTCTATGCATAAGAAGAGAGGAAAGTTGACTCACGTTTGTTAAAATCGAAAATTATTTTTATTTTAAAAGTCCAAATAAATGAATAATTTAGTATTTGATTTTTTCCTACTTAGAAGTTCAACTTAGAAATCATGAATAGTTAGGCAAAGCTTTAAAGATTCAAAGGCTTTATACCTTTTGTGTTATCATGGAAGACAAACGTAGCACATCTTGTTTCACAAAAACTGAATCCCTAACCTCAGCAGCATTATCTTAAAACCATCTTCCAGATGAGAGTTTTCAACATAGATAAAAATTCAAGGATAACCAAACACAGAATAATATCTTAGAACAGGAAAGGGGGAAAAAATGTCCCAAATACCACTTTACATGAAAAAAAGTGCTCCCTGTCAAATTTTACCTTTCTGAAAGAAATTCCTTTTTAAACCATCCTTTGCTTAGGAGACATTTAATTTAGATAATGTGTGTATATGTAATTTGGAGGTAAGGTAAGCTAGTTTAAAACTAGCCTAATGTTAACCTGTAGAGAAGGCGAGAGACTGAAGAGTATTTCTGACAATGTAATTTAATAAAGACCTCTTAAGTATGTCACCTATGCGTGAGTACTCTTTCCAATGATGGGGTGTATATGGAAAGGAGAGTGTGTTCTTCATTTATGGGAGGCATATTCTATTGCAAATCTTGAATGCTTTCATCCTTTGTGACCTTGGGCAAGTCTCTTCAACTCCCTCAGCCTCAGTTTCCTGAGCTGTGAAATGAGGATATTGGACTAGATAACCTCTAAAATCTCTTCCACTTCTAAATCTGTGATCTTACTTTCCTATTTCAGATGCTAGCTCTATGACGTTTGGCAAGACGGTTCAGTTCTCTGAGCCTGTTTCCTTATATGCGAAATAAGAGTAATGATATAGCACCAACCTCAAAGGTCTCTTACGCAGATCAAATGAGATCACATAGATTATGTGCTTCGTGAACCTTGGGAAGAACATGGGCAAAAGTCACTGAGGATGGATAGTCATGGATGAGTTATTATCTGCACATTGAGATCACAGATTCCCCTCGGTATTTAAGTGACATGCTATCGACATGTTAATAATGAAATAAGAAAAGAGTGATTTATTGTAATAACAACAATAGGGATGTTTGTAAAATGCCTTAAGATTTGCAAAGGACTTTACATGTATTATTTCATTTGGCCTTTGCCACAGCCCTGTAAGGTAGGTGCCATTATTGTCCCCATCTTACAGATGAAAATACTGAGGCTGTCACATGTATTACTCTTTCAGGGTCACAGAGCTAAGAAAGGGTCTGAGGCAGGATTTGAACTCAGTTCTGGCTGGAAACTGAGAGTCTTCGTTTTCCAGATTGATTCTTTTATGAAGACAAAGCCGGGCATCTTTTGCCTCAATTCTTAACTGGTTTACTGAATAGGGAGGGTAACATGATCAGACTTGCCTCATAGGGAGATCACTTTGTCCGTTGAATGGAGAATGAATTTCAGTGGGGAGAGACTTGAGGCAGGCAGACCCATCAGCAAGTTATTGCAATTGTCCAGACATGAGGTGATAAGAGCCTGTTCCTTTGTGAGGTGAAGAGGAGGGGAAAATTGGAGCTCAATGAATGGCCTCAATTTTTCAATAAAACATGAGGCAAGGTTCTTAGCTGAGCAGGCAGAGGAGTCATGGGAGGAATGAAGGATAAAAAGATTTGGAAAATATGCTGTGTGAATGGGATAGCGAATCAATTAGGAAGGCATAAAAGGATTGCCTTGCCACAGGGCCCAGTTGAGATTATGCAACATAAATTTGTAGTGGACTCAGTACAGTTTTGTAATTTTTCTCCATCTTCATTCAGTAGTAGCATGTGAGTAGTAATGAAAGCAGCAGCTGGTAGGAGTAATCCAGCCTTGAGGTTTGGCAGGGGAAAAACTTAGATAAGATAAAGAGGTAAAGGACTCAAGACTGTAGAGTTGAATCAATTCACCAGTGGGTTAAGATGAAAGGGAAGCCAGAAGGGAAGAGAACAAGCATGTATTAAGCCCCTACTATGTGCCAAGTATTGTGTTAAGCACTTTAGTAATATTGTCTCATTTTATGTTCACAGCAACCCTGTGTGGTAGTTGCTAAAATGGGAAGGGAGGGGGAGTATAGCCAGTGTAGGGGTGATGATCTGGGAGAAAACTGAGGAATGGGGTGATGAGGTCTCAGTGAGCACATCAAACAGGATTTGGGGTTGCAGGCAGATGGAGAAGTGGAATGATTAGATAAAGGAATCTGAGAGTTTATGAACATGGTAGTAATGCATTTGTGGCTGAAGGCAAGATCAAGTGTTTAAAAATATGCTAAGAGATGGGATACAAAGAGTGAAAATATTGTTACTACTCTCTTTGGGGGCTCTCATGCTTTAAACAAACTGACTCAGTGAGAGTAGGTGGGTGTCTAGAGGAGGAGTTCTTAACTTATTTTGTGTCATGCTCCCCTTTGGCATTTTGGTGAAGCATATGGATCCCTTTGTCAAGATAATATTTTAAATACAAAAAATAAAATAGGATTATAGAGGAAAACAAAGGTTAGTAAAAATGAAGATATTACCAGTTATGCCTTCCACATTGCAGGGGTTAGGGGTGTGGTGCCCTCCCCTCCATGATCTGGAAAATTTTTTGGCTTTCCTTTCATACCAGAGAAGAAATTGTGTATATTTAAGGTATTAAAAGAAAAATTTTTTTGATATTATACAATACATATATTTTAGACATTTCTGAGTTCCTGAACTTTTTTTTGTGTCATCTGCTGGCCTTTGTGTGTCATCTGCAGTTTCCTCAAAACTCCACCCAAATCCCCATTTAATTTCTTAGGCCAACCCATAATATATTGAAACTTTGATGGGGGAAAATCACGATGTAGAAGGGATAATTGTATTTCTTTTTCCCTTCTAATATCATGGGTCCCTTGAAATTTCAGTGCAGTACTTGGAGAACCCACTTTTTATCCCTTGGTTACATAAGCAGCCCACTTTCCTTTCTAATATTATTTCCAGGATGATGAATAACACCCCTTATACCACTTCTTTCACTTATATCCTAACTGGAAATATTCTGTAACCTATTTATACCTACCCACCATGGGACTTTCCAATTTCATTTGGATTCCCTCTGCAATTTAGATTCTTTGTAGATTGTGGTAGAAGATTCACAGTCATACATCACTGAGAGGAACTGATGTTAAAAGGTAAGTTTTTGTCCTGGAGAACAGATTGGGATCCTTAAAATCAGTCAGTCATTCAGTCAGTAGACATTTATGAAGCTCCTACTATGTGCCAGGCACTGTGCCAAGTGCTGGGGATACAAATAAGAAAAAGGAAGACAGTCTCTGGTTTTAAGGAGTTCACAATCTAATGGTCTAATGGGGAATGACAACACACCAAAGAAAGGTGAAAAGAGCAGGATGCTGGGGAAGAAGAGGTACCCAGCCTGGAGGCATGGTGGAGTCCAGTCCAACGGGCTAGTTTTTGTTATTTTCCCCATTTTATAATTGAAAAAAATGAGACAGAGGTTAAGTGACTTGTCTAGAGTCACATAGCTAATAAATATCTGAGATGGAATTTGAATTCAGGTCTTCCCGACTCCAGGACCAGTGCTGTAGACCCTATGACACCTTGCTGCCTGGGCAAGACACTTAGCTTCTCTAGGCTTCAGTTCCCTCCATTCCTAAGTGAGAGGAAGGTGGAGTAGATGGACTCCAAGGTCTCTTTCAGCTCTAAGTCTATGACCCTATATGATAATAGCAATGATCACTGACATCAGTATGATAACAATTGCCGTATGATCTCTCCAGTCAGGTAGCTACTTCAGATATCATTATCCCTATTTTACAGAGAAAGAAACACTGACAAGTCAAGCCCAGGGTCACACAGCTAGTGCCAGTTTGAGGGAGAATTCAAATCCACATCTTTTTGACCCCAAGTCCAACATGGCTGAGTTGCCTTACCTTTTACAAACTGCTTGCCTTACAGTATAGGCTATAATAGGTTGTCCTTTGACAATCACAAGAGGGCCTCTCTCTTAGTCATTGCTGGCAAAACTCTTGCCAGAGTCCTCCTTAATAGCCTCCTCCTTCACCTGGAAGATGGTCATATACCTGAAAACCAGTGTGACTTAAGAAAGGGTAGAGGAATGGTTATATTGTTTGGGGCTCAACAACCCCAGGAGAAATGCCAGGAGCAGAATAGAGATCCATACAACATGTTTGTCAATCTGACCAAAGCCTTTGATGCTGTCAGTTTGGAGGGCTTGTGGAATATCATGGCAAAATTTGTTTGCCCAGAGAAGTTTATAAGTACTGTATGTCACTTTCATGACAACCTGCTTACACAGTACTAGATAATGGACAATGCTTTCATGTTTTCTCAGTCACCAGTGAAGTGAAGCAGGATTATGTGTTCCATGCTTTTTATTATGGTGTTTTCAGCAATGTTGTCAGACACTTTCAACAAGGATAAGAACAACATCAAAGTCAGCTACTGCACTGACAGTAAACTATTTAACTTGAAAAGGCTACAAGCCAAGACTAAAGTGGAGGGAGAATTGGTGCATAATTTTTCATTCCCGGGTGATTATGCACTCAATGCAGCCTCTGAGGCTGAGATGAAACAAAGAATGGGATCAATTCTCTGCTGCTTGTTTTTGGCCTGACAACACCAAGAAAATGGAGGCTCTCCACCAGCCAGCACCACACCATTGGCACACAGAACCATCAGGTATAGGAAGTGGAGAAATTTTAAATGCTGTGGATAAGTTAACTGGCAATATATTTTCCAGGGACATCAATACAAATGATGAGGTTGATGCACACATTGCTAGAGCTAGCTCAGCATTTGGGGGGCTCTGAAGGAAAGTGTGGGAGAGAAGAGGTATTAGATTGCCTACCAGACTGAAAGTCTAGAAAGCCATTGTACTGACCTCATTATTTTATGCCTGTGAAACCTGGACAGGATACCAGTGCCATGCTAGGAACCTGAATTGCTTCCATTTGAATTGTCTTGGGAAAATTCTGAAGATCACATGGCAAGTACCAGACACTGAAGTCTGCTTTCAAGCTAAATCTCCAAATATTCAAACTCCACTGCAGAGAGCACAATGGACTGGCCACATTGCTGGAATGCCAAATGTATGTTTGTCTAAAAGAAGAGAACTCACACAAGGCAAGCACTCGTGCAGAGGTCAGAAAAAGATATAAGGACACTCTCAAAACCCCTCTGAAGAACTTTGGAATCAATTTATGACACATGGGAGACACTGGCACAGGACCACCCAGCGTGGCACACCCACATTAAAGAAGGTACTGAACTCTTTGAGCAAAGCAGAGTCACAGTAGCACAAAGAAAACATGTGATTGACAAATTTAGAGCCATCTCCACTCCAACTGTTCACATGAACTATTTGTATCCAACCTGTTGTAGAACCTTCTGAGCTCACATTGGTCTGATAGTCATATTGGACTTACTGTATCTTGACCCCAATATAGTGATGTCATGTTGGTCTTCCTCGAAAATGAAGGACAGCAACCAACAAACCAATTTTACAGTAACTATGAGAAAGGGAGATGTATTCAGTAGTGCCAAACAGGAAGATTTTGATACATTTCAATGTGCTTGTTGTTGCAATTTATTTTATTGCTTCAGGAAACCATAAGTTCATTGATATAAATACTTCCATGAACTTAGAGTGAAAGTGACCCTGCTTTTAAAAATAGATAATATTTGAGAGTTGTTTCATTTAAAAACTTCACTTTCCTATGGCCAACCTGGTTGTTTCTCTGAACCAAATGTAGCTCGTCCTGTGACAATAGAATAGAATCCATTGATAGGTCCAGACCCAAGTGTTTTTCAGTTTGATAGGACCTGCCAAAACTTGTGCAGCCTTTGACAACATAGGATGACCTTAGCACCATGATAAGGCATTGGAAGAGGTCCTTAATAGAGTCACCAATAAGTGGTCACTGGTTGAAATAGGGGACTTTTTTGGATGCCCAGAAAACCACTTTTCTTTAATGAAATGTTTCCTTCAACATGGACCAAATCTTTCTATTCAATTAACTGTGACTTCATTAGTTAAGAAGATTGCCCTCATAAGATGAAATCTCTTTGTACATTAATTGTATTTGGTTGGTATGATCAGGAAGCATCACCAAACTAATGCTTGATCCCAAATCTCCTGTGCTACAAGCCCTACGTAAAGTGAAGGAAACACAAGGTGTGCTACTAATCAAAACTATGTTAGGTGATTTTTTTTTTTCATAAATACCTTAGCTTTACGATGCATTTTTGTTTTATACCAGGAAGCTAAATGGACCTTAGGGAAGTTAAGTGGGACTTGGTGAAATGAGAAAAAGACCAGCAGGCTTGGAAAATTTAACCCTTTTTTTTTTTCTTTTGACTACTGGTATCTGGTGAGTTGGAATAGTATATTTCATAGCTTTGTGTGGGGTAATGTCTGAAGCAAGCTCCAACTAGTTAATCTGCAAGTGAATTTAATGACACTCTAGCTTCTTAGAAGGAAAAGAGTCTACTGACACCTGTTTCCTCTACAGACTAAAATGTATTAAGAGGAATAGGAGCTCCATTCAAAATGCAGTGACCAATTTACTCTAAAAATCTTTAGTAAAAAACATAGAACCCCAACCACCAGCACTTGTGGCTGAGGATTTCACAATGACTGAGGGTGTAGTGTTTTCCAGAAAGCTTCATTTGCAGGCCAGATGTCAGAGCTGAAATCTGAAGATTCTCACTGTACACTCTCTAAACAAGATGATGAAAGTTAAATGAGAAATGGCCTGGTGAGAAAACAAACATGAAAACACTGTTTACACTTCTTTGGAGGACTCAGTGTGTGGTAGTTGTGATTTTTCAAAGATAAAGCTTTTCTTTTATTTACCTGCTGCCTAACTTGGCTTTTTATTTTTCTTAAGTAGTTCTATGTAGGCCAATGTAGGTGATAAATGCTAAAAAAAAAATATGCTGGAATAAAAGTTTTATTTATCTGTTATAAAAATGAAACTATACCTTTCTTATGGTATTTTGATTCTTAAAAGTTGTAGGTTAACCTTTTATTATGAAAAATTCTTTCTAAAGGTTGCAAACAGCTTCAAAAAGAAAAAAAATGATCATATTCAGTGCTATGGAGGCAATATTTTTACACTACTGATTTTTCACCATAACTGTAATAATAATAGTTACCATTTAGTGTTTACAAAGCACTTTACAAATATTGTATCTTTTTATCCTCCCAATAACCCTTAGAGGTAGGTGTTATTTTTATCTCCCTTTGAAAGGCACAGTATCTGAGGCAGATAGAGGTTGTGACCTGTCCAGAATCACATGGCTAGTAAGTATTTGAGGCAACATTTAAACCTAGGTCTTCCCTACTCCACGTTCAGCACTCTATCCACTGAGCTATCTAGCTTCCACTATTACTTAAGCCTCTTTACTGAGCTGAAAATGTTTCAACATAATATGATACGATATAAAGCAATGTGCCATTCCTTACACCTACTGAATGGAAAGCACAATGCTGGGTACAAGAGGACATACAAAATTTTGGTAAGAAATAGTCCCTGCCTTTCTGAAGCTTACAATCAACTAGGGGGGAATGATCCAAACACAGATAACTAGAACACATAATTCTGCAAGAAAATTGCATCACAGATTGCAAAACAAAGATGTGAGGTCTGAGGGAGAAGATTGTTACCAACTTTACTAGAAAGATGAATGAAGGCTTCCTGGAGAAAATATTGTTTGAAGTGGGCTTTAAAGGATGGGAAAAAATCCAACTGGCCCCAACAGTGAGGAAGGGCATTCCAGTCACAGTAATAGTGCTAGCAAAATTCTGATGGAATGTTTGATGCTGTAATCAGTACATGTATGCACGAGCATGCATGTGCACATAAAAAGCAAACAAATCAAAAGATGAGACTTTCTTGTTTAGCTGAGATTTTCTTCAGATTCTTTGCTGGCCTGATTTTAGTTATGGGTGGGACTTTTCACCAGATATTTATAACAATTTTATAAATGATCGATGAGATTTACCCAGATTTTTAGCAAAACATTTGACTGCCTTTAATGCTATTTTTGTGAAAATGTTTAAGAGATGTGGGTTATATGAGGCAATTTGGTTGCCAGACCTGGAGATGGGAAGACCTGAGTTCAAATCTGGCCTCAGATGCTTCCTAGCTGTGTGACCTGAGCAAGTCTCTTAGCCTCTCTGTCTCTCAGTTTCCTCATTTGTAAAATGGACATAATAATAGCACCTTCCTTAAAGGGCAGTTATAAGGATGAGATCATATTTGTAAAGTGCTCTGCAGACCTTAAAGTGCTATGTAAATTCAGGCTGTTTTTATTATTGCTATTATTATCATTATAGATTCAGAACTGGCTAATTGTCATACCCTAAGCACAGATTTGATTTCAGCTTGTAAAAAAATTCTCCAGTGGCATGCCCCAGGGATTTCTGGTTGGCCCTGTTCTTTTTGACATTCTTATCAATGGCTTGGCATTGATAAAGATGGCATATTTATCAAATTTGTAGATGACAAAAAGCTAGATGGGATAGCTAACCCATGAGATGACAGCCGAAGAATCCAAAAAGCTCTTAACAGGTTAGAACATGGAGATAATTTTAATAAGCTGAAATGTAATAAGTACAAAGTATTACACTTACCTTCAAAAAATCAGCTTTACAAGTACATGATTGGGTGTGGCTAGGAAGCAGTTCTTAGTGAAAAGATTTAGGAGTTTTAATTGCATATAAGCTCAATATGTCAACAATACAATGTAGAGCCAGAAAAGCTAATGTCTTCTTAGGCTACAAGAAGAAATGCAGTGTATGGAACTAAGGAAGTGATACTCTACCTGTCCAGATTACATCTGGAATGCTGTTTTCATTTCTGGGTGTCACGTTTTAGAAGGAATGCTGATAACCCATAAGATTTCAGAGGAGGGCAACCAGGATTATGAAGGGGTTTGATATCATGATATATAAGAATCAGTTGAAGGAACTACTTATGTTTAACCTAGAGAAGACTTAATAGGGTCATGATAACTGTCTCCAAATATTTTGAGTATTTTAAGAGTTTTGGAAATCTTTCTAGAGTTTTCCATTCTGTTATATAGAAGAGGGATTCAACCCTTTCTGCTTGCTCTTAAGAAGAAAAACTAGAAGTGGGTACAGGTAAGCAAAAAAGAGAGATTTAAGAGCAAAGCAAGGAGAACTCCCCTAAATCTTGCCTTAAATTTGCCTTACAATTAGAGCTATCTAAAAGTAGAATGGCTTACCCCAGGATGTAGTGAGTTCTCCATCACTGGAGGTCTTAAAAGCAGAGACTTGATGACTACCTGTTATATATTCTATAGAGGGAATTTTTGTTCAGCTATGACTTAGGCCGAAGGGCTTCTGAACTGTATCTCCAGTCTGAGTCTCTAACTCTGAGACTCTATGATTCTGTTATTTTGATTTATATAGGTTCAATTCAACTCAGAAAACATTTTGTTTAATATAAACACATTGCTAGGTGCTGATAACAAGAGACAAAAACCATGACATTAAGGGGCTTATAACAAGGAGTATATACACAGACTTAAGTCAGTAAATACAGAGGATATAAGTAATTTCAAAAACCAGCTCTAATAACTAGGGTATCTCAGAAAGACTTCATGAGAAAAGTAACACCTGCACTGTGCCTTGAAGGAAGCTAAGGATTCAAAAAGGCAAAGGTGAGAAGGGAAATTATTTCACATATGCAGGAACTCTTGTGAAAAATGTAGAGGTAGATCACTGTATAAGGAAACAGCTGGCCTGGCTGCCCAATGTGACTGGAATAGAATGTATGAAAAGGAGTAGTGTCAAATGACTGGAAAGTTAGTTAGAAATCAGATTGTGATTTCAGTTTAAACTCCATCTTTTATCCTAGAGTCCAGAAGGACATTTTTATGGAGGGAGGAGAGAGGTGATATTGCTGGATATGTTTTACAAGGGTTCGCTGAGACATTGGGTAGATTAGAATGGAGATGGAAAAGTCTGGAGAAGGGAGGTTAATTACAAGGCTGACCATCAGGACATTTCATATGCAATGTGATGAGGGATAAGAGCAGAAAATGTGTGAATGGAATAGAGAGATGTGAGGAACATTGTTAAGGTAAGGTCGACAGGATTTGGCAATTGATTAGATATGGGAAGCAAGGGAGAGGGAAGAATCAAGGGTTATTCCAAGGTTGTGAACCAGAATACCTGGAAAGATGTGATGGTAGCAACAGAGAGTGAGAAATTTGGGTTTAGGGGGATATGTGAGCTCTGTTTGGTCCATGTTGAGGTCAAGATGCATTTGGGGGCAGGGTGGAGCCAAGATGGTGGTGTAGCAGCAGCAACATATTGCAGCTCTCACATAGCCACCCCAAAATACCCATAAAATAGGACTCTAAACCAATCCCAGAACTCCAAAACGCACACAAAGATACTTCCCACTAAAGTCAGCTCAGCTACGAGGAACCATATCAGCACTGCAAACCGAAACCAGCCTGGCCTGAAGCTGCAGCTGTGCCCTGGGGGCGACTGGATGGGAGCAGCAGAGGAGCCTCTCAGGTGAGCGGATTAGCACCAGCTGCGAGTGGGGATTGCGAAAGGGGGAGATAAGCAGTCCGGCCGAAAGGCCTCCAGAGCGGAAAAGCGAAAGGCAGAGGTTTTGCACATGCCTCCGCGTTGTAGCTTCCCGCCCGCGGCCTGCAGATGGCAGGGGGACTGAGCTATTGTTCTCGGGCCAAAAGCTCTCATGTTGAGTGGCCTGGATCTGGATCGTGGTCTTGGGCCTCGGTTCTGGAGTCTTCACTATCCAGTCAGCCGGAAGTAAATAGGAAGAGTTCCCAGCCTCTTCCTGAGAGCTATGGCAGCCGGGAGGACCCCAGCGATTTGGGACAGAGCTTTTCCTTCTGGAAGCAGAGCCCCACAGAGATTTTTTTAAAAAAATCATGGACTGAACAACCATGAG
>CM053585.1:132888383-132916185 GCA_028646515.1 Pseudochirops corinnae | reverse complement strand
TTCATCAGGCATTCTACATCCAAGGAGAGGCCTTTTCTTCATCTTGACTCAGGGTGGTCTCTCATATTCCCTGGATCCCCTTCCATGGTCCCAGCTCCTACCTGAATCCACCAAACAGTCATCTGGATTCAGAGGCAGATAGTTCCCAGGTCTTTGTACAGTCTTCCAGGCAGTTCCTGCTATAACCTGAAGTTCACGGGATCCAGTACATCTCAAAACCTTCACAACTTCTGTTTCCAGGAGCTCAAGGATCAATCAAGCCACAAACAAAGTCATATCCTGGTCATACTTCTTCAGTCCTCCAGCAGTTTGGCTGGCCTTAGGACCCAGAAGAAATCCCAGCCTTCCAGGTGGCCTTCTCGGCAGCAACTTCAGCCTTCACCAGATCCTGGTCTCTAAGTTCTCAGTCCAGTAGCAGCCCAGCTCCCAGATGCTGGGACAATTCTGCCTCCTCCATTAGGAGTAAAAATTCTTGATTCTGACTGTGTCTCTCCAGGCCTCTTCTTATATACACACACACACATTGGCTTCCTGTCTCAGTCAACCCCTTCCTGTTATGTCAGCAACAGGAGACAGAGTTTGCACTTTCTGTTTCTTTCACAGAGGTACTTAGCCCTTAGTTACTAGGGGCTAAGTACCTGCTTACTTGACATAACAAAAAGAAGTCTTCAAATTTAAATTAATTATCATCACACCTTGATAAGTAGAAAATGTAGAAACAAAAGATATCAACAAACTACATAATCCATGAAGTCCCATCCAGTCCTAAAATTCTAAAAAGAAATTTTAACGTTTCTATATTTTTTTTTTAAGCAAATTGTGGACCAAATTGATCTACTAAGGAGAATATGCCAGGAAGGAAAAAATATGCAGTCATACTAATAGTAGGAGAAGGAGGAGAAATGATGATGATTACTTGGTAAGATAGAAAGTTTTTCACACTGTGCACCAATACAAAATGTAAATACTGGTTGATATTTTGGTTGTTATATTTAAATATCCTGTAAGAGTAAATTAGCCTTGGTCTTCACACATCATCAATACCTTCTGTCCCAAGGACCCCTTGAAAATAGGATGTAGCAAAGAGCTCCTCCATTCCACTTAAGGAGGGCCTCCAGGCCAGCCATCACTTCATTTCTCATCCTGCTGAACTACTTTGTATGTATTACTTTGTACTTCATCATTCCCACATGTGTAGCTTCCCTGGAGCAAGGAAGAGAACTACTTCTCACACCTTTTATACCTTACTTTTGCATATTGCCTTCCCTCATTGGATTGTAAACTCCTTGAGGGCAGGGATTATCTTTCTTTTGCTATTTTATATCTCTAGCACTTAGCACAACAACAGGCACATAGTAAGCACTTAAAACATATTTACTTGCTGAATAAATACAAAACTAGATCATAAGTATAAAGAAAATCATATTAAAATTATGAGTACTGAAAATGCTTCATTAGACTGAAAAAAGTTAACTGATGAATGAATGAAAAACCCAAATCCCATTAAGTGCTCACATGCTTGTTAATGTTTAGATTTTTAAAAACCTATCAGAGAAAAAAGAGAATCCTCAAGTAACTACTGAGTGATTAAAAAAAAAAAAAGATTGCTCTAACAAACTACTCTAGTAACAGGAAAAGGTGCCATCCAACTATTAGGGTGGCTCACATCATATCAGCTTTTAGCATAGTGCCTGGCACATAGTAGGCACTTAATAATATTTATCAAATGAATAAATATCTATGGTACTGAACAATTCATATTTTTACAATGGGTTTTAAGGTATTCAAAGTGATTTGCATATATTATTGTATTTCAACCAGTTAAATGAATCACATTTTCATTTCTGCACCAAAGTCATATTTTTTTTTTTTTTTTTGCTTTTTGGAGGGAGGAAGACAGGGAAATTGGGATTAAGTGACTGCCCAAGGTCACAGAGCTAGTAAATGTTAAATGTCTGAGTTCACATTTGAACTCAGGTCCTCCTGACTCCAGGGCTGGTGTTCTATTCACTGTGCCACCTAGTCACCCCCAAAGTAATTTTTTAATCTACAAATTTGTCCAAAGTTCATTTTAAACATGTACAGAGATTAATTATAATATTGGTTACTGCATTCTGCTTTAAACTGTTTATTTGGCTGAATTATAAGTCTCATTATAGTCATAAATACATATTAATACATGTATCCAGGGAAGAAAAATTGGGAAGGTAGAATTCTTCGATTATTTCATTCTTTACTTGTTTTAAATCACAGATTTGATTAACCACATCATAAATGCAAAACTATAACAATTATAAATCCCTATAAAGGAGAAGCAAGTGATTTAGAGGAAAAAATACTAGACTTTGAGTCTGAAAACCTGACTCACAAATCACAGCTTAGATACTTATTAACTGTGTGACTTTTTACCTTCTCTGAGTTACCATTTTTATCAGGTACCTAACTAACACTTATACATAGCTTTAAGGTATACAAAATACTTTATATTTTTTGCAGAATGGGATAATAATACCTATACTAACTCCCTCCTGGGGCTGTTGTCAGGAAAGCACTTTATTAACTTATAAAATTCTTTAGAAATGTGGCCTATTACCATTAGCATTTTTAAAAATAAATCCTTAATTCCTAGATGTTATCCACAACCATTTGGCAAAGATCCATTCCTTGTAGGATTTAAGGTAGGTAAAACAAAACAAAAGAAACTATGAGGAAAGCTATCAGAATCAGGCAGGTTCAATATGAAGATTAAAAAGAGAACTATATGGACCTGCTTCTTACTCCAGTCATAATCAAATAAAGGTATTCTTATGAGTTAATAATTAGATCCGAATTGTCAAATTCTATGATAGACATATGCTAGACCCTGTAAGAAAATGTCTCAACTATAAATTCCAACACAAGTGGAAAACAAAAAATAAATAAGCATTTCCTCCCAAAATTTATATGCATTTTCTTTCACCAGATCTTTTAGTTAACATTAAGGATAGAAGAAAGAGTGGTATATTAAGAATATAAACTTGCTAGCCATGTGACTTTGGGCAAGTCACTTAACCCCGATTGCCCTCCAAAAAGAAAAAAAAATAAAACTGTGATAATTAGCAACACCTTAAGACATATATATTTTTTGGTTCTGGACCCATGGTTCCACTACTGTATGGAAATCAAAGTGAGGAAACTCCTTATATCAATGATGATTAGAAATATTCTTAAATGTATTGTGATAGAACATTACTTGTGACACTGACAGATTATGTGATTTGCCTAGAGTCACATGGGAATTGAACTCAGTTCTTACTACCTCTAAATCTGGGTCTCTACTCCATGGCATTTTCCTAAGCCCTTATTTAAAAGTTTGATTTTCTTTTCATTTGGTCTAAACATTTGAAGCTATACTTATGTCAAATCCAAAACTACTTAATTCTTAATTACTTCCTTTTGTCAGGGAGAAAGAATACTAAAGAGCAGTAGTCTCATGACTACAGCATAGTATAAGGGGAAGCACACTAAATTTGAAGTTGGGAAAACTGGGTTAGACATATATGAATAGTATAATTATGAGCAAGTTAGCTCTGTTTGCTTCAGTTTTCAAACCTAATCTGATTTAAAAAGGGATGAAAAAAGCTGTACTATCTACCTCACAGGGCTGTGGTTTGTAAAACATAAAAGAGCTATTAAGTAGAGGATATTATAATAATGACAGAACTTCATTTGCATTTCCCATTTCTACAACCCAGGACAGGGAAAGATCTATAAACAGATCATAGGATCACACACACAAAAAGTGCCTGTCATGGTTTGGACAGTAAGTCCACCTGAAGCTTATAATAATGAATACATGTACTTTGAACCTCTTATTGCTTGTGTGATCACTGCACTTAATTCTTTTGGGTCTCAGCTTTTTTATATGTAAAATTTGAGATTAAGACGTATACACACACACACACACAACTTTATAAGTTACAACAATTTTTAACATATGCTCTTTTTAAAGTTTTGAGTTCCAAATTCTATCCCTCCTTCCCCAACCCCTCCCTGACATGGTAAACAATCAGATATAGGTTATACATGTGCAAACATGTAAAGTATTTCCATGTTAGTCACTTTGTAAAAGAAGATTTGAATAAAAGAAAAAAAGAAAAGTGAAAAATAGCATGCAGTCAGTTCCTTCTCTAGAGGCAGACAGTATATTTCATCATGAGTCCTTTGGGACTGCCTTAGATCACTGAATTGCTGAGAACAGCTAAGTCATTCACAATTATTCATCAAAGAATATGGCTTTTACTGTGTACAATGTTCTCCTGGTTTTCCTCATTTCACTTTGCATTAGTTCATGTAAATCTTTCCAGGTTTTTCAAAAATCATCCTGCTTGTCATTTCTTATAGCATAATAATATTCCATCATAATCATATACGACAGCTTGTTTAGCCATTCCCCAAATGATAGATATCCCCTCAATTTCAAATTCTTAGTCACCACAAAAAGAGCTGCTATAAATATTTTTGTACAAGCAGGTCCTTTTACTTTTTTTAAATGTCTTTTGGATATAGCCCTAGCAATGGTATTGCTAGATGAAAGGGTATGCATAGTTTTATAGCTCTTTGGGCATAGTTCCAAATTGCTCTCTAGAGTGACTGGATCAGTTCACAACTCCACCAACAGTGCATTAGTGTCGCAGTTTTTTCACATCCCTTCCAACATCCAACATTTTCCTTTTATGGCATATTAGCTAATCTGATAGGTGTGAGGTGATACCTTAAAACTGTTTTAATGTGCATTTCTCTAGTCAATAAGTGATTTTAGAGCATTTTTTTCATATGACTACATATAACTTTTATTTCTTCATCTGCAAACTGCCTGTTAGGACTTCTAAGAGCCCTTCTAGCTCTACATCTATCATCTGTTTATTTTCCAGGGAGCCTCTATCAATCCCTCTTAATTCTGGCACCTTCCTTTTGTTGATTATTTCAAATTTATCTTATATAGAGCTTGCTTGTATATAGTTGTTTGCTTTGTTTGCTTTTTGTCTCCCTCATTAGACTGAGAGCTTCTTGAAAGGAAGGACAAACAAGTCTTTTAACTTTTTTGTATGCCCAGCACTTAGTACAGTGCCTGGCACATAGCAGTCACTTAATAAATGCTTAATGACTTACTATTTCCCCATCTATCAATGATTCCCAATTACTTTGTATTTACTCCATATATAATTTGTATTTAGTCACCTGCTCATATATTGGTTCCATCAGTAAACTATAAGCATCTTGAGGACAAAAAATATTTCATTTTAGTCTTTGTAGTCCCAGCACCCGGCACATGGGTACTTGATAAATGCTTATTAATTAAATGATGCTATGATCTATGACACCATTCTTCAAGATAAGGTATGCACACTTCGAATAGTACACATGCAAATCCATCTGGGAACAGTAAGAAAAATGTGAGGAAAATATATCTAGAGCTGAAAGAGATCTCAGAAGCCATCTATTTCAGCTCCTTCATTTCACTAATCTGGAAAAGGAGGCCAAGAGAGGCTGGTCTATACAAGGTCATGTAGTGGTAGTGTCATCACAGGTAGAATCTGAACCTGAATTTTTGTAAGTCCAGAGACAATGTCCTTTCCATTACACCACCCTAAATCATTTCTATTTGTTTAGCTTTAAAAAAGAAATTAATGTTAATATTTAATATACAAATTGAGACTGGCACCCTCACTCAGTACATATTTTATAAAGTCATGTATTACCTATATATGAAGCATACAGGGTATCCTGAGGGAAGAGTAGGAGCACCCCAAAGTAGAGGTATTGTTAGTGTTGTCCTCACTCATTCAATTACTTTCAGTATATTCCCATGTGTTACAATTTCCATGGGCCTGGTTAAGTTGATTTATGGCTTATGTGACATATTTTAACTAACTAAATGCAACAAAGTAGATAAAAGACTTTAAAGGATTCCAATAAAGAAGGTACATATCAAAGATTATGCTATGCAAGCATAAGGTAACAACCAAATATGGGAAAAACTGATACATTTACTAATGCAATCTAATCAGATCTGACAAGAAGTTGGTGAAAAGAATTTAATAATTATCAAGGGTATTTGAAATTTGGATTTACAATCAGTATCCTTAATAAAGAATATTACACTGTTATTATATTAATGAGGGTAAAAAGTCATGAATATTGATATTTTAAAATTAAGATTTTCAATCTATCAAGAAACAATAATTTATTAAATGCTCCAGGCACCATGCTAGGTACAAGGTGATACAAAGACAAAAAATTAAAACAGTCACCACCCTCGAGGAGCTTATATTTTAATGGGGAAGACAAGATATAAGTATATATGTATAAGCATATATATAAGCATATATAAAATATGGAAAATTAAAAATGAATGCAAGGTGATAATGGAAGGGAGGTACTAACAGATGGGTCAGTGGAGACCAGGAACTACTTACTGTAGAAAGTGACATCTGATTCCAACAAGCTGTGAAAAGAAGGTAATGCAACTCAGGTCTGGGAGACATCATGTTCCAAGCAATGGAAAATGGGGGTAACAGCTGTATAGATGAATAGTGAATTAGATGAATTAATGAATAAGCCAGGATGAATAGAATGAAAACTGTATAGAGGAATGTGGAAGACGACTTTAAAGATAGGAAGGGGTCAGGTTGTAAAGAGAGCTAACTGCCAAACAGAAGAGTTTATATATAATGCTAGAGGTAATAGGTAATAAACGAGAGTTTACTGAACAGGAGAAAGAAATGATCAGATCTATACTTTTAAGAGAATCTCTTTGGTATTTGGATAGAGGAAGAACTGGAGTAGAGAGAGATTTATAATAGAGAGAGGAAATAGTAAGCTATTACAGTAGTTCAGGGGGTGCTGACAAGGTTGGTGAACAAGAATGGTGGCTGCTGGAATAGAGGACGGGACATATTCAAGAGATATTGCAGAGACAGAAATGAAACATTGCATTGCAAGCTCCTAGGGAACAGGGACTGTCTTTTGCCTTTTTTTGTTTTCCCATTGTTTAACATAGTACGCATCAGTGAGTAGGTGTTTAGTAAATGTTGATTAATGATTGATTAATTAGTCAATTGATTAGATGTGTGGGAGAGTGAAAATGAGGAGTTGAGGTCAATGTTGAAATTAGAAACCTGTGTGATTAGAAGGAAAGGGCCCTTCACAATGTAAGGGATGACTGAATTTTGTTTCCACAGAACTTATATAAAAACAGAAATTATAATTCATACCAATAGCTAATGTCAGAGACAAAAACTCCTTGTAGAGAGAGTAGTGGGAAGGCTGGCACCTGAAAATCAGCGTATCTACTACTTTTTGTTCTGAAAAGGCCTCTTCCTGTATATCAAAAAGGAACTGCCAGGCCAGGTCTCATTTACAAAGGATTAGAATGAGGATCATAAACCCCACCTTTATCATCGATATCCGGAGTTCAAATCTTCAAACTCCTGCTTTAGTTAATTCTCCTAGCAATTGAGGAAAATCCTTTCTCATGATATCAGACACAGACAAAAGGTGAAGAGACTACGAGCAATTTTGGCCTTTCTTTTATTTAAGTATAAGGAAAAATGAAGATGAGAAGGGAAGAGGGAATTGAAATGTGGAAATGAAAAGATGTAATCCAAGGGTTGGGATTTAGTAAACCCTAGAATGGAGACTAACTGAGGTTCAAGGTGCAAAATTCAAATCTGGATGAATTATAAAAGGACTTTGTAACTAGCTTAACTTTGTACTTGCACCTTTTACAAGTGCTAAAAGGCCAAATTGCCTATCTGCAATGACAAGAAATAAAAATCTTTTTTTTTTTTCTGAATTCAGTCATGGCCAGGTAAAGGTCTTGGTTATTTCTAACAAAAAATAATAGGGAAGTTTGGTAGAGGGGTGGGTTTAATGAAAAAAAGAAACCGCAATGAATTCTATTTTGGAAATGTTGATTTTGAAATACCTATGAGACATACAATTCTAAGAGAAAGTTCATGAAGTAGGAATGCAGCTCAAGAGACAGGCTGTTTACCCAGATAAAATCCAAAGGCCACCTCTAAGAATGTTCTTGTGGGAATTGGAAGACAAGTAATCTGTAACCAGCCTGTTTGAAACCCTAGTTGGTCTGATGGTTTATGATGCTATCCCTGAGGATAGCAATGATGATGATGAGAATGCTCCAGAACCTCTAAGCCAGCATTTACATGCTCATAGGATGGGCTTTTGCTTTGATCCCAGCTTTGATGTTCTAACAAGTATCCCTTCTTTGAATTAATGTTCTGTCCCAACTACGATCAGTCACTGGAAGGTGTGCCCCATGTGTGGCAAGTAGTTCCCGCCAGCCTATGACCAGCAGGACTTTGAAAGGCATGTTCAGACCCATTTTGATAAGAACATTTTAAATTTTGACTAAAATGTCACTTTTTTATTATGCATTATTCCAGTCACCATTTTTAAAAAAGATCACCTCTTAATAGCTAGACCATATCCAATAAAACAGCTACTGCAGTTTTCTGACTACTTATGTTATATGTTACTTGTGTACAAGGCAGCAGAATTAGGGTCAGGATGAATATCTGGCTTATCAGCAGATAGCAACTTAACCTGTTTCTCTCACCTGCTCTAAGAAACAAGTTCTTTGTGCTTATGTATCTTTATTTATTCCCCCATTGTGAATATTGTATCAATAAAGGATACAGGGATTCTTTTAATGTGACGGTGGAAAACATTATTTGGTGGGAGGTGACTTAACCAACTAATAACAAGTTTCTATTGAATAAGTGATTGAGCGTGATTAAATATTATGTAATAAAAAGTATTTCTGATAGCAAAAAAAAAAGAGAGAAAGGCTAAGGCTAGAGTATGTTGTGGGGAGTTACATGCATAGAAAGTTCACTGAACAGAAGAGAACTGATGAAGTCAACACTTAACAGTGTAGAGAGAAAAGAGAACACAAGATGAAGCCTTGGGGAACACCCATAATTAGAGGGCATAGCAATGATAATGAATCAGAAAAAAGACTTGTTGACAAAAATAATGTCACGTATTAAACTCTTATGCCTGAATACACTGACAACTTGAAATCAAAATTTTCCAAACTATTTTTAAATCTTCAAAATGAAGTTTGAGTGGATTTTGAAACAATTTGTTTAAAATATAAAAATAATATAACTTCTGATTAGTTAGGAGGAATAGCTGATTTATATCAGGAAAGATGGAAGTGGATTACCTGAACTCATAATGAAACATGATGAAATACTTCCATAGAGAGAAGTAAAATGGACTAAGAATGCAGATTGAAGCGTATTTTCCATTCTTTTCCTTCTTTCTCTAATATTGCATTGCTTCCATTTTTCTTCCTTTCCTTCCTTCCTTTGACAAGGTTAGTGAGGGCATTTGTCTTGCATCACTATGCATATTTTTCATGGGTTTTATTTTTCTTGCCTTCTCAATGAGTGGAGGAGGGGAGTAGCAAGGGAGACAATTAGGAACTGAAAATAAAATAAAATTGAATTTAAAAAGATTGGTTACCTAAATTTTAACAAAAATCTGGCCTTTCTTTTATTTAAACATAAGGAAAAATGAAGATGAGAAGGGAGGAGGGAATTGAAATGGGACTGAAAAATGAGTTTCATGCTTTAGTAAGCATTGTCAATAATGCCAAGATTTGAGTCTTTTTAAGTTAATCTTTTTTACTTAAAATAGCCCCTGAAATCAAGTACCAAAAATAAACTAAATTTAGAAACAGACCTTTAAAAAGTTCTATTCCAAAGTATTAACCAAAATTTCAAACAATGATAAAATATACTAAGCAATAATATTCTTGCTGAAAATAATGCTTTTAGTGAAATTATCATTAATATTTTTCAGTGAGACTAAAAAGGTTTTGTATAATTAATAAAAGTAATATTACTATAAATAATGCTTATTTCATGTTCGTCATTCTTTAAAAAACATTGTCTTTTAACATACATAATATATGTGTACAGTACTGCATTATATAATTTACAAAGAAACACATATATTGACATGTATACTCAAAAATATTTCATTGATAGGTATGCATGGTCAAAAAAAAGGTTGGATGCCACTGCTCCACTTGGAAAAAAGCAATATTTTTTTTGCTATATGCAAAACTGAGCACAGATTTACAGACATAATAAGCACTAAGGAATTATGATGACACTAAAGAACAATGAAATTTAAAACAAAATTCAGGTTTGTTTTATCAAGGTATTCATTCTACATAAGTTTTCTAGAAAACTCAGTTTTGAGTTTAGTACTGAACTTTACCATGAAGATTTAAGCTAAACAAGCTTTGATTGTTGCTTTATTGTATGAAAAACAAAACATTTCAATAAGCTCATTCACAATACGTAAAATTGCACAGAAAAATAATTGAATCAAATGAGCAAAATACATTATTGAGCACCTATCATAGATTTAGAACTGAGAGGAAACTAAAAGACTATCCAAGACCAAGCTCCTGATTTTACAGATGAGGAAGGTTGGGCCCAGAGAAGCAAATGACTTGCCCCATGTCATACAGGTCACTGTTAAGTGGCAGAGTCCAGATGAGAACCCTGGTCCTCTGATTCCACAGTCCTAGACAGCTTACTATTATACTGTACTGTGCATAGATCCCAGCCAGACTGCTGAATTCTTTAATAATATTATCATAATTCAAACAAACTATATATAAAAATAAATCTATGATCATTCAAAAGGTCACAAAAGATAATAGACTCTCTTTAGCAATAAATTTCAAATCACTATTTTTAAAAGTCTTTAAAACCTTATAGCTTAGGAGAGGCTTTGTGTAAATAAGACATATATGTTTAGAAATGAAATCTAAGAAATAACATCAGAATGAATCAGCAGACATACATGAAACCAATCTGTTTACATAACAGTCCCAACTGGGCCAAAAAAAATGTAAACAACTGGATTCAATTTAACCTTATTCATCTAAGTAATATTTTTACACCTTTATATTTTTAATGTATATATTATTTTAATAAAACAAAAAATAATTTAGTCCAAATCCCTGACTCCTTGTATTAAGGAGGTAAACAGAAAAAAAATCTCCAAATAATCCCATTTTCACATCATAGCGATTATTTATATGAATAATTTTCCTTTCCTCATTCTGAATTAAAGGAACACACACAAAAAATTTATCCATATATCCTAAAGGAAGACTTACTTAGAAGAGAAGCATCATGGTAATAACAGTAGGAAAAAAAATAGGCATAGAACAAGAACACAAGGGATCTGATCTCAGTTCAAACATTTATTAGACAAGTAACAACAGGAAAATTCTATTGGCATCAATTTCCTCAGCTGTAATGTGATGAAAAAAATGTTTGCATACTGACCTGACAAGATAGTTTTGAGGCCAGGGCTTTGTAAATTATAAACATTATTTAACTGTCAACTATAATTATATCTTAAAATGCTAATTTGTTTAAAAGCATTTGTGTTTGTTATATATTCCATGATAATACTGAAAACTGGTTAAAGAGAAAAATTTAAGGAAAGAACATGAAAAGATAAGGTTTTTATTTCAATTATTTAATTGAAGTGCAATGAAGACATAAACAAACTATATAAACAAACTACATATGTAGTTTTAAAAAGTCAATAAAGTACATGATTTTTAAAAACTCAAATAAAACAAAAAATGCTAACTTTTGTTTTAAAGCTAATACTTGATTTTAACCATATGTAATTGAAAGATAGCATCTTTTAAAGAATCAGAGGGAATTTGTGGGGCAGAGTAAAGATGGTGGAAAAAAACTCCCAGCTAAGCTCTCCCAACATTCCCCTCCAAACGACTTTAAAATAATCTCCTCAAATTAAATTCTGGTGTAGCAGAACCAACAAATGGTTAGAGTGAAATATTTTTTAGCCCAAGAAAAACAAATGAGATTGGAAAGAAAAATTTGTGACATAGGGAAGGAGGCTGACCCAAAGCTTATGTGAATGAAGCATCAGTGATGGGACTAGGTGGTGGTAGAAAAAGCAGCAGCACTCAAGTCAGAGACAGTAACAAGATTCGGCAAATGGTCAGAAAGGAACAAGGGAACCCTGTGCTAGCACTGGACACAGGACTAAATGTGATTTGTCAACTCCATTGCCTATTCCCACTTCTGGGTCATAGTTCAAAGGCAGAGAGGCACAGTATTGGTCAAGAGGGAGTGGAAGGACTGAGAGGTAGTATCACTTCCAGTCTCAAAGGATCAGAAACCCTAAGGAACAGTATTGTTTCCAGTCCCATGGGAGCAGAGTCCTAAAGAGCAATAGAGATTGCAATTCCAAGGAATGGGGTGGGGGTAGGTGGGTTTAGGGAGAGCTTCTTGGGGAAGGACCAGAGCACAGCTAAGAAGGCAGTGACTACACTTATCCTTAGATCATATCACCCTGAAAGCACCAAAAACTTCCAAACTCCAAGAACTAGCTCTGAAAATAGCAGTATAAAAAAGCCCAAGGCTTCAGACCGTGCTCCAATTCCCCTCTCCTAACCAGCAACAGAGTCCAACTCTAGCATAAAGTTCAAAATCAAGAAATAGGGTAGAAAAAATGAGCACACAACAGCAAAAAAGAACCTGACCACAAAAAGTTACAATGACGATAGGGAAAATCAAGACACAAACTCAGAAGGAAACAATGAAGAAAATCCTCCAAAAAATGTGCATCTGATATGAGTCAAACAAAAATTCCTGGAAGAGCTAAAAAATTCTATTCAAAATCAAATAAAAGTGGTTGAAGAAAAATTAAGTAAAGGAATGAAAGTAAAGGAAGAAAATTGTGAAAAGAAAATTAAAAGTTTGGTAAAAGAAGCAAAAAAAAAATACTGAAGAAAATAGCATCTTAAAAAGCAATGGTGGCTAAATGGAAAAGGAGGTATAAAGGCTATATGAAGAAAATAATTCCTTAAAAATTAAAATTGGGTAAGTGAAGGCAAATGACTCCATGAGACATAAAGAAAATTTTTTTTAAAGTCAAAAGAATGAAAAAAAAAAGGAAAATATCACATTGTAAAAACAACTGGCATGAAAAATAGATCAAAGAGAGATGATTTAAGAATTATTGGATTACCTGAAAGTTGGGATAAAAGGAAGAGCCTAGACATCATATTTCATGAAATTATCATGGAAAATTGGCCAGATATCCTCAAATTATGTGGTAAAATGGAAATGGAAATAATCCACTTGAAAGAGATACCAAAATAAAAACTCCAAGGAACACATTAACCAAATTCCTGGGCTCCCAAGTCTAAGAGAAAATACAGCAAGTAGCCAGAAAGAAATCAAATACCATAGAGCTACAGTCAGGATCATACAAGATTTAGCAGCTAGTACATTAAGGAATAGAGAGCTTAGAATATGGTATTCTGGAAGTCAAACAAGCTAGGATTACAATCAAGAATGATTTACCCAGCAAAACAGAGGATAATGCTTAATCACTAAGTGAATATTTAATAAAATAGAGAACTTTCAAGCATAACTGAGCATAACTGGTGAAAAGACCCTAGCTAAACAGAAAATTTGACTTTCAAATCAAAGACACAAGAGAGGCTGAAGAGGCAAACATGAAAGAGAAATATGGGACTCGATAAAATTAAATAGTTTATTCTTCTATATGGGTAGATGATACCTGTATCTTCTAAGATCATTATCATTATTAGAGCAGTTAGAAGGATTCTACAGATAAAGAGGTTGTGGGAGTGAGTTGATTATGTGTGGATGATATAAAAAAAAAAATGGATGGTGAGAAAGAGGGTTTCCCTGGGAAAAGGAGGAAGGGAGAGGAAGAATGGAGAAAATCATCTCACATAAAGGAGACACATAAGGAAGAGTTTTTACAATGGAGGGAGGAATGGGGGGGGAGAGGACCAAGGGTAATACTTGAACTTCACTCATATCTAAATTAGTTCAAAGATGGAAAATAGGGGGTGACTAGGTGGCACAGTGAATAAAGAACTGACCCTGGAGTCAGGAGGACCTGAGTTCAAATCTGGCCTCAAACACTGAACACAAAATAGCTGTGTGACCTTGGGCAAGTCACTTAACCCCAACTGCCCTACCTTACCCCCTCCAAACAAAAAGTAAAATAAAAAAAAGATGGAAAATAAATAAACGTGTTCAAATGGTAATAGATATCTATCTGAACCAACAAGGAAGTAGAAGGGAAAGGGGATAAAAGAAAGGAGGGAAGTGATAAAAAGGAGGGCAGATTAAAAAAGGCAATGGTCAGAAGCAAAACCTACTTTAAAGGACAGACAGAATGAAAAGAGAGAAAGGATAAAAAGAAGAAAATAGGATGAAGGGAAATGCACAGTGAGTAAGCATACATGTAAATGTGAATAGGATGAGCTCACCTATAAAACAGAAGCTGATAAACTGGATTAGAAATCAGAATACAACAATATGTTGTTTACAAGAAACACACTTGAAACTGAAAGACATACACAGACTTAAAATAAGGGATTGGAGCAGAATCTATCATGCTTCAGTTGAAGCAGGAAAGGCAAGGGTAATAATCATGATTTCAAAAGAAGCAACATGAAAATTTGATTTAATTAAGAGAGATAAGCAGTGGAACTACATCTTACTAAAAGTAATCATAGACAATAAAGTAATATCACTTCTAAACACATATGTGCCAAATGGCATAGCATCTGAATTCTTAAAAAAAAAAAAAAGTTAAATTAATTATAAAAGCAAATAGTAAAAACTATACTAGTGATGGATCTCAACTTTGCCCATTCAGACTTAGATAAATATAATCAGAAAATAATTAAGAAAGAAGTCAAGGAGATCAATAAAATCTTAGAAATTTAGATATAATAGATATCCTGGGGAAACTGAATGGGAATAGAAAGGAGTATGCCTTCTTCTCAAATGCACATAGCACCTTCACAAAAACTGACCATGTATTAACATATAAAAACCTCAAAACAAATGCAGAAAAGCATAAATATTTTATATATGCTGTTCAGACCACAATGTAATGAAAATGACATTTACTAAAGGTTCATGGAAGAACAGATTGAAAGTAATCTAATCCTAAAAAATGAGTGGGTCAAAAAACAAATCTTAGAAATAATCAATTTTTATTGATTATTTATATATTATATTATATATTATATAACAATCAATCAATAATCAAACAGTAGAGAGAATGACAAAAATAAGACAACATACCAAAATTTATGAGGTTAAATAAGTACTTAGGGAAAAATTTATATCTCTAAATGTACACATCAATAAAAGAGAGAAAGAGCAGATCAATGAATTAGGCATGTAACTAAAAAAAAAAAAACTAGAAAAAGAACAAATTTTAAATCCCCAGTTAAATACCAGGATGGAAATCCAGGAAATTAAAGGAGAAATTAATAAAACTGAAAGTTAGAAAACCCTTTTAACTAATAAGCAAAACTAGGAGATGGTTTTATAAAAATAATCAATAAAATAGATTATATCATTGTTTAATTTGATTTTTTTAAAAAAGGAAACCAAATTACCATTACCAAAAATGAAAAGGTGGTAATGCACAACTGATGAAGATGAAATTAAAGCAATTGTTAGGAGTTATTTTGCCCAATTATATGCCAGTAAAACTGACATTCTAAAGTGAAATAGATGAATATCTACAAAATAGAAACTACCCAGATTGACAGAAGAGGAAACAGAATAGTTAAATGACACAATCTTAGAAAAATTAATTGAACAAGTCATCAATGAGCTCCCTTAAAAACAAATCCCCAGGATCAGACAGATTTGCAACTGAATTCTACCAAACATTTAAGGAAGAATTAATCCAAATTCCACATAAACTACTGGAAAAATAGATTTCTAAAAAAGGAATACTGCTAAATTCTTTTTACAACACAAAAATGTTTTAGATACCTAAACCAGAGAGAGCAAAAATAGAAAAAGAAAACTATAAACCAATTTCCTTAATGAATATCAATGCAAAAATTTTAAATAAAATACTAGCAAGGAGAATATAGCAAAATATCACAAAGATCATATGCTACAACCAAACAAGAGATAAAGAGGAATACAAGAAGTAAAACAGATAATTCTGATTACATGAAATTAGAAAGCTTTTGCACAAAAGTAATGTGGCCAAAATTAGAAGAAAAACTGGAAACTGGGAGAAAAATTAGAGGAAGTTTCTCTGACAAACACCTCATTTCTCAAATATGTAGGGAACCGAGCTGAATTTTTTAAAAGAAGTGTCATTTCCCCAGTTGATAAGTAGTCAAAGGATATGAAATGGCAGTTTTCAAAAGAAAAAAATCAAAGCTATCAATAGTCATTAAAAATGCTCTAAATCACTATTGATTTTGTTTTTCAGTAATTTCAGTCATGTCGGATGCATCACGACCTTATATGGGGTTTTCTTGGCAAAAGTACTGGAGTGATTTGCCATTTCCTTCTCCAGCTCATTTTACAGAAGAGGAAACTGAGGCACACAGGGTAAAGGGACTTGCCCAAGGTCAAATGGCTATTAAGTGTCTGAAGTGAGATTTGAACTCAGGAAAATGACTTCTTTCAGGATCCAGGCCTACCACTCTATCACTGCCCCACTACTTATGTAAATTAAAATAAGTCTTAAGATAGTACTTCACACCTATCATATTGGACAACATGACAGAAAAGGAAAATAACAAATATTTAAGGGGATACAGAAAAAATTGGGACATTAATGAACTCTTCCTAGAGTTGTAACTGATTCAATTTGGAATTATGTCAAAAGAGCTATAAAATTGCACATACCCTTTGATTCAGCAACATCACTACTACGTCTGTATCCCAAAGAGACCCAAGAAAAGGGGGAAAGATCTATATATACTGTAATGGTGTAAAGCCAAGCATGAGCAGCTTTCCAGAGGACTGCTGCTGTGAGCAGCTTCAAGGTTCTGATTACATAGTATAGCAAACTCTCTTATTTATTCAGTAACAAATCAGACAAAAACATTCACAGAAAATCAAGGTACAGCACTCACCATGTCACAACTCAACAACTTAACACTAAAATGGCCACGTAGTTTTCACCAAAGTGGTCACATAGTTTTAAGCAAAGTACATTTATTTAGTTAATCACAAAGTCCTCAATTCAATCACAAAGTACAAAAGTCAAAAGTCCTCCACATATGGGACACAATTAAGTTACACTTTCATCAGTCACTACTCAGTACCTTCTTAAGGGGTAGTGGAAAGTACAAGGGCCATCCACCTCAGGTCACAAGTAAGTTACAATTTCATCAGTCACTACTCAGACAATTTCATCAGTCAGTATTCAATACCCAAAGAGAGGTCTTTTCATCTTGACTGGAGGCAGGCTTTCAGCTTCGATGGTTCCTCTTTCATGGTCCCAGCTCCTGCCCAAATCTAACAAACTGCCACCTGAATTCAAAGGCAGACAGCTCCCAATTCTCCCTTTGTCTAACTCTCCATGCAGTTCCTGCTCCACAATGGAGCTCACAGTATCTATTCCACCTCAAGTCCTTCACAGTTTCTGTTCCTGGGAAGAGAAAACTTAACAGAGCCACAATATCTATACACATCAAGCTTAGCAGAATTACAACAATATTCACACACATGGTTGGCACTATCATCTCAATTCACTTTCTGCCTCTGAAATCAACATAGACCCAAAACAGACAAAGCACCAACACCACAGGCATGCTTCTTCTAGCAGCTCTGGCTGGCCCTTGGAAGTCCTTGGCAGCTCCAGCTGGCCCTCAGAAGTCCTCAGCAGCCCCAGCTGGCCCTTGGAAGTCTTCGGCAGCTCCAGCTGGCCCTTGGAAGTCTTTGGCAGCTCTGGCTGGTTCTCAGAAGCTCTCAGCAGGAGTTTGGCTTGCTCTCTGAAGAAGCTCTGCCACCACAAATTCTGTTCTCAAAATCAAAATCACTTTATTCAGCTCTATTCTCATAACCCAAATCACTTTATCCAGCCTCCATGAGGCTTGCTCCAAGAAATTCTATCTCAGTTCTCAATTCTCATTTCTCTTCTCAGTTCTTCTCAATTCTCAGTTCAGTCTTCAGTTCAGCAGTAGCAGCCCAGCCTCCAGATGCTTGCTAAGAGAAATTCTCTCTCTCTCTCTCTCTCTCACTCTCTCTGGCAGTAGCTGTTCTGCCTCCATGATGTATATCCCAAGAAGTTCTGACTCTCCCAGCTGGGGCTTTTCCTTATATACAGTATTAGCTCCTCCTTGTTCAGCCCCTTCCTGTTATGTCAGCAACAGGGCTTCATACTTTTTGTTTCTTTACAGAGGCTTGATTTGAAACTAAGTGCTAAGTACCTGTTAGCTTGGCAACACAAAGGGATATTCAAATTTCATTACTATTACAAATGGTAAGAGAATCTGAAGATCCTCCCTGCCTCTTAAATAGACCTAGGGAATTTGAAGATCTTTCTTGCCTCTAATGGGCCTCACTTGGAGCCCAATAAGAGAAGCTTGCTTAGGGGAGGCTTGTTTTTCAGGAAGGCCCACCTTTTGTTATTTTATAATCAGGCAGTGAGTCATCAAGGTAGTAATGTCTTCTGACAATGGAGAAGGCTATATATACTCCCTGAGGTGAGGTTTTGTTTTGGGGCTTACTTATGAGAAGAATTATGGGATTTGGTCAGATGAGACTCTGGATAGCCACTGAGGTCCCCAGCTTTGAAAATCCATATGTTGGTGCTTTTCTCTCTGGTAACTAACTGTATGTATGGAATGATCAGACAGCTAGAAGCACTGTCTATTAGTCTGTTGAATTGTGTTACTTTCTCTGTATTTTTTGTATGTTTGTAATTTCTGTTTGTATTTTCTGAAGTTCAGGGTGTTGACTTTTTCCCCTGAACTAAGTGAATGATATCTATGTTTGATTAAAGTAAGACTATAAATCCCTTTTGAGTTGCTTTCCTTTAGAAAAGCAGATCAAAGAACCTGTGCTAGCAGCCATCCTGGGTATACTACGGGGCTTGCTACTACATATACACAAATATTTATAGCAGTTCTTCCTGTAGTGGCAAAGAATTTGAAATTCTTTGGGGAATTTGGAAGGGGATGACCATCAACTGGGAAATGATTGAACAAGCTGTGGTATATGATTGTGACAGAATACTATTATGCTGTAAGAAATGGTGATTTCAGAACAACCTGGAAATAGGTAAATGAACTGATGAAAAGTGAAATTAGCAGAAACAGAAGGACATGAGAAACAGTAATAGCAATGCTGTGAGGATGATCAACTGTGAAAGATTTAGCTAACTCTAATCAAGGCAATGATCCAAGGCAATTCCAAACAATCCACGATGAAAGATTCTATCCATCTCCAAAGAGAAAATTGATAAATTCTGAATACAGAGTGAAGCATATTCTTTCAAACTTTATTTTTATTGTTTTAGTTTGCCTTTATTTTTGCAACATGGCTAAAATACGTTTTGCATGATTATACATGTATAATCAATATCAACTTATTTTCTCAAAAGGGATCAGAGATGATAGGGAAGGAGAGAACTTGGAACTCAAAATTCTGTAAAGTGAGTGTTAAATTTTTTTTTTACGTGTAATTGGGAAATGTTTAAAAAATAAAAATTATTTTAACAAAAATCTTTACAGGTTAGATCATTCAGGTTAAACCAAAAAGATAAATGTCAATAAGGATAAATGCAAAATCTTAGAAAAAGGCATGAAAAATTAGGTTTACAAATACAAAATGAGAATTAACAAATTAGAAGAGAAAAGAAAGAAATATTTTTTGACAAGCAAACCTAGGGTAAGAATTTTGAACCAAACAAGGACTAAAGAGGATCAGTGGAGATATAAGGGAAATTTTTATTACATAAAAGTGAAAAGCTTTTGTACAAATAAAACCAACATTGTAAAACTTATAAAAAAAAAAAAAGAGGAAAATCTCTTCAGAAAATTTTACTGATAAAAGTCTGATATACAAGATATAAAAGGAAATGTTTCAAATATATAAGAACAAGAACTATTCCCACAACAGATAAATGGTTGATGATATGAATTAATAGTATGGGTGCTGTCATTTTTCTTGAAGATGACCAAATTACTATTTTGAGGTCAAGGTACGACATGCCTGACTGTGGCTGATTAGACCAAAATATATTATACCCAGAAAACTTCAGTTGGCTTTTGTATGAGCAGTGGACTCCAAGCTTTGTAAACCTTAGCTGGAAAAGAATCAGCATCAGGCACTTCGCCACATGAGAGGAGTCTAATGGCAATCAAAACCTCTTCTTCAGTTAGAAGTTAGGCTAGAGAGGGATTGATTTCAAGCTAAGGTATACCAGTGGCTTCAACATTTATTGATCATAGCCTACTAAGAACACTATGATAATCTTCTGCCCATCTCTACAGGATCATTTCCTTATCACTAATCAATGTAGCTTGAGTGGCAATGAGTAGTTGAGATACACCATAGGTCTTCAGCCATAAATAGCTTTCAGGGCATCATAAAAGCACTTTGGATTATTATTATTGATGGAATCCCAATAAAGCTGCTCCCAGGCCCAATATTCTACCTTCATTATAAGCCTAGCCCTACTGAACAGCAGCCCCACTGTACCTATCTAGCACCCCCCATCCCTCTACTCCCCTGCCAATGTCCTAACTTCTTCATATATGCCTCAGTGTTCACTGGAACAAGAGATGTATCCCTGAACTCTTAGTTCCCACAGAAACAGTAGGTGTGTCCATGTGATGGGAACCTAGCTACTGCTTCTACCTGGTCACTGCCCCCAGACCCATTCCCACGGAAACAGTTGTGTTCTTCTATTCAATCACAATCACATTAGCCATCTAGCCCAATGCAGGACCACAATACCTAACTATTTGTCTTAACCAGACAGGACCATGACAGCTAGCCAGTTGGAGGGCCAAACGACCAGAATGTTTAACCACCGAACCATAGACGGAACCCCTCCTCCATTACCTAATCACTTAAGAAACTCCTCTTGCCTTTTTAATATTAATGATATTCCTCTATCATATGTAAATTCTTGTCATGTAATTGCATCTTAACCCTATAAAAATCCATCTTGCTGTCTCTAAAGTTGTGGTTCCTCTTAGAACTTAGTCTGCTTCATGAGAGGCGTCAATCTCAATAAATGCCTATACTTGGATTAGAGGTGGTCTGACTCTAAATTCTTTGAGATGGTTCCACCACAACACATTATGAAACCATACAAGTTTTGGGGTGGGCAGAGAGCCAACCTCAGCACTATAAGCATTAGACTGAATTTCTTCTGCCTTCTTAATGAGCTAAGAATCTTGCATCTCTCTAAGCTTCACTTGTACTTTATTTTTGATGGAATTACCTGCTTTCTTAGAGAAAAACTATCCTGTTGGTAAACCTGTGGAGTTCCTGTTTTTCATCTAGCAGCTTCTGAATTTCCCCATCATTTTCATCAAACCACTCTTGATATTTGTGAGTATTTTGACCCTAATGAGCAAATACAGGGCTGTACACCAAATCTCTGAAAGCTGTCCACTCCTTTTTTGCTCCATTGTTGCCACCCATGTGTTGGCTAAGCTTTCCTTCCAAGTTAGGCAACAAATAGTTCACACTTGGAGAAGTACTCTAATACGTCGACATTAAGCTTTCTGGTAGTTGTCTTGCCTTGGGGGTCACCATTTTTGTTGAATGCTAATGTTTAGCTTGGAAAGGATAAGTTTATGATCAGTACAGCACTCCAAAACAAATCACTTTTTTTTGTACATTTTTCTGTGTATTTTCACCACAGGGTGAGATTCACACATGCCATGGTAAACAGAACAAGGCTGAGTAAAGCAGACAATTTTTAAAGTACCTTTCCTAGCCCTTCCTCATGCCAGAAGGTGAGCAGTACAGTCCTTAAAAAAGGCTACTCAGACACCCAAGGGGCTGCCGAATTCCGCTGCTACTTTAGTTCAGTGAGAAAATGACCTTATGGCCTGGGCTACCTGTAAGCAGAGCTGTGAATATAGCTCCCAGTATATCTGTACCTGTTGTTCAGGCACTTGCCTATTACCACAGGACTTTGAGGTAGGTAAAAATGGTAAAATGGTATAGGTGATAATGTCTTTTGACTAGTATAGAAATCGGATTTAAGTGAAGCAGAGCTCACTCTCACTTCCAGAGTCACCAGAGTTCAGTGGCAAGACAAGTCAGGATGACTTGGTAATGGCCTGGGATACACTGGATGATCTTGGCATCTTCGATATCTACTCAAGCTCTAAGTGCTGAACACCATCATGCCTGCGTCAGCTGTCTTTACAGTTGGCCATTGGAACAAACTGTTCTCATCCAACCATGACACTGGGGGGGGAGTCTTCACATAATTGAGATAAACACTTCCTTACCTCACCAATGGATTTGAGATCTCTCAATTACTCTCAACTTGGTTTAGCCCATCTGCCAAGAATTTACCAGACTCTGGCTATTGCGTATGCTACAGTTTCTTGGAGCCACAGGTAAGAGTTGGTTAAATCAGGTATAAACCAAAAGTAAAAAGCTACTCTGAAAAAGGTTCAGCAGCTGTCATAGCAGAGATACCAAACACCTATAAGAATATGAACAGCCACTTCTCAAAGGAAGAAAAGCAAGCTGTCAACAACCAGATGGGAACTCCAAGGCAGAGCTAAGATGGCAGAGAAGCCAGAAACAGCAAAGCCGAGATACCCTGCAAATTCAAATCTTGATAGGGAAATCCTAGAAAAAGTCACAGGGAGTCAGTCATTTTTCTAACCCAAGTAGCACAGGTACATTCTATGCATGGAGAACAAGGCAGGAAGAAGCTGGGCCCAAGGCAATAGGAGGTGGCAGATACATATCAGGCTACCTTGATAGGAACACTTAACAATTTTTGAAATGTCTCTACAAATGAAGTGAGAGCATCAGAAGAAAAAAACTGGGAAAGAAATGAGAGCTACGAAACAGGGAAATGGAAAGTGAACTAACAGCTTAGTACTAGAGGGATAAAACCTCACCCAAGCAACAAATATGAATCAATGACTCCATAAGACAACAAGAAATAGTAAAATATTGTCAGAAGACTAGCAAAAACAACTGAACTGGAAAATGGATGGAAAAGGAATTTTTTCTTTCTTTTTTTTTGGAGGGGAGAAGGTAGGACAATTGGGGATAACTGACTTGCCCAAGCTCACATAGCTACTTTTGTGTTAAGTATCTGAGGTCACACTTGAACTCAGGTCCTCCTGATTCCAGGGCTGGTACTGTGTTCACTATGCCACATAGCCACCCCTGAAGAGGAAATTTTTAAGAATCAAAGGTCATCAATGAAGCACTTAAAAGAAGAGTTTTGAAACTGCTGCATTTATTATAGGAGTGAAGATCCATAATTTCCTTTGCAATCCTTTTTCTCCCCTTCATTAATGTAAACAGAAATGTTCATCACAATCAATGTTACTTAGAGAACAATATATGTGTATGTATGTTTTTATATATAAGCAAAAAACCAAACATAGAATAGTGTTTGACAGCAGCAGAAGAAATGATACCTGCCTTGAGGTACTTGAAAGATTGTCAAATGGAAAAGAGATTTATTCTAAAGGGGCAACTGGTAGAAGTTGCAAAAGGGTGAAATGACACAAAGAAAAGTATCCTAAAAGTTAGAGCTGTCCAAAAGTGTAATGGGCTGCCTCAAGAAGTAACTGGTTGCCTTATATTCTACTTCAAGTAGAGGCTAGATTATCATGCATAGGGAAAGTGATAGTGGGGATTCCTTTCCTTAATGAGTTCAACTGGATGGCCACTAAGGTACCTTATGAATATAAAAACCATGTGATTCTGATGCTGTGAAGGTGTCACGATTAGAAAATGGGCAATATACAGCAAAAGAACAATCCACATGTATTACAAGAATGAATTAAAATATGGTATCAAATGTGTAGCACATGTGTTGCTGATAAGCAGTCAATTACTTGAATAGCATCATAAAACAAATAGCCCTGCAATCATATTAAGAGTTTGGAACAGTTTTTAGGTAAGAATTCCTTCAGAGGGTCTCATATTTGAGATCTCCCATCTCTAGAGAGACACTTTGCTTCTGATCTGTTGGGTTTCAAGCCCAGGGAATACAAAAATCAATGGAGAGTCGAGTTTTTAAAGTTCTCCAGTGGGCTGTGGCAACAGCTAATGAGACATTTTAAACAATCAATAGGCATTTATTAAGCCCTTATTATATGCCAGGTACTGTACTAAGTATTAAAGATACAAAGAAAGGCAAAAACAATCTCAAAGATCTCACAATGCAATGGGGGAGACAACATGCAAACAACTCTGTACAAGCATGATATGTAGCAGATAAACTGGAAGTGTCCCAGAGGATGGTCCTAGCTTAAGTGACTACCTACTGTCTCGAGGATCAAATATAAAATCTTCTGTTTGGCTTTTAAAGTGTTTCATAGCATGGCCCCTCTACTAATGTTTACAGTCTTTTTACAACTTACTTCCCCGACATACTCTGAGATCCAACACTAGCTATGTTTCTTGCACAAGACACTCCATCTCCAAGTTCTAAGCATTTTCACTGGCTCTCCTTCATGCGTGGAATGCTCTCTCTTCTCATTTCTACTTCTTGATTTCCCTGACTTCCTTCAGGACTCAGTTCCCAACTTTTATAAGAAATCTTCCCCAACCTTCCTTAATCTCTTTAATCTTAATGCCTCCCCTAAGAAACTTGAAAATCCTGGAGCCTGGATCAAATCTAAGTCTTTTCTGATTGAAGGCTAGCATTCTATTCACTACCAATTTGACAGGTAAGAATCAGAACTACCTTTTAAAAGACATATACAAAAGTACCTTACCTTTAGTCACTTATTTTTCAATGATCTAGGATTGGAAACATGTGAGAACCCCATCCTCTAGCAATATAGATTGCAACCCATCAGTACCTTAAGAGGCAAATTAATAAGTAGGTACAGTAAAATATATATATACACATATGTATATACACTCATATATACAAATATATAAGCATTTTTCTTTAATATATCAGCTACATATTTATAGTAAATCTATTTATATATTACACGTATGCATGTATCTATGTATACAACCAGTGACATCATGGGGTGATGTCTTGACAGGGTTTTCCTGTGGTGTATCTGTTGCACATTCTATGGCTTCTTAAAGTCATAGGTGAGAGGTGGATGACAAATGGACATCAAACGCGGATGAGCAACCCTGAAAAGGGTTCAGCAAGCCCTCACACCAGAAATGCTGGTCCTCCTTCTGAATACCCCATATACTATATGTATGTATGTAAGTATAAGCATAGTCTATATATACATATATATGTATGTGTATATATAGCCTAGAGGTCAACCTTAAAGTTATTAACTGCCTTATATTTAGTCTTATCCTTAGATGACAAGCACATAGTTCATCATCAAGCATATATATGAAATAATTCCAGCTTTCTAAAACTCTACTACAGTTTATGCTTAAATGGCAAGGCTTTAAAGAATTCAGAACTGCCTCCCTATTGCAGTTTTATATAGTTTCACAACTATAAAGAATAATAAACTTAAGGCTGGTTAGAAGACAAAGCTAAGATGGCAAAGGAAAGGCAGCAATTCATCTGATTTCTCCCTAACATTTTCCTCCAAAAAACTTTAATCAAGGCCTCAAATCAAATTCTGGAGTGGCAGAGCCAAATAAAAGGTTGAGATGAGCTGTATTCCCAGTCCAAGACAACATAGAAGGTGGGAGTAGAAGTCTGTGACACCATGATGGAGATCAGCCTGAAGAGCAGTACCATGCCACAGCAACAGCAGGAGCAGTCCTGTAAAGGCAGCTGCAGCTGCAGCAGCAACAGCAACGGCTTGAGGAGCTCTCAGACCAGAGATAATAAATGGGTCAGACAACTGGGCAGGAAGAGAATACAGAGAACTCTTTGTAGGCATTGGGTTCAGATCCTTGTTGCTTTAGCCATATGCAGTTCTAGTTTGCAGTTCCAGGGAAAAGAGGTGCACTAGTACTTGTGGCCACAGGAGACCAGGGAACCTGGTCTCAGCTCCCAGGCAGAAAAGATCACTAGCACTTGCAGTTTCAGGAAAGCAGGGGACCTGGGTTACAGTTTAGCACCAAGACAAGTGCTAGTACTTGCAGTGGTAGGAAAACAAGGTCCCTTTAGGAGTAAAGACAAGAGCACAGGTCAGCAGAGCAATGACCACATTGATCCTTCAATCATAGAAGCTTGGAAGTACTAAAAATTTACAGAATCCCAGATCTAGCCTGAAAACCGCACCAAGAAAAACCTGAAGTAGGACACAGTGCCCCATTCACCCTGGGAGTGAACTCAATTTAAAAATAAACTTAAAAGTAAAAGAAATAGCCTGGGAAAATGAACAAACAACAAAAAAGAACTTGACCATTAAAAAGCTAATATGGTGACAGGAAAGATCAAGACACAAAATAAGAAGAAGATAACAAAATCAAAATTGCTTACATACAAAACCTCAAAGGCGAAAAAAGCAAATTGGACAAAAACCCCAAAAACATTTTTTTTTGTTTAGTTCTTTTTTTTTCATTTATTTTTACAACATTCATTTCCAAAAGATTTTGAGTTACAAATTTTCTCCCCGTCTTTTCCCTACCCATGACATCAAAACAGCCATCCCACTGAATATCCCCTCCCCCAATCTGCTCTATCCTATATCCTCTGCCATCCTCCTCTGACTTTCCAGTAGAGCAAGATGGATCTCCACAGCCCAGTGCCTTTTTATTTTATTTCGCAGTTGCATGTAAATAATAATAATAATGATATTTTTGGGGGTGGAGTTAAGATGGTGGAGTAGAAGCAGCAAAACTCCACAGCTCTTGCCATAACCACCTCAAATATCTATAAAATATGGCTCTAAACAAATTTTAAAGCTCCAGAACTCACAAAGTGGCAAGGTGGCAAAGCTCCCACTAAAAGCAACCTGGCAGGCAGACTGGAAGGGGTTCATCACAGAGCACCTGGAGCCCAGACCAGCATGTAATGAACCCACGGCTGGAGCCCTAGGGCTGCCAGAACAAGCTGTGGCTGGAACGCAAATCACGGGCAGCTATGGCAGTTTCCAGATTTGCCAACCCATAAAAAACAAGGACTAAGGGAAAGGTCAGTGGAACATGGACAAACTCGACTGCCCCAGGGCTAGAAGCCACAGAAGCAGTGGCACTGTAGCCACCTCCACATGGCTGCTTCAGAGCCCACAGCCTGCAGATTGCTGGGGAGCCAAGTAATCATTCAGAGGTTAAGTGCTCTTGCTTTGAGCTGCCTGGATTGGCATCGCAGTCTTGGGTAATGGTCCTGAGGTGCGTTTTCAGTGAGTCAAACCTGGTGGGAGCTACAGGAACAGTGGCCTCCTGATAGCTCCGGCAGCTGCGAAAACCCCAGCAATTTGGGACAGAGCTCTCCACTCTGAAAGCAGAGTTCTACTGTACCTAAAAGTCAAGTAATTCATTGGCAACACAGGTAAGTAAAGGAAGCAAAGCAAGCCGAGCAATGCAACTTTAGATTCTTTTTTGGGGGACAAAAAGGATCAAAGCATGGAACGAGAGGAAGACAACACAGTCAGAACTCCCGCAACAAAAGCTTCCAAGAAAAATCTAGACAGGTTACAAGGCAGAGAGCAGCTTAAGAAGGATTTTGAAAACTAAATAAGAGAAGTGGAGGAAAAATTGGGAAGAGAAATGAGAATGGTGCAAGAAAATCATGAAAAGAGAGTCAACAATGTGACTGAGGAAAATAACACCTTAAAAAATTGACTAACCCAAAT
>CM053585.1:132836856-132887883 GCA_028646515.1 Pseudochirops corinnae | reverse complement strand
TTTTGGTGCGGGAGTTCTGACTGTGTTGTCTTCTTCCCATTCCATGCTTTGATCCTTTTTGTCCCCCAAAAAGGACTCTAAAGTTGCATTGCTAGGCTTGCTTTGCTTCCTCTGCTTGCTCATGCTGCCACTCAATTACATGACTTTTGTGCTCTTTGCCACGGTAGAACTCTGCTTCCAGAGATGAGAGCTTTGTCCCAAATTGCTGAAGTTTTCGCAGCTGCTGGAGCTATTTGTTAGGTGCCTTCCATGAAGCCCCCGCAAGCTCTGGCCCACTCGCCACATACCCCAGGACCTCCACCCAAGACAGCAATCCAGATCCAAGCAGGTTAAAGCAAGAGCAATTATCATCTGAATGGTAGCTTGGTCCCCCTATGATCTGCAGGCCAGGAGCTCTGGAAGCAGCCACGTGGTGGCTGCACAGCCACTGTGCCTCCCTGCTTCTCACCCTGGGGGCAGGAGCCAGATCATGCTCTTGCGTCCCTCCCAGTTCCAAAAGAGTTCCACACTGACCTTTTACTTTGTCTTTGGCATTTATAAATTTATGTGTCTGGAAACCACCACTGCTGCTAGTGATTCACTCTCCTGAAGTCTGCTCTGGCCACTGCTGGTCAGGGCCACCCTGAGGCTAAAACAACAGCTCACCTGAAACTGGACTGGGCTCCCAGCATGCTGAGATGGACCCTTCCTGTAGGCCTACCAGTTTCCTTCAATAGGAGATTTTTTTTCTCTCTCTGTCATTTTGTTGGTTCTATTTCTAAAATTTATTTAGAGTCATATTTTATAGGTATTTGAGGTGGTTGTGGGGGAAGCTCATGGAATTTTCCTGTTTCTATGCCACCATCTTGGCTCTGCCTCCCAAGTGCCCAAAAGAATTCTTAAGAGTTCAAAAAGCTTTTTAAAGATAAAATAAGAGATGTAGAGGAAAAATTGGGAAAAGAAATTAAAAGTTTTGCAAGAAAATTATGAATTAATAAATTGGTGAAAGAGTCACGCGTGTACATGCACACACGCATGTGCGCACACACACACACACTCATGGAAATAACACATTAAAAACCAGAATTAACCAAATGGCAAAAGAGGTATAAAGGCTCACTACAGAAAAAACTTCTTAAAAATTAGAACTAAATAAGTGGAAGCTAATGACTTTAAAAGACATCAAAAAATAACAAAATAAAGGCAAAAGAATGAAAAAAAAAATAGAAGAAAATGTGAAATATCTCATTTGAACAACTGACCTGGAAAATAGTTTGAGGAGAGATAATTTAAGAATTATTGTTTTATCTAAAAGTCATGATCAAAAAAAGTTTAGACATAATATTTTTAAAAATTATCAAGTAAAACTGCTTATATCTCTACATGAGAATATGATACTTGTAATTTGCAAGAACTTTTCACTGTGAGAGAAGTGACAGCGAGTATAAATAGAGAGAGGGCTTAAGTGGAAGTTGACTATGATGAGAGGATATCAAAAAATATATTAAGAAAGAGGGTTCCACTGAGAGAAGGGACAAGGGGAAAAAAAGAATGGGGAAAACTACCTCACATAAAAGAGGCACAGAAGAAAGAGCTTTTATAGTAGAGGAGGAAATGTGGTGGGGGAGGAGGGAGGGACTTGGCAGGGAACACTTGAACCTAACTCTCATTGGAATTGGTTCAAAGGGGGAAAAACCTACTCACTCAGTTGAGTATAGAAGTTTATCTTATCAAACAGGGAAGAAGGTGAGAGCTTAAGTGGGGAGGGGTTGCTGATAGAAGGAAGGATAGTTTAAGGGAGGCAATGGTCAGAAACAAAACAGATTTTTCAGAAGAGCCAGGATAAAATGACAGATGATAAGGATAAACAGAGGGAAAAACAGGAGAGAGGGAAAAATACAGTTAGTAAGTGTAACTGAATGTGAATGGGTTGAACTTGTCCATTAAAAAAAAGATTCCAACAATGTGTTGTTTACAAGAAAAACACTTGAAAGACACAGACACACAGACACACACATACACACACACACAGTAAAAATAAGGGACTGGATCGAAATCTATTAAGCCTCAGCTGAGGTAAAAAAAAAAAAAAGGCAGAAGAGAAATCATGATCTCATACAATAAAAAAGCAAAAATAGACCTAATTAAAACAGATAGAGGGAAACTACATCTTGCTAAAAGGGACCATAGAAAACGAAGCACTACTGATTTTAAACACGTATGTACCAAGTGGCATAGCATCCAAATTCTTAAAAGAAAAGGTAAATGATGACAGGAGGAAATTGACAACAAAATTATACCACTGGGGCATCTCAAATTTTCCCTCTCAGAAGTAGATAAATCTAACCATAAAATAAATAAGAAAGAAGTTAAGGAGGTGGCAGAATGTTAGAAATGTTGGACATGACAGACATTTTGAAAAAAAATTGAATGGAAATAGAAAGGAATGTACCTTTTTCTCAGCTGTACATGGCACCTACACAAAAAATGACCATGTATTAGAACATAAGAAAATCACAAACAATGCAAAAAAGAGGAGAAATATTAAATATATCTGTTTTAGACTATAATACAATAAAAATAACATTCAATAAATGACCTTGGAAGTACAGATTAAAAATTAATTGGAAACTAAATAATCTAATGCTAAAGAACAAGGGAGATCAAAGAACAAATCATAAAAACAAGCAATTATTTCATCAAAGAGAATGGTACAATGCATCAAAATTTGTGGGATGCAGCAAACGAAATGATTAGGTGAAAATTCATGCCTCTAAATGCTTACATCAATAAAATAGAGAAAAAGCAGATCAATGAATTGGGTTTGCAATTTTTAAAAAATGGAAAAAGAACAAATTAAAAATTTCCAATTAAACAGAAAGTTGGAAATTTTGAAAGTCAAAGGATGAGATTAAGAAAACTGAAAGTAAAAAAAACTAAAACTAAGAACAATAAACTAATAAATGAAACCAAGAGATGGTTTTATGAGGAAAAAAATCAACAAAATAAATATACCATTGGTTAAATTGATTACTTAAAAAAAAAAGAAAAACTAAATTAGCAGTATAAAAACATGGCTTAATACACCAGCAATGAAGATGAAATTAAAGCAATTATTAGGAGTTATTTTGTTCAATTATATGCCAACAAATCTGACAATCTAAGTGAAATGGATTAAGAGTTGCAAAAATGTAAATTGCCCAGATTAACAGAAGAGGAAATAGAATGCTTAAATAACCATATATTTGAGAAAGAAATTGAACAAGCCATAGATGAGATCCCTAAGGAAAAATCCCCAGATCCAGATGAATTTACAACTGAATTCTACCAAACATTTAAAGAACAACTGCAATACTTTATAAACTATTTGGAAAAATAGGTCAAGAAGAAGTTCTACTAAATTTATTTGTGACACAAATACAGTGCTAATATCTAAGCCAGGAAGAGAAAAAGCAGAGAAAGAAAACTACAGACCAATTTCCACAATGAATACTGATGCAAAAAAAATTAAATAAAATACAGCAATATATAACAAAGGTCAACACTATGATCAGGTGGGATTTATACTAGGAATGCAAGGCTAATTTAACATTAGGAAAACTATGAGCATAACTGACAACAGTAATAAAAAAAAACACACGATTTTCTCGATATATTCTGCAAAGGCTTCTGACAAAACATAACACTCATTCCTGTTATAAACACAAAAAAGCATGGGAATAAATGGAACTTTCCTGAAAATGATAAGTTGTATCCATTTAAAATGATCAGCATTTGTAATGGGGATAAGCTAGATGCCTTCCCAGTATGATCTGGGTTGAAGCAAAGATGCCCATGATCACCAATATTATTCAATATTGTACTAAAAGTATTAGCTATAGCATTAAAACAAGAAAAAGAAATTGAAAGAATTATAATAGACAGTGACAAAGAACACTCACTCTTTGCAGATGACATAATGGCATTTTTAGAGAATCAAACAAAAAGCTAATTAAAACAACTAACAAATTTAGCATAGCTGCAGAATATAAAATAAGCCCATATAATTCATCTTTATATCACTAAAAAAAGTTCAGCAGGATAAGATAAAAAAAGAAATTCCATTTAAAATAACTGCTAATAATACAAAATATTTGAAAGTCTCTTGCCAAGACAAATGCAAGGCACTGCATGAGCACAACTGTAAAACTTTTACAAGTAAAGAAAGATATATAAATAACTGGAGAAATATTAATTTCTCAGGGGTATGATAAACTAAATATAATAAAAATGACAGTTCTATCTAAGTTAATTTACTTAGTAAGTGCTATACAAATCAAACTACCAAAAAATTTTATAATGATAGAAAAAAATAACAAAATCAATGTGAATTAGCAAAAGGTCAAGAATATCAAGGGAATCAATGAAAAAAAATGTCAAGGGAGATGCCCTAGCAATACCAGATCTCAAACTGTATTACAAAGCAATAACCTGAAAACAATCTATCACTGGCTAAGAGGCAGAGTGGAGCATCAGTGGAACAGATTTTGTACATAACACATAATAATAAATGTCCATACCAATCAAGTGTTTGATAAATTCCAAGATCCAAGCATTTGGGACAAGAAGTCACTGACAAAAAATTCCGGGAAAACTAAAAAGCAATGAGGGAGAAACTAGAGACAAATATTCCAAGAAAAGGTCAAAATGGGTATATGATTTATATGTAAATGGTGATATCATAAGCAAATTAAGGGAAGATGGAAAATTTTACCTGTCATATCTATGAATACAGGAAGAATTTATTATCAAACAAGAGATGGAAAGGATGACAGGATGCAAAATGGATCATTTCAATTATATTAAATTGAAAAATTTGTACACAAAGAAAATGTAGCCAAGATGAGAAAGAAAGTAGGAAACTGGGAGAAATTTTTACAGAAAATTTCTCTGGCAAATGCCTCATTTCTAAAATATATAGAGAACTAAGTCAAATTTATAAGTCATTCCTCAGTTGATAAATGGTCAAAGGATATGAACAGGCAGTTTTCAGATAAAGAAATCAAAGCTATCTAAGAGTCATATTTTAAAAATGCTCTAAATCACTACTGCTGAGAGAAAGTCAAATTAAAATAACTCTGAGGTATTATTCTAACACCTATGGCATTGACTAATATGACAGAAAAGGAAAATGACAAATGTTGGAGGAGATGTGGAAAAAATGGGACACTAATGCAGGACTGGTGGAGTTTTAAACTGATCCAACCATTCTGAAGAGCAATTTTGAATTATGCCCAAAAGGGCTAGAAAATTGTGTATATCCTTTGATCCAGCAATACCAATATTAGAATTTGTATTCCAAAGAGATCAAAGGAAAAGGACCTACATGCACAAAAATGTTTATAGTATGTCTTTGTCGGGGAAAGAAATGGAAACTGAGGGGAGGTGCATCAATTGGGGAATGGCTGAACAGGTTGTGGTATCTGATTGTGATGGAACACTATATGATGAACAGGACGCTTTCAGAAAAACCTGGGAAGAATTATATGAACTGATGCAAAAGGAACTGAGCAGAGTCAGGAGATCATTGTATACAATACAGCAATATTGTACAATGACCAGTTGTGAATGACTTGGCTATAAACAGCAATACAATGATCCAAGAAAATTCTCAAGGGCTCATGATGAAAAATGCTACTTCCAGAGAAAGAACTGATGGAGTCTGAATGCAGAATGAAGCATACTTTTTTGACTTTCTTTATTTTTCTTGCTTTTTTCTTTTTGAAATATGGCTAATATGGAAATGTTTTTCATGATTTCATAGGTATAATTGATATCACATTTCTTGTCTTCTCAGTGGAAGGGGGAGGAGTAGGAGGAAGAGAATTCAGAACTCATTTAGAAAAAGCCCTAAAAATAAATAAATAATGTTTTTTGTTTTTTTAGAAGAAAGGCTGGTTAGCTTAGGTAGTTAGAAGACATGCTAATAAATAAATTTCATGAGTTCTATCAAAGCATGGGTCAATTAACTTTGCTTTGTTCCATGGCCACAGACTTTAATTTGAAATGTAGCCAGCTGCCCTTATGTCACTGTCCACAAAGGGATCAAGGTAGAAGAATGTGAATGGATCACCATGCATCTATCACCACTATTAGAAACTGTACATACCCAATGGGTAATGGCTATACAACTCTATGTGTTGATTGTTAAAAATAAACCCTTCAATAAACGTATATTACAAAGTTGTTATTAGTGATATACGCTGCTGAAAACACAGCTCAATCTTAGGATTGCAGAATGAGGCTAATTGACTTGTCAATGTTAAATCACTTTATAGCATGGGCATACAATATAGTTTATGTTGAAAACTGTTTTTTGCAAATGACTACTGGGCAATGACTTCATCTCCATGCAATATTTGTATAACGAGTGAAGGAATACACTCAGTTCAATTTAAAAAGTTATTAAGTACCTTTTAAGATAAGCTTAACATTAAAAAAAAAAAAAAAGCAAATAAGATCTTGGCAATTAGTCCCACCACTTCCCAGCAAATCAAGGGAGAAAAATGGAAGCAATGTCAGATTTCATATTCTTGGGCTCAAAGATGACTACAGATTATTCACTGAAAGGTCATATACTGAAGCTGAAGCTTAAATACTTTAACCACATAATGAGAAGATGGAACTCATTGGAAAAGGCCCTGGTGTTGGGAAAAATTGAAGGCAAAAGGAAAAAGGGATGGCAGAAGATGAGATGGATAGGTAGTATCATGGAAATAACATGAACTCAGACAAACTTCAAGAGATAGTGGAGGAGAGAAGGATGTGGTGTGCTGTGGTCCATGGAGTAACAGAGAGTTTGACACAAATGAAGGACTGAAAAACAACAACAACAAAGTTAGTGGATGAGGTGTAAGGGATACAAGATGAGAAATGACATTTCCCCTGCTTCTTAAAAGCTTACAATCCATTGGGGCAAAGGTACAGCATGGACAGAAAAATAAAATACATGACTGAATGTGACAGGGGAAAAGATGAATTCAGGCAAAAATGTTCCCGGATAATTTGAGAATTAGAAAACATATTCATTGAGGAAGGTTGCCTGGAGGAGGTGACTCCTAAGCTTGACCTTGGACCTATGGATTTTGAGTAAAGAAAACAATTGCAGGCAGGATGAGAAAAGAGTTCATTACAAGTATATAGGGAAGCCTATATGAACAGAGAGAGACAGAACACAGCAGGGCAAAATCAGTAGGTGATTTTGGCTGGAACCGAGTGTGTGAACAAACATAATGTGAAAAAGAACTGGAAAGGTAAACTGGAAAGAGAATGTAAAGTATTTAAAATTTGAAGCTAAGGAATTTGTGTTTCATTCAATATGCAATACAGAACCACTGAAGATTCCTTAGGGTCATATACTGAAAGTCACTGCATTAGTTTGTATTTCAAGTATACCTGTTCATTTAAAGAGATAGAAGTGATAATATGGCTAAAAATATATTCAGATCTTCCTTATCTTCTTATACCTGTAATGTTACAGACATAAAAGGTCACCATGAAATTTCCTTTGAAGGCTATAATAATATGTGTTTTAGTGATGACTGACTTTGAGAGACTGGGCTCCTTTCAGAAATGCAAGACTATAAGACAACTCCAAAAGACTCATGATAGAAAGTGCTATTCACATCCAGAGAAAGAATTACGGAGTCTAAATGCAGATTGAAGCAAACTACTTGCTCTCTCTTTTTGTTTTATTTTATTCCTTCTTTCTTGTTCATTCCACTGGTTATAATCCTTCTTTACAACTTGACTAATGTTTAATGTGAAGGTATTTTTAGAACCTATATCAGATTGTATGCCGCCATGGGGAAAAGTGGGGAGGAGAGGGAAAGGGAGAAAATCTGTAACTCAAAAGCTTGTAGAACTGAATGCTGTAAACTAAACGTAAATAAATAAATAAATTTTTGAAAAAATAATAATATGTGGTTTAGCTCTAAGCAATATAGTTTTAAGCACAGACTTATACAGCAATTTACATGACTATATATTAAGCCAATACTTAGTTTTATTCCCTAATTTTGGAACAAACACAAAGGAAAATTAATGCTGAAAATTTCTTCTGAAAATAATACACTATGACATGAACACCAAACTCTGAAAATTTAAAAATAAAATCCCTTTCATTTATATTTCCTATGCTATATGTTAAAATATTCTATGATTTACTAATAGTCACATGCATTTAATAAGAATGTTATTGAAAATCTAACAATAATTATCCTTTTACTTTGATATATAATTTTCCTAATTATTTTATAATAAACTGTATTTTGTAGAAATTAGAAAATCATTAACAGCAATAGAAAAGTGTTTTTGCTTTTTAAGCTGATATTGGACTACATCTAATTATTCCTTCCGATGATCTCTGCATCATTTTCAAGCTTACAGCATTTAGTTTGCCCACATGTGATTCTATAGGTAATAGTAGAAACTCACGTGAAATCATACATGTCTGTTATCAAGACAACCCCCCATGAAATCTAGAAATGTAGCTACCAATTGACCTATAAAAAAAAAACCAGCTTTCGTAGCCCACTCAATCCTACATATTGAAGTGGTTATTTCTTGGTGCTTCTTTGGAGCCATCAATAACATTTACAAATTCAATGGTATACTTGTCCCTTGAAAGATTTGTTTCTACTGAAACCAGCACTGAAGGTCAGAATACTGGAATGAGACATGTAATTCAGCAAAGAAGTGGCAAGACAGCTCCCCAACTTTCTTTACAGAACTTGTCTTACCTCTGCCATCAGAATGTCTGGCAAAGTAATAATATTTAACTTAAGAAAACCTTTCAGAAGGACATTCTACTGTGTCTAATAATATATATACCAAAATGTTCAAACAGAAGCTTAAACAGTAGTTGTTTTATAGAAAACTAGGTACCTTACACATCAGAAAATTCCTAAGGCTATATACAGAGAGTGAACATATAAGATTATGAAAGATACGTATTTCTGGCACTCATGAAAAGAAGTATCAAACAGCTTGCCAACATTTGACATACTATGTATACTCAGAAAGAGATGAGTTATGCCATGTACAACTTTCATAGCAACAAATTATCAATTTATAAAACTCAAAGTCAACATATTGTGCCTTATAGTCATTTAAGCTGGCAAGACTTAAAAGTACGTACAAATCTGAAGTAATGCATTGGAAATATTTGATTTATGTTAAACAGTGCCACTAAATTTAAACATTCAACCTGCTGGACAAAACAGCATCCCATGCTTTAGCTTTCTGATAGGTTTACATATATCCTTCCAATACATACTGCTCAAGTAAATTCAATATAAAAAAAAAATCACAAAGACCATTTAGTATCTTAAGAATAAGTCTTGTTTCAAGTAAATTTCTTGAACAAGAACCACAATTTTTTTTAAACTGGCACTGCACTATAAAAGGAAGCCATGTACCAAGTAAGCCCTACATCTAACAAGAACCTTCTCCTGAAAGAACCAAGATGGCAAAGCAAGGAAGGCCTTCAGTTAAGTAAGGGCCTCTAAGCAGCGTGTCAGAAAGAAATTGTTTTTCTGCTTCTTTTGATGGGCTATGCTTTCAAGTCAGGAAATTAGAAACAGGTGTGCCAGAGGGCACACATATCCTTGCTCCACACTGAAAAACACGCGTTTTCAATTTTCTAACATGAAAGGGACTCCTGTTGAATGAAAGGAGAAATGAAAATCCAGCTCTGCTTCTGCAAGCCATATGAAGAAAGCTTAAGAAATCTCTGACAAGTTTCTTGACTTACTCTCTATCCAAGTGACATCAGGTACAGCTTCCCAATAGGGAAGGAAAGGCATTCCTCTGAGTGAGGACAACCAAAAAGAAAATTACACTCAACATGACAGTGTCAGCATTTTCATCTATAACTTCTTCCTGTGCTTCTGGTTTTACTGTATTTTATTTTACCATGTGTTGTTCAGTTAAAAAAATCTTCCTTTTCTTCAAAATAAATGAGAAGTTACATGCATTAAAAAATGCACATGATGCCTCATAATTTTGCACAAAATGTTTGCCCTATTATATCAACAGTCTCCAACCTCATGCAAAGGGGTAATGTACTTTTTTCATTAACCTCAAATTTTCAAGAATATTTGGGGGTGGATGTGCTGCTATTAATACAGTGATGACTAAAGACTGGGGAGTTGGTAGCTGCCCATAAGCCTCTGGAGGACAGAGATGACCCATCAGAAGAGAGAGAGGTGACCTCCAAATGCTTCACCTGACTTCAATTTTGACTAGTATCTATACTCATTAACAAAAGGAGAGAGGAAAGGTACACTTCCACTATAGATTTCTCAGTTTAACAACGGCAAAGAGACTGAGGTATAGGTTAGTCAGCATTCTGGAACATCCTGGTTAACAACACTGAAAAGTATTGGTCAAGAAACTTTATAACTGTCTGCATGTGTTACTATAAAACTAATTAGGATCACAGACTGTAAGATCTCTGAGGGTAGATATCATACCTTAGACTTTTCTTGGTCATCCACCATTCAGGACACACAGTAAGCGCAGTAGTTGCTGAATGAACTGATTGATCATGAAAATAATTTAAAGAGTTCTTTTATACAAAAACTATAAAACTGAATTCAATTTCTGCACAAAAAAAGGACCCATAAAAATATATTTTCCATCTTTAATAACAAAATAAAACATCATATTGAATTGGGATGTTAAGGAAATTATTTCATACATTTCTGAATTTGGATATTCCATATTTTTATTTTGAAATGCAGTAAATTTCAGCTAACTAGTAAGCAGCAAATAACGTATTAATCATTCATCAGATAGGAAGTGACCTTCAATTGTACTTAGTGATACTATCTGAGAAGAAATCATCTCTTACTGTTACAATTATTTTAGTTCTGTGAAGCTGCCAGTATACATGCTATATCTGTAAAGGGACATTTTCCAATGACCACACGAGAAGTCCAAAAAACCAAGAGCCATTAAAATGACACATTTACAAATGTGGCATTTTGTCTCATATTTGGGAGCAATAATCTTCAGAAAGATTTTTTAAAGCATCATCTAAAAGTTTCTGACCCTGGAAGTTCTACCTCATTTTTTAAATTATTTCAACCTAAGTGGTTGCTGCTTAAACAGAACACTCTATGTGTCTTGTTAGTTTAGAAACATTACAGGAATTGTTTCTTTTACATGGAAAAGAAGCTTCTATAAGGCAAAAGGCAAAACATTTTCTTTGGAATCAGCCATGTAAGTGGGAGGAAAAGGCAAAAAGAAGACATAAGTTCAGTTTCTCTACTGTTCCATTTTCTCACCTAAACCAATGGAAAAATAATTACTTATGTTTGTATACGACACAGAAGTATCTAATGATCATAAAGTGAAATTTAAAAGGTTATGATCTGACGTTCCACTTGAATTGTCAATTTGAAGCTTTTTTTATTGTCATTGTAAAGTAATATTTGATCCTGACTTCTTCAAATGCTAAGCAACAAAAAGTGGCTTCTTCACCATACAACTAATGACTTCATTGGATTATACATTCTGTCAGTCAATAAGCATTCATTCAGAAGTATTGTAAACATAGAAAAGGAAACAGCACTACAAAACTTAGAACACAGATATTTGAAAATGCTTTAAAACTTATACAGGGCATGAATGGGATAAGTTGAAAGGGACCTTTAAAAGGTACTTAGCCCATCAAATGCCAGAGGAGGGAAAAAAAAAAACAAACCTTCTACTAAATGTCTGAAAGGTGGTCATCTTGCCTTTGTTTGAGGACCTCCAACGAATTCTATGATTCAGTGAGTAGGAATGGAAACAGCCCACTCCACTTTGGGAAAGCTTGAATTATCAGTAAGTTTTCCCCAACATTAAGCATAAATTTGCCTCTTGAAAAAATCCACCCATTACTTATAGTTCTGCCTTCTAGGGCTAAATAAAACAAGTCTAATCTTTCTTCCACATGACAGCCCTTCAGATAATTGAAGACAGCAATCATTTCTCCCTAAGTCTTCTCCAGCCTAAAAATTCTAAGTTCTTTCAACCAAATGTCATTTGACAGTCGACACCTTTACCTGGCCATTCTACAGGCATTTCAACATAACTAACACATCCCAAATGGAACTCATTATCTTAACCCTACACTCATCCCCTAAACTGTTCCATTCCTACTGAGGGTACCACTAACTTTCCAGTCCCTATTGCTTGCAACTTTGGAATCACATTTAACTTTTCATTTTCTTTTGCCCCCAACCCCATATCCAAACACTTGCCAAATTTTATTGATTGAACAGCTGAAATAGCTCTCACATCCATCTCCTTCCCTTTACTTGAACAATCACCATCTTAGTTCAGGTCTGCATTACCTCTGGTCTGCCTTATTGCAATAGCCTCCATGCAGCTAACAAAATGATCTTCCTAGAAGCACAGATCTAATATTCTGCTGTTCTACCCATGAATATTAAATGGTTTATTATATCATACAGAAGAAAATACAAACTCCTCTAGCTGACAAAGTCATTCATATGATGCAGAAAAAAGAATGCTGCATTTGGGTACTAAATGCAGAATGCATAGAGGTCTGAATTTGAAGTCATAAGAACTGAGTTCAAATCCTGCTTTTGACCCTAATATTCCAGCAACCTTGCCCAAGTCATTTAAAGTCTTCCATTCTTAATTTCCTCATATGAAATAATGGAATTATACCAGGTGAACGCTAAGACATTTTTTTAGCTCTATCTTCAGATTCATTCCTGGAAAGTACTGGAGGACTACTTTGTCTCCACGGAAGTGCTGTACATGGTTCATGCAATTAAATGGTCTTGATGTTTCCCATAATTGGCCATTCTATCTCCTATCTCCCCAATTTTACATAAGCTAACCCCACACCTGAAACATAACTCCATCCTCATCTGTGACTGCTGGAATTGCAAACTTCCTTAAAGGAGCAGCTTGATTACTATTGCCTTAAAAAGACTTTTCCTGTATTCTCTCTGCCCCCCCTCCCCCAGTTTAACAACTCTACCCATCCTGAAATTACTTTTTATTTGTTTTGAAAATACTCTGTATTACCCATGCATGTACAACTTTCCCCAAAGGAATATACTTAAAGACACAGTTGATTTTTTATTTTGTTTTTGTATTCTCATGCCTAACACAGTTTTTGGGGGGAACAAAGAAGGCATTTAATAAATCTTTGTGAACTGAGTTTAGCTGAATCTTGTGGCCTTCATTATCTCATTTGCTACATGTAATGTAGCTTTGAAAAGCAGAGACTATCATATCTCAGATCTAGTTCAACCCCTTCAACATATATGGCAAGTATTATCCTACTTTTAAAGATTTAAAGTGGGAGGAATCCAACTAATTCCCAAGACAATCCATTCTGCTTTTGTATAGTCCTAATCACTCCATAGAATTTGGATATCAAGTATAAATATGGTCTTTATAATTTCAGTGCACTGAGTTCAGTCCCTGGCAAAAATCTAATCTATCTTCCACATCACATCCCTTCAGATACTTGCAGATACCTATCAGACTGATATCTCCTTAATCTTCTATTCTAAATATCCACATTTGCTTTAAAAGATCTTAACATGACAAGAACTTGATACCTTCATGATATTGGTTGATGTTCTTTAGTTTATCCATGTCCTTGCTGAAATATGACATCCAGAACTAAAAATAATGATCTGGATATGGTTTGATTAATAATAATAATAACTAGCATTTATATAGCACCTAGTACATGCCAGATACTCTAAATTTTTAATGAATATTATTTCATTTGATCCTCACAAGAACTCTTCAAAAATAGATGTCAGTATCCCCATTTTACAATCAAGGAAACTGAAGTAGACAACAGTTTTGTGACTTGCCCAGGGTCACTTGTCTAAGGTCATATTTGAACTCAGGTTTCTAATTCCAAGCCAAGCAATCTATCCACATAGCTGCTATCTAAACAGGGTTGCATACAAGAGGACTATTACCTCCTCATTCTCAATACAGCTAAAGAAGCAAAAGCTTTCTCACTTGCCATCTCATACTGTAGACTTATATTAAGACTTTAGTACACTGAGACAACCAGAATGTTTTCAAAAGAAAATAGTCAAAAGGATGTTCCTCCCTTCCTCCCCTGTACCTGTAAGTTGATTGTTTTTCAACTCAAGTCTAAGATTATTTTTTAATCTATTAAATTTGCAAGTGGTTTTTCTAATTAGTAATGACTATTATTTGGGCCATTCACTATAAGGCCACAAAAGTCACATTCTTGAAACTAGCAGTATATCCTGGTACATAATAGGGTCTGGAATTATAGTTTTCTGGTTTAAGATTAGCAATGGGAGAGAATATGAAAAGAGAGCCAAGTATTTAAATTGTAACCCTAGCCAGTCACAATTCTCTGATTTTTGATACTACCAGTAGGTATATGGTAGCAAAAAAAAAAAACAAAAAAACTTCCAGCACTTCTGTACTTCTAGTCTGCAAAAAGGGGAACAAGTAAAATATTAAATATCGTATGTATTTTATTCAAAGTGACAGCCAATATTATAGCTAAGAATAAAATCCACAAATCCCAACTTCCCAGTCATCTGATTTAATTAATTAAGATTATACTAAGTGAGTACCTATTACATATTTGGCTAAGAAGCTACATGATAGAGGAGAAAGACAGTTGGACCTTGAATCAAAAAACTGAATTTCAATACTGACTGGCACTTACTAGCTATGTAGCCTTGATGAAATAACTTATTCTTGGGGCATGTCAGTTTTCTCTTCTGTAAAATAGGAATAATAACTTCCATTAGCTGAATAACATAGTGGCAAAAGAACTGGACTTGGAAAGAAGAATAAGAATTTAAATCCTGCCTCAGGTATCAGCTATGACCCTGGGCTAGTCACTAAACCTATCTGTGCCTCAATTTCCTCAGATAGAAAATAAAAAGGTTGGATTCAAGGACCTATACGATCTCTTCCAGTTCTAAACCTGCAATCGCATGATTTAGGGAACCTAAGTTCAAATCTGACCTCAGACACCTACCAGCTATGTGATCCTGAACAAGTCATGTAAGTGTAACCTGCCTCAATTTCATCGATAATAAACTTTCAATATTTTTGTGAGGAAAGTGTTGTGTAAACCTTAATACGCTATGCAATGGCGAATCATCATCAACATCATCATCATCATCATCATCATCATCATCATCATCATCATCATCATCATCTAGCCTTCAAATAAAAGGCTGTCTGATATAGTAGATAGAAGTCAGGCTTTGGAGTAAGAAAGACTTTGGGTTCACATCTTGCCTCTGAGGCATACTGGACATGAGAACTTGGGTCTGTCATTTAACTTTGCAAGACCACTAGGCAATTCTCTAAGACTACAGTTAAAGATGAGTTGCCAATGCACACTGATGAGGGGATTACTACAAAGTTAGTTTACTACTTCCTTCCCCCACCTCCCAAATTGCAAAAAATCATTAAAACAATTTCATGTAGGAAGATAAACTAAGAACATTTCTGTGAATATACAGAGATGTGTGTATATGTATATAAAATTTTATCATATTATATGTATATGTAATTTTATATGTTATAATATTTATAAATATGCAATTACAATATATTTTTAATATACACATACAATTTTAAGGAGCATGTGTTTCCTCAGATTGAGGAAATTTGCTCTACTAATGTTGATCACCAACTACTCTGCAATTTAGATTTCCTTAAGAGATTATGTGAACTTCACCAAAAACACACAGCCAATAAGGTCTAGCATCACAGACTGGACTTTTTTCAAGTTTCATTCAGTGTTTTCTGATTAAAAGTCAAGGTCTCTAAAAACAATGTTACAATGTCTAGAAATTTGTTAGAGTAAAACTTAGTGCATGATTATATATAATTTATATAATTCTATTTTATATAGATTTAATTCTATTATATATAATTTGTATAATTCTAGATATTTTCTATAAAAGCATTCTACCATATATATTTGAAATGATCAGTATTGATTCTGTATTATTTTCTTATCGATCCTATTTACAATTAATTGCTTTTTCCTACAATTGCTAAAGTCATGGTTCTCTGAACTTAGTTCAGAATTCAGCCTGTCTGTAAAAGGTTAAGTTTAAAAGTCCAGCTTTCCTGCAAATCACTGAACTATTTTTGCCTCAAGTAATTTAAGTGACCTTGGGAGATAATGTGTGAATTCAAGGGAGTCAGCCCTAGTATTTTTACACTACCAGTCTACCTTTCAAGTATGTCTGGTTTGGTCTGGTTCATTATCTCTAAACTTTGCAGCTGTATTCAAATAATGAGCACTTCTTAGTCTCATAAGGAAAGAAGGGGGAGGGCAGGTTCATTGCTAGCCCCCATTACCAAACTCTGAACCAATCATGTTGTTCACTGCACCTCAGCTCTGTAACCAGGCATGTTGTCCTCAATCCCATGATATTACTTACCGTGTTGTTCTTTGTTCTGTACTCCCCAAAAGCTATATAAGGGAAGCTGTCTGTCTACTTGGGGTCTTTGGCATAAGTGGAGGCAAACTACCAATCTATTTATATATAGACAGCATGCCCTTGCTAATACATCTTATCTGGTTCAGAGAATCACATCAGTTTGCTCTTTTGTTAAATTTTAATCACAACATATTTTTTCTTGCAGTCCTCCTAAAAGTCTCGCTAAAATTGCAAAGTAGCACTAACCTCCTGTGATCTGGACAAGGAAAGTAAAAAATATTATGCAATTAATGATTTGAATAAAGTCACACTACGGTAGAACTAAAATAAAATTTAGAGGTCTCCCATCCCCTACTTAGTCTAATACACCTTCAACCACACCACACTCCACACCTAAATGGCCTAAAAAAATATCTTGAGAAGAATCAATTAAGTTCCTAAAAGAAATCTTCACTTCAAGACTGCTCAGTTTGTCGAATTTTCAGTAAAACTAATCAAATTAACTAAGCTTATCAATTACTCATTAACCCCGAATGAAGTCTTCTGGAATGTCATAATAATCTCAGGATACCAATAATAGTGAAGATTTCTTTATTATTAACACAAGACAAAAGTATTTATCAAATATGAATTTAGATACCAACCATTTGTCAGCTTAGAAGTTTTTAAAATATTTTTTACTTTATTATTTCATACTTCATCTTTTTTGCTTGCTTTTTAAACTTTTTAACTTTATTATTTTCACATATGCTGTTTTCTGGTGCTTTTTAAAATTTCTGTTTAAGCATTTCTCATAATCTATGAAAAAATGGAATTTCAGCAATAGTTGTTGTCTATCATTCAAGGAATCAGATATGTAGCACTAAAACAGTCATCAACTCAATTTCCTCAGGAAGTCTGCTATTCACTTTTGTTAACAGAATGTCACTTTTAAAATAATTTTCTATCTAACATATGACACTTATCAATTGAATTAAGTTACTCAAAAAGGAGTGGTCAATAAAATTCTGTTCCACTTTCCATTAAACACATTTGAAACAAAATTGAGGTTGCTAAGGGGGGTGAGGGAATTTTGGAAATTTTAACCTGGGTGAAACTCAGTGACCCTTAAAAGGCCACAAATATCAGCAATTTCTGGCAAGCCTACTTGTAATGTGCATGATTCAATTCCAGTCTCTCTGCATTACCCAATTCTTAATACAAAAACGAATCTGTTTCAGTCATTTAAATAGACAAAGTTTAATAACAAGGAAAATGGTCATGAAAACAGCAAATACCTGAGGTACTCACAGCTGTGGAGTAAGGATTTTGAACTCCAGTATTTTCAGCCCAACAACCACATCCATAAAGAGCAGCCTGGAGCAGGGGGAGGGGAGGAGAAGGAAAAAGATACATTTGAATTTCTAAAGTTATGATTAACTATGAATCTTCAAAAGTTTAGTGGGGGGAAGTAGGGACATACTCATCTGAAAAGAACTTGGTTACATTATTCAAAGTACTTTTTTCCATAACAATAACTGAGATAATAACATGCATTGTAAAATACCTCACCAGGCCCATTTTAAGAATTAATTTAAGAAATGCACATTCTTGAATAGTCTGGATCTCTAATCTATAAATTATTCAAAGAATAACACAAGTAAGGTTCATATCTCCTGTCAGTATTAGCCTCCCTTAAATGGAGAGTGTTATTTTTTTTCTTAAGATAAACTAAATTAGGAACTTTTCTATCCCCTTTATCACCAGAGCTATCCTTTATGGACCTTTTCCAGGTTTATTATATGTTTACAAAATTACAGGTGTCAAAACTATATCCAATGTCTGACTAAAATCAACTCCATGAGAATTTGCTGAATAACTAACTAATGCCCTGTCAACTGCCTCTGAAAGTGTTGTAGTCCCTTTTTGCTCAGCGGCCATAACTACTAAAGAACTGGAAAAGAAAGTTCTCACTAAACTCTCTGTTGCTGCCAAAAGATTCAGTTGCAGAAACTGATATAGTTTTATCCATGGAAATAACAGGTACATTATTATCTGTTTTGCCCCTATCCGGATAAGGACCCCCTGGACCTTTCCATCTAATGTGCAGCTGAGATCCCCATATGGTTTGTCCCCTCCCTTAACCACCAAATGGTGAACTCCTTGAAAAATGGGATTGTCTTGCTTTTCTATTTGTAGCCCCAGGGTTTAGAATAGCACTTTGCACATCCTTATTACTTAATAACTGCTTTGTCAATCATTTATTAATCTGTTATAGATTTTGAGCTGTACAGAACTTAAAGATCACCTTCTCCAGTGCCTCCATTTTACAGATGCAGAAAGAAGCATTAACATAGTAATACAGTATGACAAGTGTAACATAGTAACATAACTAGGATTCAAATTCAGATCATCTGGCTCCAAGTCCACTTAGAGCAGCGGTTCTCAACCTGTGGGTAGCAACGCTTTTGGGGGTCAAACAACCCTTTCACAGCTGTCACCTAAGACCATCAGAAAAGACATATTTCCGATGATCTTAGGAACTGGGACACCACTCCTCTATCCGTCTCCAGGTGGGTTTGCCCACATGCAAGTATTAAAGGGTCACAGCATTAGGAAGGTTGAGAACCACTGACTTAAGAGTATACCAAGCTACCTTTCCACTGCTATGGAAAAAATATTCATGAGCATCAAACAATTAAGAATATATAGGATGTCATGGTTTTATTAAGAACATGATAATAATTGCTCTCTTTCCAATACTATTACTAACATAATTTATTCATGAGGAAAGTGAAGCTAAAGTTGCTTTTTGGTCCATAGGTTTATCTTTGCAGAGAATAATCCACAATGACTTCTAGATCCTTTTCCTAAATTGTAACTGTTGACTATAAATATAGTTTGGATTATGGTTCACCAAATGTTTTATCATTAACATAACGAAATTCCTCTGTTCCCTTCCAGTCACTGACACAAGTTAATAAGATCCAGGAAATTTTCATTAATGAAAGACTGGCAATTCAGATCATTTATAAGAATACTAAATGTTGTTGCCTCCATTCTCTGAAGAAACTTAACTTATCAAAGAAGTGTCTATTTATTTATATCTTTTACATTTTGTCTCTGAGTATATCGCTATCCATTTCTATTGATCCTACAGGAACTCAATCACAAGCAGCTGCAATCATAATGGTATGAAACTAGGTGGGCTGAGCTAATGGCACAAGAGGGTCAAGAAGTAGACAGAGGGTTCCCCTCTACCTCTGATATATCTAGTGAGAAGGAATAACCATAACTAGATAGCATAATAGTTTCCTCATTGCTGATTGTGTCAAAATGGTTAAAGAAATTATTAACACAAATAAAATAATATCGAGGTAAGGAATTAGAGCAAAATCAATGGCATAGCACTGAGAGAACAGAAGAAAAAAATGAGGTAAGAAATTAAATACTTTTGAGTTAAAATTATCTGATTAGTGACTTTTTAATGAGTCATGTGTAAATCTTAATGTATTCAGAAAAAAATTAAGTATTTGAATTATCAATGGTTTTTTTAAACAACTAGTCTTGCGTGACTTCAGTCTCAAAATTTTAATAATCTCCTTTTATATCACTTCAATATGTAAATAAGAACTTCATCGTTACATTTAATGTTGAATTTTCATTTAACTCTACTTCTCCTTTACTTACAATCCAATGACAATTTTTCATATTTTTAAGACAATTTGTCACATATTAGGTCACAAATTTCACTTAACTATCTTTCCAACATTTTCACTATATTTCTCTGGACTCTCCTAATTTTCCAATTCTCTCATTTTGTAAATCCTCCAAATTTAACACCTTCTACCCCCAATAAACATATAACATATTGCATTCAATCAGTTCAATATTAATTTTTTCAATGGAATTCCAAGCATCAAGACAGAATATTATCCAGATTATATATTCATAAAAGAATACCTCAGAATCATATTTTCCCTAAATGTTAAATAAAAAGAAACTTAAAAACAAAAAATAATGAAAATGGATTAAATGACCTGGTTTCTATGTAATTTTCACTATTTTGCTCTGCCATAGCACCTAAACCCTGATCTAGATACATTTAATATGTTTTTTATGTTCTTTTGACTTAAAATTTAACAAACACACAATGCTATTATGTGAGAAAATACCAATGGTATCTCATTAAACCATGACTGTAAATGAAGTTGAAAGCATTTCACTTCAGTGAGAACATGAGTCTTCACAAATCTCCAAATAAGAGTCAGAAATTATCATTTTGTTTTTATAAGCCAGGAAAAGCAGCGACTTCTCTATAAACTGAAGGCCAATCTAGAAAGCGAGCTTGAGTTATCCCAAATATATTCACCATGTATGAGACCACATTGGGTTCAAAAGGTTAATAACCAACAGTTAATAACCAACTGTTTTCAGATTCAATGACATAGCAAATTGAGGATATCAAGAAATGCCTCATGTTTAATAGACTGTGAAAAAGAGAAGTAAAGAAGTCTAAAACAACTTTAGAACTACAGGTAAAATATATATTATTATGAACTTACAAAAAAACCCCACCCTACCTCAAATTGTTTTATTAAGTCAATTCCTGACTCCTGGAAATGAAAAAGAACTGGTTCAAAATCCTTTCAATCAAAAGAAGGTACTTATCTCATAATCAAAGGATCTTAGCAAAGGAAGGGACCTCTGAGACCATCTATTCTAGAGCAATCCTTAACTGAAGAAGAATCCAATCTTTACAACACAGCTAATAAAGAGCAACTAGACTTTTCTTAAAGCAAGGTGAAAGTTACTATGTTCTAGCATGTACCCCATCTCACTTTTAGATAGCTCTAATCACTAGGAAGGTAGTAGGAACCCAAGTAAGTGGACCTAGGCACAATGCTTATGAAGTTTTAAAAAACTTCAGTGGGGTGTAATGGTAATTGAATTTGAAGACCCCTTTTTGTACTGGCAAGTAAGGAGGTACTTAGCACCTTGTTTCAAGTTAAGCAAAGGTAGTAGGTACTTAGCACTTAGTAATTGATCAAGCCTCCGTTGGGTAAACAGAAGGTTATGAACTCCTGTCTCCTGTTACTGACCTAAAAGCATGGGGTTGGCTGAAACAGGAAGCTAATACTGTGTGTATGTAAGGAAAAACCCCAGAGAGGAAGGGTCAGAATTTCTTGGGACAAGAATCTGGTGGCAGAAGCTGAATTTCCTAAGAACTTGTGGTGGCTTCTTCTGAAGAAGAGCCCAGGAGGCCAGAAGCCCCCCACTGCACCCCCACCGCAGGCTAGATAAGGTGATACTGACTGAGGAAGCATGACCAGGATGCTAAGACTTTGTCTGTTTCTGGCTTGGTTGAGTCTTGAATTTCCAGGAACAGAAATTATGAAGTATTTGAGATTAACTAGACACTGTGAGCTCCAATACAGAGCAGGAACTGCCCAGAGAACTGGACAAGGATCTGGGAGCTATCTGCCTCTGAATCCAGGTGACTATTTGTTGGATTCAGGTAGGAGCTGGGACCAAAGAAGGGGATCCAGGGAATCTAAGAGACCACCTCAAGTCAAGCTAAAAGAAGACTTTATTTGGATACTGTATACTGAATGAGGAATTGTAAATTTACTCCACCTAGGAGTGGAGGGTCTGTGTATTTTCTAATGATTGTACTTAGTGATTAATGATACTTAGTAATTGATTGCTGAATAAGTGATTGAGTTAAATTAGTGTGCCCCATGAGTGGAAGACTTTGACTATTATACTCTGAGATGACTGAATGACTGAGTAAAGAGGCAAACCTCCTCAGAGATGATTGAATGTACTAAATGACTGTAATTTGTTGAAAACTATTGTGACCACTTTGGTGAAAGCTATGTGGCCATTTTAATGATAAACTGTTGTGAATACTACATTGTGATTTTCTGTGATGAGCTGTAATATTGTGAATGCTGTACCTTGATTTTCCGTGAATGTTTTGCTTTGATTTGTTATGGAATAAATAGAGTATTCACTATATTGTGTAATCAGAACCTTAAAAGCTGTTCACAGCAGCATTCTTCTGGAAAGCTGCTCATGCATAGCATTACATGGGGTCATAAAATAAGAGTAAAAAGCCTATAAAAACTTCTGAATTAAATCTAAACTCATATAATGGTAATGGAAATTGGAAGATCTTCCCTGCCCCTTAATAAGCCTAAGGGAATTTGAAGACCTCAGATTTGAAAATAAACTCTGCCCCCAATAGGCTGATTATAATCATATGGACCCTGCAGTGGGAGGAGTTTGATGAAAGCTGGGGCAGAGCCCACAGGAAGCTGGGAGTCAGAGCTTGGCTAGAGGGTTGGGAGGAGAGCATGCTTCCAAGGGAGACAGACAAGCTTGTGAGTAAAAGTCAGTGCTTGTCACCTGCTGTGACAACTACGCTAGTGTTGGTTTGTGGGAATGGTAAAGGATGGTGTGGCTCTCTGCTATGTTGTGGTGCTTTTAACTTCTATATTGCTATAACGGATTCAGTTTCCTGGTGTTGGGATTTGGTTTTCTGTCTCAGAATAAATGTTTGGCTTCTGTCTTCTATATGGAGAATCTGTTATATTTTGTGATTGAACACCTTGCAGGTATATTTATAGTGATTGTGGGCACTGTGAATATTGCATTGCCACTACTGTCCACTCCCAAAGCACCAAGGGTCTTAATGAGGTTTTACCTTAAAAAAAAAACTCATGAGGCTTACTTAGTGTGGGAAATGCTGATATAAGAAGTTTTAGAGTGTCAATATCATTTCAGAGTTTACATATTGGGGTAGATGTACTTCTTTGTAAATTCAGAAGCTCTAGATTCAAAAGGCCCTAGAATGGTCACATAGATTGAAGAAGACTTCAATCTGAACTAGAAATGAGACTTCCCTAAACCTTCCCCCTCAAGGAACAAAATGAAGAAGACATAGGGTGATAAAATGTTCAATATGCTTTGTGCCCCAAAGTATCATGAAACAACAAGTCATAGAATATTTAGTCATCTTGCCTTACAGTGTTCATGATCAGTATAAGCAAAATAAGCATCATGAAGAATGTAGTTTATTCAGTAACCTCTGTCAGGAAAGATGAAGACACTGCGAAAATATACAAAGAATTTAACAAATTCCTTAAAGTCAAATCAAAACATAGCTAGATATCCAATGACTGGAATTCAAAATAAAAGTTCCTTATCTGTCTCTGTTCCTGATTCTTTCTTCACCAGAAGCCAGCAGTCTTCTCAACCTAGGTCACATTCCTGTGACCCCTTCTTTTCACTGGAAAACTCCTTCGGGAATCTCCATTTTAAGGAAAGTATCCAGGCCAGCCAGGCTCACTCCTATGTTCTTCTATGGGATATAGATTCTGACTCTCCCTGTTTCTTTCACATATCTACCATTCCCTTGTTTAAGTACAGTCTTCCTCATTTCCCACCTCTACTTTTTCTGCTTCCTTTCTTGTTATTATCTTCCCTCATTAGAATGTAAGCTCCCTAAGGACAAAGACTTGGGGGGGAGGGGGAACAGCACGCACAGAGCCAAGATGGTGGAATAAAAGCAGGAACTGGTCTGAGCTCCTGTTCCAACCACCTCCAATACCTGTAAAATATGACTGACCAAATTTTAGAGCTATAGAACCCACAAAGTGACAGAGAGAAACAAATCTCCCGCTGAAGGCACCCTGGCAGGCTGACAGGAAGGGTCTATTGCCATGTTGGGAGCTGAACACAGTCCCACATGGGCCCCAACCAGCAGCACAGGCCGGCTGGAGCAGACATTAGGAGAGTGAATCACCACAGCTGTGGCAGTTTCCAGACTTCTCAACACATAAACACCAAAGAGAAAGTAAAAGGTCACTAGTGAACCCTGTTAACCGAGGGTAAGAGAAGAGCATGGTCCGGGCCCTGTCCCTGGGGTGAAAGGTGGAAGCAGCTAGGCGGCTGCCACTGCTGCCGTGTGGCTGCCTCCAGAGCTCCTGGCCTGCAGATCATAGGGAGACGAAGCAGCCATTCAGAGGGTAATGGCTCTTGCTTTGACCTGCTTGGATCTGGGTCTCACAGTCTTGGGTGGTAGTCCTGGGGTGGGGAATGCCAGTGTGCCAGAGCTTGTAGTGGCTGTGGAGAGGGTGCCCTCCTCATAGTTCTGACAACAGCTCTGACAACTATGAAAACCCCAGCAATTTGTGACACAGCTCCCTCCACTCTGGAAGCAGTGCTCTACCGTGGCAAAGAGCTCAAAAATCTAGTAATTGGCTGGCAAGAAAAGCAAACAGAGAAAGCACAATCAAACTATAGAATCCTTTTTGGGGGACAAAGAGATTCAAAACATAGAACCAGAAGAAGAAAACAAACAAAGCCAAAACTGCATCAAAAGCTTCCAAGGATAAAGACTATATCTTAACTTGCGTTTTTATTCCTAGCACTTAGTATGGTAACTGCCACATAGTAAGCCCATAATAAATGCTTACTGACTTGACTTGACAAGGGGAGATGCTGAAAAATACATTAGAACATATGTTTCAGGATTAAGAAATGTATGAGGCCACAGGCTCACATAATACTAAGAAATATCATACTAGTAAATCATAAAGATTTTCTTCAAGAAGAAAGCTGACAGTCTGAATGATTTCTCAGGTACCAATAACATATTATGACTAGAAGGTCTGTGCAAAATAACAGTTTCTACCACATATAACTTAGTAAATCAGTAAAGACATAGACCTTCTAGCACTTTGCTTTGCATATCTCACAAAAATCAATAATAAACTACTATTATTTTTATATCTGTCTGTGAATAACAGATTTTTAACCAACTTTCCTTTAGTATTTTCTCCTTAATATTGTTTCATATATTTAATTACAGATATGAATTTTCACTTCATATGAAAGTCCTTCCCAAGTTTTACTACTTTTGCAACACTTTCAAAATTAGTTCCTTCCAAAGCTGAACTCTGAGTAATGGAGGAAAAAATAAAGATCCCAAAGGTCTATCTGGAACTTAATAGGATTAAAAAGTCAAGTTTCACATGTTTACACACACCCTTATAATTTATCTTTCTAAATTTTATGTCTTTTATATATTGTTTTGATTTGTTATTCTTCTGCAGGGCTGAGATACCGTAGAAGGGAAGGAATGAAGACAAATCCTTGACATTAGGATAAAAGAAATACAGCTTGGTGCATTCCTTCCCTTTCTATCCAATTCACCAGTCAGTCAGTCAATAAGTATTTGCTGAGTACTTACGATATGCCAGACACCGTGCTAGGGATACAAAGAAAAACAAAAGACAGTCCCTGACCTTGAGGAGATTACACAGTCTAGTGGAGGAAACAGCAAGGAAACAACTTCTTACAAACAAGCTGTACACAGAATAGGAAATAACTAAGATGGAAAGCATTGGATTTAAGAGGGATTGGGAAAGGCTTACTGTAGGAGGAAAATCAACTGCACAATTTCAAAAAAAGAAGAAGCCTCAGAGGGTCTTTAGTGCAGACCAAACCCAAATAAGAAAACACAGGACAACGTACACAATAAATCCATATCTGGTTCTCACTTGAAGGCACATACCCAGAGATGGTGGATATAAAAGTCCCATTTATACAATAATTTTCATAGAAGTCTTCTTTGTAGTAGCAGACAACTAGATACAATGTGGGTACCAAATAATTGGATAATTGATGAAAATTTTGCATTAGTAGTATATTAATGAATTGGAACATACTATACTGAAAGAAATGATTAATGTGAAAAATTCAGAAAAACATGGAAAAATCTGAGTGAAATGATAAAGAGGGACAAAAGAAGACGAAGAAAATATACACAGGAATTATTTTTTTTTTTTTTGCTTTTGGGAGGGGGGAAGGCTGAGCAATTGGGGTTAAGTGACTTGACCAAGGTCACATGGCTAGTAAGTGTTAAGTGTCTGAGGCTTGATTTGAACTCAGGTCCTCCTGATTCCAGGGCCAGTGCTCTATTCACTGTGCCACCTAGCCGCCACAACATAGTAATTTCAATAGTGTAAATTTAAAAAAAATTACTACAAGGCAATTGAACTCCGATTAAATGCAATGAATGATCTTAGTTCCAAAGAAAAGAAAGGGATATATACATCCCTCCTCTCAGTAAAGAAATGAGTGGCTATGGGTGTTTGTTTCAAGTATAAGTTATATGTTGGAGGAGATACCTAAGGAAATAATTATTTCAATAAGAAAAAAAATGACTTCCAGTGAGGAGGAACAGACTGTTACTTTGAATATTCTTCAGAGCAGGAAGAAAAAATGGTTGGAGTGCCTCTTACTTTGAAAGATCTCTAATTGTTAGAAAGATTTTCCTTCTATCAAGGAAACCTTGACTTCTTCGAAAAATTACACTTTATGGGGCAGCTAGATGGCACAGTAAATAAAGCATTGGCCCTGGAGTCCAGAGGACCTGAGTTCAAATTCAGCCTCAGACACTCAACATACTTACTAGTTGTATGACCTTGGGCAAGTCACTTCACCCCAAATGCCTTGTCTTCCCCCCTCAAAAAAAAACAAAAAAGAAAAATAGCAGTTAACTCTACTAGTTTTGCCCTCCATGCTCAACCAGTACAAGTCTATTACCTTCTTCATGAAATAATTTTTCAAATACTTGATAACAGCTATCCTATCACCCTCCTGTTGTTCAGTCACTCAGTTGTGTCTGATTCTTCATGGCCCCGTGGACCATATTGTTCACAGGATTTTCTTGGCAAAGATACTAGAGTGGTTTGCCATTTTCTTGTCCATGGCATTAAGGCAAACAGAAATTAAGTTACTTGCCTAGGGTCACAAAACTAGTAAAGCGTCTCAGATCACATTTGAACTCAAGTCTTCCCGACTCCAAGCCCACTGCTCTATCCAATGAGCCATCTAGCAACCATCACCCTCTATATACCCCCAAATTTCTCTTTTCTAAGTTAAGTATCTCTAAAACTTTCAACAAATTCTCATCTGACTGACCTCCAGTCCCATCACCATTGTAGGTGCCCTCCTGTAGATGCTTTCTAGTTCGTCAATATCTTCTTTAAAGTGTTGCTGCTAGTTCTTTTCTTGTGGCAAAGAACTGGAATGTCCATCAATTGGGAAATGGTGGAACAAGTTTTAACATATGAATATGATGGAATACTATTATGCTATAAGAAATGATGAGCAGGATTCTCTCAGAAAAACTTGCAAAGACTTACTTGAGCAAATACAGTGAAATGAACAGAACCAGGAGAATATTGTACAAAGTAACAGCCATGATCAACTGTGAATGTCTTAGCTATTCTCAGGAATAATACAATGATCCAAGACAACTCTGAAAGAGTTGCAACAAAAAATACTATCCATCCCTAGAGAAGGAATTGATGGAAATGAATACAAATGGAAGCATACTTTTTTTTCTTTGCTTTTTGGAGGGGGGAAGGCAGGGCAACTGGGGTTAAGTGACTTGCCCAAGGTCATACAGCTAGTTAGTGTTAAGTGTCTGAGTTCAGATTTGAACTCAGGTTCTCCTGACTCCAGGGCCAGTGCTCTACACAACCTAGCCGCCCCCCCCACTTTTTAAAAAAAAAACAACTTCATTTTTCTTAGAGTTTGTTTCTGTCTATGTTTTCTTTCACAACATGACTAACATGGAAATGTTTTTGCATGACTACACATGCATTACATATATCAAATTGTGTGCCTTCTCAATAAGGGGGACAGGGAGGGAGGAAAAGAATATGGAAATCAAAAATTTTAAAAACATTGTTAAAAACTGTTTTTATACATAATTAGGGTGAAAATATAAAATAATTTTTTAAAATGTGCTGCTAGATTCAAGCATTTATAGTATTTCTATCATTTTACCAATCCTGTTTGATGTCTATGGAAAGTCCTTGGGATATATTGTAGAGAAACAGGTGAAAGAAATACTATCAATAAAAGAGATAATTTTATAAATTGTGAGAATTATTATCGCAACAATATTAACAACATATTTATACAGAGGTTAAGGTTTACAAAGTATTTTCATGGGGAAGATGCTGTTTCTGATGCGAAGTCCTAAGCCAAGGGCTCTTAACTTGAGGTCCATGAACTTCATAAAAATATATGTACTTGGATAACTGTATTTCAATATCATATAATCGAATGTGGTTTTTTTATACATTTCATATGCTGAGAGGAGGACTATACATTTCACCAAACCTCTAAAGAGGAATATGACATAAAAAAAAGGTTAAGACAATTTCTCCTCTTTTTCCCCCATTATACCATGCTATATCTTGTCATCTCATAAAAGCATTGGCTATTGACACAATTCAAATTAATATGATACCAGTTTACTGAATGACTATTTCAAGGCACTGTGCTGGGAAGATAATCTGGGAAGTACAAAGAAAAATAATACATAGTCTCTTTCATCATGGAACTTAATTTAGTATATATGCACTTAATAAATGCTAAAGAAGTTTAAAAAAAATTTTATGTATGGATCTATTAATATTTTTAAAAATAAAAGCAGATAAATTTGAGGTTCTCATTTTTAATATTTGTTTGTAATTTATATAATTGATTACCTGACCAACTCTCCCGGGATGTTTCAAAGCTAGACCTCCACTGGAGACAGCAGCAGCAACATTCCCTTCTTGATCAACAACTACTGCACCAACTGTATCCAAAGTTCCTGAGTCATTTTCCTGCATAATACACAAATATCAAACAAAGTAATAAAAAAAATTGAACATGGTATTAGTTCATAAAACTATACAAATATTTATTTAAAATATTCACTAACAAAATTAAAACTATGCCATAAAAAGAACATTTAGCAACTTCCTCAAGTTAATATATGTTTTAATGAGGGCATTTAAATATAATTTAACTGAAACTTGATTACTATCCAATAAATTACATTTAAATGTTTCATTTTTCTCAGCTGAAAAGAGCATTAGCTTTAGCATTAGAAAACAATATGAAAAACAGTTCACAGAGATTATAATACAATTGCACAGTGAAGTGCAAGGAACAGTGACTTTGGAATCAGAGGACATAGGTTCATATTCTGTCTTTGCAATTTTATTACCTATATAGTCTTGATCAAATTACTTTATGTCTCTAGGTCTCAGTTTTGTCATCTGTAAAATGTAATGGTGAGGTTGGACTAGATGACTTCTAAGGTATTTTCCAGTTATATAGCTCTGATCCAATTATTGTGATCCTTTGATCTCAGTTTTTGGTGTGGCTAATTAAAATGAAGGATAATTAATATATTGTAAGGAACTGCAATAATAATGCAGCAAACTGCAAAGAAAATCTGAATTTTAACTTAACTGAATTTTCCACTTAACTGAGATGAAACTATATGACTTAAGGAACATCTTAAATAATACCCTATAATACTAAAATTCTGTTGCAGGTATGCAAATTTTATGTCTCAGTTATATACTAATAGAAATCATGCCATCAATCTTTACACCAGAATGATTTTGGTAAAGTGAGCCAGTTATAGAATCTTCCCGACACTTTTTAGCAGATAGTTGGAACTGTACATTTATCACTGATAAAACAACCTTCAAATCTTCAGTCAGGCAGTGAGGCCATCAATGAATATCAATACACTTTGAAAAAGCCCTACAAAAATAAAAGTTATAAGTACCTTTAATGACTTCAGATAACTAATAACAATCCCAGAGACGAAAATAAAAATCCTTCCCCAAAACTTCAGAGGGAGAAAGGAGAAAATTTTAAAAGCCCATGAAAATATAAGTATTTCTAAAATAAAAGTTTGATTAAATATATAAAGAGAGAATAGCTAAAGGAGTAAAGTTTCAAGATACAATGATGAAAATATAAATCTGATGTGGTTTCTCCCTCCCACCTTTCTCCCCACCAAACAGTTAATATTAACTAAGTAAAAGACTGAGGGCAGCCAGTTGATAAACTCATAGATAAATTTCAGTGGTCTTGGGACAAACACAAGAAGAAAATGATTAACAAATCAAAGCAAAAGCAACAAGGAATTACTAAACCAGAAGATTACATAAATCTCTGGGTAATCTTAAAACCTGCCAGGACCTTCTTCACATCACCAAAAGGCAACTGCTCCTTCTAACTTTTCTCCTATAAGCTATAGCTATTAAGTACTTAGAATGAACATAGAGTAGATCAAATCATCTAGTCAGTAATTTTTACAACCTGTTTCTGTGCCCAAGTTAAAAACAGTTGTTTTATGCAGTCATATAAACCCAAGCCTAAAATATGATGAGAAACATAATTTTCCAGCCCTGAGTCTATAGTTCCAGACTAAGAGAATAATTTGGGTGAAGAAAGCCAGTTACATAATCTTCATTTCATATTCTAGCAGATACTAGCGACTGCTCATTTATTACTCAAAAAAATTTTTTTAACTTTCATTAAGAAAGGTACTCAGGTTGAAACATAAGAAAGTTCTCCCAACAAAGTCAACATTATGGCTCAGAAACCATTTGTGTAGATGAGTAATCTTTCTAGAACTAGGTTTCTGAAACATGCCTTCTTTGCTATTCTAGGCAGTAACATCTGAATCTCTATCCCAATGTTCCATTTTAAGGGGTTTGCAATGATGTTCAAGGGGCTCATAGCAAAATTCTTTAAAAAACACCTTAAACAATAAATAACTGCAAAATACTATGAGTATCACATTAAATTACCTTGAGGATTTAATACTCCTTTTTGTTGTCATCCATGAAATGATTCGAAGAAAAAAACTGTTGGGGACCATCAACTGTCATTTCATTGTTCAGGCAAATATAATTTTGTTCTTTGGCTTTTTCATAGGTATAACCCTCTTTTGAATACAGAATTCCCTACTCATCCTTACTAGCTGAGCTTCATTTTTCATTATCTTTATGGTAGAGAATAGTAGGCTGTGTCATGCTCCATACACCAAAGCCACTTCATCACCATGGAATGACTTTTCTCAAAAGACATAAACCACGATAAAAATTTTACCACTTAAAAAAGATCACAGGAAAACAAAACCTCAACCACCCAGCAAAATTGAGTATAACGCTTCAGGGGGAAAATGGACATTTAATGAAATAGAGGACTTTCAAACATTCTTGATGAAAAGACCAGAGCTCAATAGAAAATTTGACTTCAGGGCCTGAAGTCAGGAGGACCTGAATTCAAATCCAGCCTCAGATACTTAACACATACTAGCCTTGTGACCTTGGGCAAGTCACTTAACGCCAATTGCCCTGCCCTTTCCCTTCCAAAAAAACAAGTAGAAGAAGAAAATTTGACTTCAAATACAAGAATCAAGAGAAGCATAAGGGACAGCAAGGTGGCGCAGTGAATAGAGCACCGACCCTGGAGTCAGGAGGACTTGAGTTCAAATCCAGTCTCAGACATTTGACACATTTACTTAGCTGTGTAACCTTGGGCAAGTCACTTAACCCCAACTGCCTTGCCTTCCCCCCCTTAAAAAGCATAAAAAAGAAATTAAATCTAAAGAAAGGGAGAAGCATGAAAAGCTAAACAAGAAAGAGGAATCACAAGGGACTTATTAAAGTTGAACTGTTTATATTACTACATTGAAAGACCTTTCTCATATATTAGAGTAGTTGGAGAGAATATACATACATACACACACACACACACACACACACACACACACACACAGCACAGGACGAGTTGAATATGAAGGGATAATATTTTTAAAATAAAATTAAGAGGTGAGAGAGGAATGTACTAGGAGAAGGAGAAAGGGAGAGGTACAATTATCTCACATAAAAGAGGGAAGGAAAAATTTTTACAATGGAGGGGAAGAGGGGGAGCTGAGAGGGAATGAGTGAACTTTATTCCCATCAGATATGGCTTAAGTAAGGAATAATATACATGCTCAATTGGGTATGGAAACCTATGTTACCCTATAGGAAAGTAGAGAGGAAGGGGAAAAGAGAAGGGGGAATGATAGAAGGGAGGGCAAACTAGAGGAGAAGGTAATCAGAAGCAAACACTTTTAAGGAGAGACAGGGTCAAAGGAGAGAACAGAATAGATGGGGGGTGGGATAGGGATGGAGAGAAATACAATTATCCTATACACTCTCTCTGTATGTGTGTATGTATATCCAACACATGACTGTTATGGAAGTGTCTTTGCATGACTACACATGTATAATCTATACTGAATTGCTTGGCTTCTCAATGAAAGTGGGTGCAGAAGGAGAAAGGGAGAGAATGGAACTCAAAGTTTTTAAAGCAAATGTTAAGAATTGTTTTTATATGCAACCGAGAAATAATAGGCAATGGGGTATAGAAATCTATCTTACCCTATAGGAAAACAGAAGTGAAAGGGATATAAGAAGTGGGGAAGGGAGGAAGATTGGGAGAAGGGGTAATCAGAATGCATGCAGTTATGGGGTGGTAGGAGGGGAGAGATGGGGAGAAAATTTGGAACTCAAAATCTTGTGGAAGTGATGCTAAAAACTAAAAATAAGTTTATTAATTAATAATAAAAAAAAGATCATAGGACAATGGATATAGAGTATGAAAGGATCTTAGAAATCAGATTGTCCTTCCTCACCCTCACCCTCCACATTGTCGAGGAAGAAACTGAGGCACTGAAATATTAAGTGCCTTGCCAAGGTCACAAATGTAGTGACAGGCAGATTATGAAGCCAGACCCTATGCATCCATATTGAGTGCTCTTTCTTGTGTACCACCACCACCACAACACATTCTCCTTGGTGAGACTACTTCAGGACTACATGCAATTACTATTTGAAAAAACAAAAATGGTTCAATATAAATGGATAGTACAATTATGAATTTACTGTAACTGTGCCAGGGGATAAAACAGGCAGAGAAATCGTTTTAAGGAAGAATATTGTTCCAAATTAAGCTAAATTATTCAAGTGTCTGAAACATCTGGAAAAATAAAGAAAACTATATAAATATTCGATATATATTTTATGGATTCATTGCAAAGCAAATCTAAGAATGACAAAGTAATATTTAAATGAACATTTTTATGAAGTGCAAAGAAATGGGAGAAATAATAACACTGACATTTGAGTTAAAAGAATTCCAAAAAGCTTGTGTGTATGAGAATGAAATATTGCTAAGTTGAAAATATGCAGTGATTTTTCACTATATAGTCTATTCAAATTTTATACAGTGTAAATGGAAAACACTCACATACCACACATAAAAACTAGCCATACACATAACTGCATATTGCCTGCAACTAGATGGCAAATGCATGAACCTCTAGTTATTTTCTGTGCGCAACTTCACATTTAGAGGAAATGTAAGTTGTAAATAAAACTCTTTTTCTTAAAAAAAAAAAACACTCTCGTGAAAACAACACTGAAATGGGAACTAAAAAACTCTTGAGTTTTGTTTTGTCATTTTTTTTCCCTCCAGATCTGTCACTAACTTTCCCTATGACTCTGGCTAAACCACTTAATCTCTCTTAGCCTGCCTGCTTCTTTATCATTAAACTGGAGATTAAAGTTGATTCTAACAACCTCTCTGGGTAGACCAAATAAAGTAATTTATAAGAATTAAACATTTAACCAGTGCCTCTACTTCTTTCCTTTTACTCTCTTTCTTAATCTTCTGCAATCTAGTTTCTAATCTCCTGACTTAACTGAAACAGTTCTTTCCAGAGTTACCAATGATCTCTCAAATGCCAAATCTAATGACATTTTCTCAAATCTCATCTTTTTTTTTTTTGACTTCTCTACAGTCTCTGACAATATCAATCACCCTCTTCCTCTTCACATTCTCTTCTCTCTAGGTTTTCATGATTTCCCTTTCTCTTGGTTCTCTTACAAACCTGTCTGACCACTCCTTCTCAATCTCCTTTGCAAGATCTTCATCTGGGTTGTTTACTATGAGTGTGGTCCAAGGCTCTATCATAAGCCCTCTTTTTTTCCCTCTCCATACTATATCACTTAGTGATCTCATCAGCTCCCCTGGATTCATTTATTTCTCTGAAGCAGATTCTTGCTTTATCTTGAACTGGATGTTCTATAGACATTTTAAATTCACTGTACAAAACTAGATGAGTTATATTTTCCCCAAAACTTTCCTCTCATTCTAACTTATCTATTACTGTTGAGGGTCCAACACTCATCTTAGTCACCCAGACTTTCAACCTAGGTTTCATCCTCACTCTCACCTCCCATTTCCAATTAGTTGTCATGTCCTTTCAATTCTACCTTCCCAACATCTCTTACATATATCCGTTTCTCTCCATTGACATCCTCCTTTATCTTATGCCTGGACTATTTCAATAGCCTTCTGGTTGGTCTTCAAGTTTCTCCCCACTCCAGGTCATCTCTCCTATTCAGCTGTCAAGTTGATCATTTTAAAGTGAAGGACTGAACATGTCACTCCCCCAACTCAATAAACTCCAGTGGCTCCCTAGTATCTCCAGGATCATCTATTTGGCTTTTGAAGGTCTTCACATTCTGGACCGTTCTAATCTTTCTAGTCCTCATAAATCTTTTTTCTCTCCACCTATTCTATGATCCAGTGGCACTAACCTCCTTGATGTTCTTTAATCAAGACACTCCATATACTGATTCTGTGCATCTTCATTAGCTGTGCTTTATGCCTGGAATTCTTTTCCTGTTTATTTCTACCCTGGCTTCCTTCAGATCCCAGGTAAAATTCCACTGTCTTCAAGAAGCCTTCCCTAATCCCCCCTTAATGCTAGTGCATTCCCTCTTAGATTATCTCCAATTTATAATGTCTATATTTTGTTTGTACATAATTGTTTGCATACTGTCTCCACCATTACACCAGTAGTTCCATGAGTGCAGAGATTTTTTTCCCTGTCACTGTATCCAAAGCACTCAGGAGAATGCCTTTGCAGAATTTACTTGTACACACACACACACACACACACACACACACACACACGCACACACACCCCTAATTAACTTGACCTCTCAACTGTATCCTAGCAGTTTGCCTAATGTAACTGTTTATTTACTAGCAATGTAACTCCTTTGTTTCACGAGTCCCACAGTAGCATAGAGATTAACTAAATTTCAAAGTGATATAATAGGAACAATGTAACTCAATGTAATTCAATGTAAAAGTAAATGTTATGATAATAAATTTTAGATGATATTATACATAATAACTAAAGATAACGTGAAACAGATAAGATGGTACAAACAACAAATGATGAAAGCTCATCATGGTTAGGGCGTCACAATTATTTGCATAGGCTACAACTAGAGAATAATGGACACAAGCACTGTTAAGTCGCCTTTAAGGCTCCAACATACAACCTTTAGGAATTAGGTATCTTAAGGATATATCTATATAGGAGATCCAATCTTAGTTCCCAATCTCTTCCACAACTTGGCTCTGTGAAATTCAGCAATAATTAAATTCAACAAGTATAAGACACACAACATAGATTACCAAGTATTAAATGAATTGCAAAAATGAATAAGATATGATTTCCACCAAGAGTTTGTAATGTCTATGTCACCTTCTATTTCTAGAGCATCATAAATTCTTTGAACAAAATAAGAGAAATAAGACATGTTTACAGACATAATACAAAGGATCTTACTAAAGTAATGAGTCCCACACTAAGAAAACTGGCAAAGACAATAAATAAAAGAAAAACTAAATGCTTTAGAGCGGTAGTTCTCAACCTTCCTAATGCCGCGACCCTTTAATACTCGTATGTGGGCATATCTGCATGTGTGTGGACCCGCCTGGAGACAGATAGAGGAGCAGTGTCTTGGTTCCTAAGACCACTGGAAATATGTGTTTCCCAATGGTCTTAGGTGACCCCCAAAGGAGTCATGACCCACAGGCTGAGAACCGCTGCTTTAGAGGTTAGGGGAAGATCAACATATTCATACAATATTGGTAGAGCTAAGGATTGCTCCAAAAATTTTGAAAATTAATTTGGAACTATACTAGAAAAGTTACTGAAGCAGTTTTTACCCTCTGATCCAGCAACAGAACAAAGAAGTCAAAGACAGAGAAACAGATATTTGTTGTTTTTCAGTCATTCAGTCACATCCAACTCTTTGTGACCCTGTGGATCAAAGCATACTAATGCTGTCTATGGTGTTTTCTAAGCAAGATCCTGGATTGGTTTGTCATTTCCTTCTCTAGTAGCAAACAGAGGTTAAGTGACTTGCCCAGGCTCACACAGATAGTAAGCGTCTGAGGTCATATTTGAATTTAGATCTTCCTGATTCCAGGTCAGTTCTTTACCCAGTCACCTAGCTGCTTCCATATATACCAAAACATTTGTAGGAACACTTTTTATAGTTGCAAAAAACTGGGAAAAAATTGACTGTCCATTGATTGGGCTAAACAAATTATACTATATGAAAGTAGTGCCATAGTATCATGCAACATGTATGAAAAATTCAGAGAAACTTGAATAGAACTGCATGAATAAATATAAATCAAGAACAGATGAACCAAAAGAACAATGTGCATAGTAACCAAAACTATATAAAGAAAAGCAAAGTTAAAAGATGTTGTACCTAACATTTGAATAATGAATCTTGATTCTCCAAAGGTCTGATGCTGAAACAGACACTTCTCTATGTGGAAGAACGGTTATCTATAGTCATAGAAAAGAGGCATGTGCTGTTAGGCATTATCAGTGTCAGTTTATTTTGTTTAAAGGTACTTTGTTATAAGGTAGGATTCAATTGGGGATAGTACTAGGAAATATTATACACATGCGTATATTTAATGCATTCTAGAAATTTGCTAGGAACCAACACTAAGTTCATCCTCTCCATTTTTTAAAAAATTGGAATAAAATAAGCCTTCCAATCCTATTACCTCTATAATGCCTCGAAGTCTTTGAAAGATTACTGATAACAGGACAATAATCACATTTACCAGTTCTTTCAGTACTCAGTGAAGTCTTTCACCTAGACCTGTTGATTTGAATTCATTGAGAGGAGCCTGGCACTTTTACACTTACACTCACACACACACACACACATTTAGCTGTCTTGGGTGTCAACTCCACATTAGCCTTTTTTCTACTTTTCATTCAAACTTAAACATCATTCATCTTGATAGAGAAAAGCAATAAAATAAGAAACGAGTAACTCTGCTTTCTCTTCACCAATTGTAACAACCCCTTCCATGATCATATCACTCCCTATTAAATGAACGCCAGTGGCTCCCTAGTACCTCCAAGATCAAATATAAAATTCTGTTTGGTTTCAAAACCCTTTCACAACCTGCCCCTTCCTACCTCTCCAGTTGTCTTATACCTTACTCCCCTCCACATACTCTGCAATCCAGTGACATCAGCCTCCTTGAGTTACTCTCACAAGATAGTCTATCTTCTGACTGGGCATTTTCAGTGACTGTACCCTATACCTAGAATGCTCTTCCTCCTCAACTCAACCTCCTGGCTTCCTTGGTTTCCTTCATGACGTAATTAAACTTTTATCTTCTCAAAAATGCTTCTCTAGATCTCCCTCAATAAGTGTTCCTTCCACATGAGAATATCTTCAATTTACTTGTGTATATCTTAATTGTACATGGTTGTTTGCATGTTCTCTCCCCCAATAGACTGTGAGCTTCTTGAGCAAAGGGACTAGTTTTTGTTTATTTGGTGTTTTTTTGGTCTTTCTTTGCATTTCCAACAATTAGCAATGTACCTGGCACATACTGGGCAATTAACAAATGTTTGCTAATTTGGCTTGAATAGCTATTTGTCTGAATTGATTTTGTGACAAATAACTTCCCAGTTTTCTCAGACATTCTCATCAAAACCTCAATTCCTTCAATAAATTATAATCATACATTAATCAAACACTGTGGTACTAAAAAAAAATTTGTTCTGGTTCTTATCTAATATGTTCCACTAGCATAAGTGATAGAGCACTGGGCCTAGAGTAAGGAAGACATGAGTTCAAATACTACCTTAGAGAGTTACTACCTGGGTGAATATTAGGCAATTCACTTAGTATCAGTTTCCTCAAAAGTAAAATTTAAAAACAACCTATCTCAGAGGTTTGCTATGAGGAAAAAATAGATAATCTATATGCACTTTGCAAACCTTAGAAGTGTTATATAAAAATTAGGTATTGTTACTATTAACTTTCACCAAATAATTGATGAATTCTGCTTTATAATGTACTTTAAGGTCTTATGACATTATACCTTCTTTTTTAAGACTTATTCTTCAATATTTCCCTTAAAATGCTGTCTTCTAATTCCAAATAAACTTATTACTATTTTGTCTACATCCATATAATGCAAATGCAATATTCACAGCACCAACAGACACTATAAATATATCTGCATGGTACTCGATCAAAATATAACAGACTCTCAACAGAGAAGACAGAAACAAAACATTTATTCAGACATCAGAAAACTGAATCCCAAAACCAGCAAGCTGATTCCATCATAGTAGCAAAGAAGTTAATAAGCCACAATAGCACAGAGAGCCACAGCATGCTTTAGCCTTCCTACAAACCAACATTTACTCACAAGCCTGCCTCCTTCAGATGTGTCCTTTCCTCCCAACCATGTCTAGCTGCTCTGACTCCCAACTTCCTGTGGGTTCTGCTCCACCCTTCAGCAAACTCCTCCCACCACAGGCTCCATATGATTACATTCAGCCTAGTAGGGAACAGGGTATATTTTCAAAGCAGGGAAGTTCTTCAAATTCCCTTATGCTTATTAAATGGCAGGGAAGATCTTCAAATTACCATTACCATTACAATCTATAAAGTATGCCCTTAGTAATTTGATTGGTAGAACATTATATGTCTCTTTAAAAATCAATCTAAGCTAAATGATGAACAGGAAGACTTTAGGAAAAACCTAGAAAAACATATGAACTGACACTAAGTGAAGTGAGCAGAACCAGGAGAACATTGTACATAGTAACAGCCACAGTGGGCAATGACTGATTTTGATAGACTTGGCCCATCAATGAAAGGACCTAAAACAGTTCCAAAGGACTCATGATGAAAAATGTCATCCAAATCCAGAGAAAGAACCATGGAGTCAATGCAGAGTGAAGCAGACTATTTTCCTTTTTTGTTTGTTTTGTTTTTCTTTCTTTCTCATGGTTTTCCCAATTCTTTATAATTCTTCTATACAACATGACTAATGTGAAAATAGGAATATTTAATAGAAATGTATATGTAGACCCTACACAAGACTGCATGCCATCCTGGGGAGGGAGGATGAGAGGGAGGGAGAGAAAATTTAAACTAATGGAAGTGAATGATGAAAATTAAAAATAAATCATTTAACTTTAAAAAAATCAATCTAAGCTAATTTCAAAATTTCTAAGTTGGTTAGTAAATTTCCTTTCTATTCATACTGGTTTCTATATATACCACCATTTCCTTCTTAAAAGAATAATTTTTTATACATATTTAGATTTCATTATTGGAAAAAAACCCCACTACTCTTGAAATTAACTTGCCCTACATGTGTAGTGAATAGAATGCTATATACTTGAAATCAGGAAGACATGAGTTCAAATCCTGTCTCTTACACTTGTTGTATGACCCTAGGTAGGTCATTCAAACTCTTTCAGTCTCGATTTCCCCATTTGTAAAATTTGGGACAATAATAATAGTACCTACTTCCTAGGGTTGTTGTGAGAGAAAAAAAAAAAAATATATATATATATATATATCAGTGCTCATATGTGTGTGTGTACACACATGCATATGTAATATATTTCTTACAAATCTTAAAGCACTCTATATTAGCTATTAATGGTCTATATTAGCTATTAATGGTTTCCTATGGCCAGCAGCTAGTACAATTATTGGCACATAGTAGGTGCTTAATAAATGTTAACTGAAGTGAATTCACTGCCTGTGAGGCTGAATTCTCCTCCTAGCTTTAGGATCATTAATTCATATTTGCATGGAAGGAAGGAAAGAAGGACAGAGGGAAAGATGGAGGGAGGGAGGGAAGAAAGGAAGGAAGGAAGGAAGGAAGGAAAGTATGAAGGAAAAAAGAAAAGAAGGGTCTCTGTGCTGTTGTGGCTTATTAACTTCTTTGCTATTATGATGGAATCAGCTTGCCGGTTTGGGGATTTGGGTTCTGATGTCTGAATAAATGTTTTGCTTCTGTCTTCTCTGTGGAGAGTCTATTATATTTTGTGATTGAGTACTATGCAGATATATTTATAGTGTCTGTTGGCACTGTGAATATTGCATTGGCATTATATAGTTATATAATATATAATTATATAATTTTAGGCCATGGAATTCTACTTTTCTTTTCTTTGAATATTTTGCAATATTTTCTTTTAAAATCCAGGGCACATGGCAGACATTCCCAGCTCTCCTTTCATTCCACTTCAAATCATTTGGTGAATTTTACCACCCTTATGTTTGTCATCATTTCTACCCAAATAAACAGTTCCTCCTTGTCAGTGAGAATCTGATGAAGAATAAGAGTTTCCCTTGTAGGCTCTTTTTCTTTGTGAAGGATAAAATTATCATGGACAAGCTGAGAAATTATTGACTGTTCTACTCTGGGCAGAAAGAGAGCCACAATATATGGCTAAATAATTAAAATGCCTAACTTTTATTTTTCTGTTGGCCATAATAGGCTTGTGATCAATTGCCCAAACTCTATAACCTCCTTCCCCCCATTTCATCTTTCTCTCCAAGTGGTCTGTATTATATTATAAAAGTAATATTGCTACTTTTTCTTCCTCTAATCTTCATGCAAATAATCTCTATATCACATTTCTTTCCTCTGAAAGAAATACTCAAGAATTTCCTGAAATAAATATATCTTAATATAAAATGTTGCTCTATCTTCACCCCTTTACTTGTTGTTTCTTTTGAATAAACTATATTGATACCATGCTTCAGTGACAGTTTTCATCCCATCAAGTCTCTGTGACACTTTAATTTGTCTTCCTATGGCCAGCAGCTAGTACAATAATTGGCACATAGTAGGTGCTTAATAAATGTTAACTGAAGTGAATTCACTGCCTGTGAGGCTGAATTCTCCTCCTAGCTTTAGGATCATCAATTCATATTTGCATGGAAGGAAGAACAGAGGGAAGTATGGAGGGAAGGAAGGAAGGAAGGAAGGAAAGAAGGAAGGAAGGAAAGAAGGAAGGAAAGAAGGAGGGATGAATGGGTGGATTTAAGTGCCTGGTAGGTGCCAGGCACTATACTAAGTGCTTTACAAATACCTTATTTTATCCTTACAACAACTCTGGGAGTTGCTACTATGATCATGATTTTAAAGTTGGGAAAACTGAGTCAGAAGTAAAGTGATTTGCTCAGGATCACACAACTAGTAAATGGCTGAGGATGGATTTGAGCTGAGTTGTTTCTTATCCCAGGCCCAGTACTCTATCCATTACTCTATCAGCTGCCTATAAATTTTCAGTCCAGATAGACATCTGACACCATAGGTTTTAATACTGGCAAATGGTGGGGGAGAGGGAAAGGAAGATTTTGCTTTCTGTATACTTCTGAGTGACTACACTGTTATTCTTCCTGTACTGGAACTATTATCTATAGTCTAAAGCTTGGTGGATATTCAAGGCCATTTCCTCCTTTTCTTCTTACTTTTCATTTTAAAAACCTTCAGATAAATATACAATAATTACGAGAAGTAGGTAGTAGTCATTAGGTTTGAAATGTCCTAGGACTCTGTCACATCTTCAAAACACATTCTGGCAAAAAGAGCAGAGGCCTCCTATTATTATCATGTTAAAAAAAAAAAAAAGATTCCTCAACACTTTTCAGCAAGAAGCCACCAATGACCACTACTTGTGTTCTTTTGCCTGTTACTATATTTTCACTCACCTGTAGTTCTATGACATTCAATCAAGGGAAAAAGCTCCCTTATCTTCTTCAGGAAAAAAAAATATTTCTTATTTCCAAGTGTTACATTGCCATTCTTCCTTTTTTTCTCTAGGTAATATCCCTCAGTTCTTCCACCTTTAGATGAGGATCAGTTTTTCTACTCAGCTTTTTTTCTTCTTTGTCCTCACATGAAAGCATCTTATATATTTCAAAATAGCACTTCATTCTCTTTGATAACCATTAAGGCAATCTCAGAGCCCCTTTATCTTTTCTCCTACAAGGAAGCCAGCCTAAACTTTGTGTGAAGATAAGACTCACTTGTCCACTGCAGGAAAGAGAATATTGCACACTACATACAGTTTGCTATAAAATTCTCCATATTCTCCATATTTACAGGAAAAGTGAGATCCTTAGTCCTTGTCTTTCTTACTACTGGTTGTTATGGAGAACTGCTATCATAAATCACTCATAATGTTTTCAAATCTAGAGTTGGCACAGTCTTTCTTGTCTCTTCAGCATCTAAAAACCTCAACAGTTCAATTCCCTGCTCTTACCATGTTTAAGTTTATTAAGTAAAATTATTACCCTAATCTCTTTTTACATCCTATCAACTCCTCTTCAAATTCTCTTACTCTAGCTCAAATTGTTCTCCCAATTCCTTTTCCTCCTCCAATCTTACACGTTAACATGTGAGCTCATTGCTAATTAGATAAGGATCTCATCACATTTATGGTACCAGCAGTCAAATTAAAGTTTATAGGCAAAAACCAATTCTTAGTATACTTTGACTCACTTTCTGCCACTGTTTTTGCACATATGGGACAAATAAACAAAGAACTAAGATTTGTTTTAAAAGGTTTTTGTTGTTGTTCTGTTATCAATTATAAGGCCAAAATAATAATCACAAAGTGGCCAGACTATTAGTGATGACCTTCTCCATATACAATTTGGCTGGTCCTTGGAAAATAGGTCCAATCTATCGTTGGGCAATAATCACATCTTTTCCAGTATAGTAGAACATGACAGAGCTTATGTTGCTCTGGCATAAATCTTTGAGATTCCCGCATTACTTCCATACTACAATGAAGCATCAAAATGAAGTGTCGTAGTTTTGCCTGATCATCCACATAGGAAAAAACAAGTGGATGAAAAAGTCTATTGTCTAGATTATGACATACATTGGATGCAAAATTTATACAGTTTATCCAACAGAATGCAGACAATCAACTGAGCACAGAGTTGAATAGTGGGAGAAGAGTGGGCTGGACTGTCCTTGGGAAACTGCCATGTTCCTTTAATCATTCAATGTTTCCCATAGAAACAAAGATCCATGTTTTTAATAACAACCTTCAGCTGTTGTATTGTGTGGCAGTGGACAATGAATATTGGTCTCAAAAAATTAAAAATGAATATGGCACAGAGGACAATAGAGGTATGAATAGGTGGCAAAAGACAATGAATGAAGAACTTCAAAGAATAGGAATAAACAATGTCAGAGACAACACGTATGAGAAAAAGAGAAGATAGGCTGGTCATGTGGCTAGAGATAACAAAGTATTTCAAAAGTATCATTACAATGTGAAGAGAGAAGGAGGAAAGCCTCAAGAATAGCCACTGAGTGAACCTCCTGTCATGAACATGTGGGAGGATAGAGAAAAGATCAATATTCCATGGATGGATTAGAAACAATATCATTGGGAATTTCAAATCAATAAGATTACAATCAATTAAGTATTTGGAAGAATTTGGAGTGAGGAAATTCTCTTTTGATGCAGATTAGCCAATGCTCTGCAAAGTATAGTTTTATAAAGTATGCCAGTGAGCATACAGCTTAACAAAGAGAAGTTAGGAGACTTGCCTAGGGTCACATAGTATATGGTAGAGATGTGACTTTAACTGACATCTTCCTCAAACTAATGCTGGCTATCTAGCACTCTGTACCTCTCAATATTTACTTCTATGTATTTAATGATATGTTAACATTTCTTTAAGACTATAAAATATAATAGGGCTGCTTCAGAGTATACTCTCTGTTAAGAGATTTCATGAAATATCACATTTAATAAGAAAATATCTAATATGAATTGAGAATTCTTAGAATTTAAGAACTGGTTCATGAATTTTCTATTACTGATTTTTCAGAGCATTTATACAAGAGCTAATTTATATCACCATTTTTTTCATATGAAGAAAATAAAGCTTTTTCTTCCCCCCTAAGTAGCAGACCCATAAAGAAATCTTACAAGATAACTCAGACACTTAGAACCCATGTGGTGATGGGCAAACCAATGACTTAAAGCATATTTTTTCAATGGATGGTAACCTCAGGGTATAAGTACACAATAACAAGGTCAAATTCAACATAACACAAAATTAACAGATGGAAAACGTATTTCAGTTTGGTTCCATTTGGAGCTCAAAAAAAGTGAATTTATTACCAAAGTCCTTTAGAATATCTGCCATCTTTATATCACTAAACATTCATTATTTTTGTCTTTCAACTTAATGTTTCAAAATATCTTTCAATATACCAGCCCTCAATATATCTTTTCTCTAATTTATGGTAAAACATATTTGTTTATTAGCAGAAAAGGGAAAAGTGCTAAGAATCACAAGGTTTTGGGGTCAACTATAAACATTAATTTAACTCCTGTATGCTAAATGTGAGACTTTTATCCAATACCAAAAGGGCTGGTATATTATTGTATTGTATCAATTGTATTATTGTATATTATTGTATTGTATCAATACTCACATTATTGCTTTAATGGAAATACATATTATTGTATTGTATCAATACTTACATTATTGCTTTAGTGGAAATAAGATATATTTAGAAAAAACTAAATAGAAAGATCGCTTACAAAATCTCCTTGAGAATATCAGCAAAAAAAAAAAAAAAAAAAAAAAAGCTCATATCATGGAATCTCAGATGGTAAAGGGAGCTCTGAGGACATCTAATACAAACATTAATTGACCAAGAATTGTGACAGACAGATATTCAGGCTTTGCTAAAAGACCTCCAATGAAAAGAACGCTACCACTTTCTAGGGTGTATCCTATTTTATTTTTAGATAGCTTTAATTCTATGATGGGAAGAACCCAAGTAAGTGTACCCAGGTGCATTGTTTTGGTATTTTTTTAAAAAAGAAATACAGTAAGGTCAAAGGGCATGACTGTATATCTGTGAACATTTCTCTCTAAAGTAAAGTGACTCTAGACCTACTACTCTAAGGACTGAGAATCATAAAAGGTTTTTCACTTGCCCCCTTAAATCACCCATGAGATTTATGCTGTCTGGGCAACACCGATGTAAAGGATCTTTAGATCATTTGTTTCACATTATTAAGGCAAATGTATTTTATTATAACTATAAAAGTTCTAGACTGCAATAGCCCCAGAATGATCCCTGGGCTAAAGATGACTTGGAGCTATACTAGGTGTTGGAACTACTCAAGTGGAGTTGACCAAGAAGATGATAAAGTGTTACTTTTGTTGTATGCCCCAAAATAACAAAAAACAGCAGTTCATGGGACCATTTTGCATTGTAATGTCCATGATAAACAAAAGAAGAATTATTATTATAAAAATAACTGTAGTTTATGAAGCAACATATGCCACAGAGAATGAAGACAGAAATTCTATTAAGAGCTTCGGATCCTTCAAATCAGGTCAGAGTATGGTTGATACTCTCAGGTAGAAATATAAAAACAGACAAAAAGAAGGATGGCAAAAATACTTGGGAACATATGCTTCAATATTAAGAAATAAATGAGGCCAAAAGCTGATAGAAAACTAAGCAACTTCATACCAGCTTTCTTCAAGAATAGAACTGCAATAGATTGGTTGGGTAGCATATTATATATATATAACTGTAGCATATTATATATAATGTCAGATTATTTTTCAATGTATTGATTGGCTTTGCTAGAAAAAAAATTCTCTCTTATCCCTTTTTCTTTTTTAAAAATTATTTGTGGGGTGGCTAGGTGGTGGAGTGAATACAGCACCAGTCCTGGAGTTAGCAGGACCTGAGTTCAAATCTAGCCTCAGACACTTAACACTTACTAGCTGTGTGACCTTGGGCAAGTCACTTAGCCTCAATTGCCCTGCCTTCTCCCCTCCAAAAAGCAAAAAAAAAAATAAATTATTTGTTATGAGGGTCTATGGCTCTCCTATAGAGATAATAAGAAGGATACAGGGAGAAATCTATATATATAAAAATTAAAAGACATCAACAAAAATCTTTTTTAAAAAAAGAGCTGAAAGTTTCAATGAGATGAGCTCTTAGAAAGCTCTAAGATTGTATTACTCTAGGAAAATCTGTATAAAATAACACATACACACACCCCCAATATGACTTAATAAGTGAGCAAAGGACCATACCTCTCCTATTATTCAGGCACTGCTTTGAACATCTCATAAAACTTTTTCAAAAACTAACACCACTATTTACTATCTCTTCTATGAATAATCTACTTTTTATGAAATTTAGCCCAGTATTTTAAATCCATACATCCTATATATTTCTCTCATTTGAGACACTAATTCTCATTTCATATGAAAGTCTTCCCCAAACTTTACTATTTTCACAACCCTTGAGAATTAGTTCCTTACAAATCTGAACTGTATTTTAGAAAAAAAAGAAATGAAGGTTCTAAAGATCTCTCATGGCAGAGAGATAGGTATTTAGCAAGATAGAATATTATATACAATGATAGGCAGAGTCCCAATATTGGATTTTTTGCATAACTTTTTATTTTTCATAAGAGATAATAGAATCTGGAGAGGGTTGGGTAAAAAAATGACTGTGATATAAAGTACTAATAAATCACACTTTAAAAGAATGAAATTAAATATTTTCCAATATTCATTACCAAAAGAACTTTTAAAAAAACCTCTTATGAAGTCTTTTTTTGTTCATTCTTCTCCTCACAATTAACAAAGTTAAATGTTCAAACTCATTTTTCTGATGGGATGCTCCTTTAATCATGATCTTCCATCCATTCCAAATTAAGCAGTCACACATATGCTGCTTTTTTTACAAACTAAAACTTTGAAAACACCCACTGATATTCCTCAGGACTTTCATCTGTCTAAAGGCATTACCATACCATAGTCATCAAATTAGCTTTTTCTTTCTATGTTTTTTCACAACCTGGACTTTAATTTACATTAACTAGGTTCATTTTGATATCTGTTCACCCATATCAATGTTATTTAATTTAAAAAACCACATTTTCTTTAAAGAAAATTAAAGGTATAACTATAAAATATTTGGTCACCTTTCGACTTCCACTGCCCCTTATCTACTTGCTATTGAGTCTTCACCTCTACCAGTTACTCCATCAAAAATGCATTAGTAATATATTCTGGATCATAGGATGCAAATATATGAGAGAGCACGTTAAATAGCTAATTAAATTAGACAGCAAAGGTATGTTTTAAAAATCAAACAACTTTTTTTTTAAACTTAAGTCATTTAACTTGGCTCTTTTCAAGAACACCTGAAGATGGTCTGGACCTCTCAATTTTCTTTCATTAGAGGACAAAAGTTTACCTTTCTTTGACAAAATTATGCTTTTTATTTTAAAAACAAGAATTCAACTTGTCTTTGAACTAAGAATCTTAAAGCAGTGGAATAAAACAGATAATGAACTAGAGTAAAATTAAAGCAATCTGGATCGTACTCCTGCCACTATTTAATTTGTGAACACGTAGCTAAAACTACGTCCCAAGTTTTTTCATCTGAAGCTGAAAAATTTCTTTGTCAGGTGCTTTGAGAGACTTTCTAAGGACTTAGTAAAGAAAATAACATACATTAGATTTAAAATGTTCTATTAGAAGTCACTACATTGTGACAATAACATAAATGCAATGCTAAATCGACAAAGTAATAATAATTTATAGTTGAATTAAATAAGGCACAGAAGATAGCATAAGGAAAAGAAAAAAATCTACCCTATTCTTTCTCTTTTTATTCCTAGATATATATTAGGGAACTTATGTCCACTCCAGGAAATTATCAAAGAACTGCAAGTGGTCAGTGGATATGAGTTTAGAGCTGGATGTAGTACATGTTTTAGTGGCGAACTGTCAGCATATTCTTTGATAGGAAGGGCTACCTTATTTTTGTTTTGTGGCATCCCCTATACCCAAGACTGTAACTGGACCATAGTGGGTACTTGATAAGTTCTCACTGAATTCAAATGAACATAGTAATTTTACATATTAGATACTTTGGAAGGATATAGTTCCATTATAACTGATAGTTTCAGGAGGTCACTACTAAACCAAACTAAGCCAATATTCCAAGCAATTGGAATCATAGGTAAGATTGTTCAAATGGTCTCCGCTTTCCAAAGAAATTTTTGGAAACTAAAACATGTTTATTGCTTTAAAACAGAATATTTATGGTGCCTCCTCCACAGAAATTGATACCTATGAGACATCACAATATGAAGGCAATTTGGGTTTTCAAAAGCTATGTCAGTGAATCATATTCTCTGTCAGAGGCTAGCATGCTGAAAAGGCATCAAATATGGCACTGGCAATAAATTATATCCACTGTCCCAAAACCAGGTGAGCTAAGGACAGAGGCTCATCAGCAGTAGCCTAGCCACTAGGTGGCAAGTTCTTTGCCTATGTAAGCCATGAAAAAGAAAAAGAAAAAAATAGATAAAATAACCCTCAGGTACATGGAAAGCCCTTTTGACTTCTGCTCTATGATAGCCAAGTAATGATAAAGGGGATTGAGGGTACTGCAAATCACACAGTTTTTAGATGATCTATATTTTAGATGATCTATAATTTAGTTGTTGGTTTTCTAGTTGGGAGATACTTGTTCAATGACCAGTGATTAAAAACAAAAGGGGAAAAAAAAAAGATAGTTTTGAGACTGCAAACCTGGGTGACAGAGAGTAAACCCAGAGAAAAAGAGTGACCTTAAAACAAGTTTAATTAAAAACTTGGAGAAAAAAATGTTGTGACCACAAGGACTACAAATTTCTCTGAAAGAAATGGAGCAAAAGATACAAAATGAAATAGCTAGGGAGGAATGAATAGCAAGAAGAACTAACACCTTAAAACAGATGATGGAAAAACCACATCTAAGAACTAAATGCCTTCAAAATTAGAACAAGGCAAACAAAAAGTGACTAAATGGAAAGACTGAAGTAAAATCACAAAATTGAAAAAGTACAAGAAAATGTAAGAAATATGAAAAAGAACTGACCTGAAAATTAAGTCAAGAGATCATTAAAGAATATGACCACTATATTTCAAGGGATGATAAATGAAAACTTCCCAGAACTTAGAACAAAAGAGGAAAGTGAAAATAGAAAGACTCCAGAGGGAAAAGTAAAAATAGAAAGACTCCATCTCGGCAAGAAACATCAAAATGAAAACTCCCACAAATATCATAACCAAAATTCAGAAATGCCAGGTGTAAGAAAATATGTAAATCAAATAGTAAGGGTCACAAAAGATTTGACAGCTGCCATTATAAGACAGCCTGAAAGTTCAGTATTTCAAAATATGAAAGAATACCAAGAACAACCTATCTAGCAAAATTAAATATAAATCTACATGGGGAAAAAGAATTTTCAGTGAAAAAGAAAATTTCTAAACATTCCTGATGAAAAGGCCTAAACTGAGTAGAAACACTGAAAAAGAAATGCAGGTGTCAAGATAAACATTGAAAGGCATAGATGTGTTTAATCACAATGCAATATGTGGAGGTGGATTTTTAACATAACAACAGAAGTATAAGAAACATATGTCTTCTCAGAACTCTAATATCTTTAAGAGTCACAGAAAATGGTAAATATAGTAGAAGTCTTATAAGCAGGGTTTTTTTTTTTGTTTTTAGTGACCTCAGAACTACCTGTGCAAAGAACAAGGAGGAAGGTAAAGGAAATAATTATCATACAATAAAGGTGCATAAGATAAAGAGTATTTTGTGATGGAGGAAGGGTTAGGCAGGTATGGACATTCCATAAACCTCAATTTTAAGTGAATGGAAAAAGGAAGATCAAGACAATAATACATGCTCACTATCCCACATATATGCATACACAATCATCTTGGTATAAAAACATATTAAAGGAATTAGTAGAGGACAGGGCCAAGGAAGGGAAACAGAATGTTAAGTTTGAGGGAAGGACAGAGAAGGTAATCATCAGAAGCAAAACAAACTGGAATGTAGGAGAAATGAACATGAAGGGGAATCCAAAAGAAAGGAAGAAAAAGAATCAGTAATTGAGATTGCTGAGACAGGGAGAAGAGAAGAAATACAACAAAGAAATAAGCTCTTTCATTTATAGATCACAAGTGTCAATCAAGTTTCCTGTCTTTTATTTGTATGCCTTCTTCTTATTAGTGCAGAGGAAGTTGGGAATAAAGAGACGATAAAAGTACAAGAGAAAAGATTGGAGCAAAATATAAAATTAACAATGAAAACTGTGAACATGAATGGAATGTATTCACCCATAAAACAGAAGAGGATAGCAAAATGGATTAGAAAATAGAATCTGACATGTTGTTTATGAGATACATATTTGAAAAGTATTAATTCCCATAGAGTCAAAATGTGGGACAAGAACAATATTTATTTCACTTCAATTGAACTAAAAAAAGTTGATGTTGTAATTTTGAATTTAGATAAAGCAACAATAGACATACAAAAAAAGAAATAAGCAATATAAAGATTATGCTTAAAGGTACTAAGGTACTTTTAAATAACAAATCAATAGAAATACTTAATATGCATG
>CM053585.1:132820013-132836356 GCA_028646515.1 Pseudochirops corinnae | reverse complement strand
ATAGGAAGAAGGGACATGTGATCAGACTCTCACAATGTGCTCACTATGGAGAGGTTCTGCGTAATTTCACATGTTCAGCCTGTATTTGATTGCTTGTCCTTCCAGTGGGGGTGGATGGCGAGGGAGGAAGAGAAAGAATCTCGAATCTGGAGTTTCATAATCAAATGTTATGAATGTGTGTGTGTGTATATATATATATATACAATTATTATTATTATTGACTACATTCAACTGGAACTTGAGATACACAGGCACTGTGGTTGGGAGATCCATCCTGCCCTACCGAAAAGTGACATAGGAGAGAACAGAGTAGGGGAGGGGGGACACACTGGGATGGCTGTTTTGGGGCGGTGGGTAGGGGGAAAAAGGAGAAGAAAATATGTAACTCAAAATCTTGTGGAAACGAATGATGCAAACTAAAATAAAATTAAAAAAAAGAAAACTTGATCTGGCCATGATTCTGTCACTAGACCTCTCTTATTACCCAATACCTTCTACACATCAATAAATAAAAATAACTAATGTCAATGATGATAACTGTGATGTTGCAAACTACTGAAGTCATTATGGATCATCAACATAAGATTAAATGATGTTCAGTGCAGTTGTGGAGCAGCGGTTCTCAACCTGTGGGTTATGTTCAATTTGTAACAATGAAAATACATCCTGTATATCAGATGTTTATATTATGATTCATAACTGTAGCAAAATTACAATCATGAAGTAGCAACGGAAATAATTTTATGGTTGGGGGTCACCACAACACAAGGAACTGTATTAAAGGGTTGCAGCATTAGGAAGGCTGAGAACCACGGTTGTGGAGGGTCCTATATGAAGGGTGAAGGATTTTTAAACATCATTCCACAAGTATTAATTAATAGGGAGCTACTGAAAGGTTTTTGGTAGAAGAGTGACAAGATCTTAGGGAAATACAACAGTATAACAGGGGAACAAACTGGAAAGGGGAAGAGTCCTGGTGGATAGTAAGGAGTTGGGTGATGACAGGAATAATAAGAAGAAGCAGATACAAGAGCTATTACAGAAATAAAGCCAACAGAACTTAAAAACCGCTTGGTTTTTCAGTTGGACTCTGAGATAAGAGACAGGAAAGTTTCTATTGGTATCACACAGACACAGCCATCAATCTCTCAGGTCATAATAACTTTAGCCTATAATCCCATATGTATGATCTCTTCATAATTCTCTGAGGCAAAAAAAAAAACACCACATTCAAAGAGCTGTCAGCATTTAAAATTAAAAGCTACACAATGGCTAATATTCTTAGGAGACCAAAAATATATACAAGAAGTCAAATATGTAATAGTAAAGATTACAAAATATGGAAATTAAACTTTTGGTATATTATGATTTAAGGCCCAACCAATAACTGTGGTAGTAATTTGGGGGTACCAAACACACATACCACATAAAATTAAATTCAATAAGCTTTTTTTTAAGGGTAGTACAGATTTGTGATTTCATCAGCATAGGTAACTCCCAATGAGGAAACACTCTCCACCAATGCAGATCCACAATAGCTCTGCAACTTCCATTCTTCAAATGGCTTGGGTCACTGAAAGGATGTAATTTGCTCAGGGTCAACATGGTTTTTGTGTGACAGAGGTAAAACAAGAACCCAGGTCTTTCAGACACATTCCCCAAGCACCTACCATGCTAGGTATTGGAGATACAAAGACCAAAACAAAACAGTCTCTCCCCTTATATGGTACTGGAGGGACATAACATGCAAGCATAGAAGAAAATACAAAGTATATATCAAATAATTCAAAGTAATTTTAGGAGCTAAAGAATATTAAAATGGAGAGAGAGAAATCTGTTTACACCCATTGTTTGGTACAACTCCTTTTGTTTCTATTCTTAATCTACAAAAATAATAAAAAATAATTTCACTTTGAAAGTCACCTCCATGCAGATAATTTCCAAATCTATATTCCACCCCAGCCTTTTCTCTATCCTTCAGTCACATATGGTCAACTACCATCTTGCTATCTCCATATGAGTGGTTCACTGGCACCTTGATTAACAAGCATAAAACTGAATATGGTAGCCAAAAAAGAGGATGTTACCATAGGCTGCAGGAAGAAAGGCATAGGTAGTGAGATGATTGATTTGAGGTATTCTGTCTTGTTCAGACATCTGGAATACTATACATAGTTTTGGATGTCACATTTTAGGAAGGCTACTGATAAGACTGAGAGCATACAGAGGAGGATAATTAGGATGACGAAGGACCTCAAGATTATGCCATATAAGAATCAGTTGAAGGAAGTGAGAAAGTTTAGCCTAGTGAATAAAAGACTTGGGAGGATGGGAGAAAGATTTCTTCAAGTACTTAAAGAGTTGTCATATGGAAAAGGGATCAGATTTATTCTGCCCTAGAGGGAAGATCTAAGAGCAGTGAGGCAAAGTTAGGCTTGATTTAAAGAAAAATTTCCTAATAATTAGTGCTACCTAAAATTGGAATGTGTTGCCTTAGGAGGTTCTCTTTCACTGAAGGTCTTTGAGCATAAGTTCTATTATTTATTTGCTGGACAGGGTTTTAAAAGGATTCTCGTTCAAATATGAGTTGCATATGGCCTGGCAGTCCCTTCTAGCTCTGTGATTCTGTGAATGCACTATCTCCCCTCCCCCTTCTATATTTCTTTTTTTTTCTTTTTGGAGGGCAATTGGGGTTAAGTGACTTGTCCAAGGTCACACGGCTAGGTTTTTGTGTTAAGTGTCTGAGGCCAGCTTTGAACTCAGGTCCTCCTGACTCCAGGGCTGGTGCTCTATTCACTGAGCTACCTAGCCGCCCCACCCTTCTATATTTCTACTAATTCATTAAACATTCTAGGACCATAATCTCGAAGTCATCTTTGACTCTCTCATTCCACATAAATTATCACATTCAATCATTATTTCTGAGCCTCTGCACAATACGTTTTGTATCCAGTCTCTTTCTATGCTCACTGTAACCACCCTAGTTTAGGCCCTTAAATTCTTCTTTTCTGGACTATTGTAACAGCCTCCTAAACAAATGCTTTACTAACACCTAACTATGAAGGAAGATCCATAGGTGGTGGTAGGGGAATGAGTTTCCTTGTCCACTGCTGCTTACAGTCAATGGGTTCAAGGCACCAAGTTAGCCCATGGAAGGTATGCTGCAAACAAATTAAATCCTAGCCCATGTGACCTAGTTTACGCCTAAAGAAGGGACCACAAAGGGCTTCCCAGATGAGTCAGGAGAAACAAACCCAATCCTTTGGATATTTGCTGGGAAAGATCATGCTAACAGCCAGCAAGGAGTAATGTATCGTTCACATATTAATAAGGCACAGAGAATATGGAGGCAGATGGCACTGCAGTAGAGTAGGAATGAGGTGGAAGATGGATGAAGAGGGCAGAAAAGAGATGGAGGAAGGAGAGGAGCATGCAGAATAACTTGGGTCACTGCAGACTAGAGTGGGGAGCACTTAGGCAGCATGGACCTGGGGCAGATGGAGGAGAGCTTGAGGGGCAGGGTTTGGGGTCCCATTTTCTTATAAGGTTCAGGTGGGAATGATGGCCTCTTATTTATACCATCTTGGGGTTTATGCATTAACATATCAATATCTTCTCCAAGTTATCAATTCCAGCTTAAACTTCCTTAATTAGCATGTTATTTCTGATTTTACTGCTCATGTCTGGAGCTTATCTGCAGCTTGTAGACTAAGGGGCCATTAGCGGGGCCCAGCTGGCTTCTCCTAATTTAGCATATCATTTCTGGTTATGGCTTTAATTTAGGAGACAGTTTTGCTGCTTTGTTCTCTTTCAGACCCTTAATTTCTATTTATTATTTATTATTACCGTACAGTGGTTACTTACATATCTGCTTACTGTAGTAACTTGTAGGGTAGTAGAGGGGAGGGGGGAACCCTAGCCAGACAGAATTTCTGTACAACAGTTTTATTGACTTTTGTCTATTTCCTCTCCAATTCATCATCAGAGTATTTATTAAGTACCTATTATATGCCACATACAGTGTTAGAGATACTAGGCTAAAAATGAAATAGTCTCTGCCATCAAGAAAATTATGTTTCTCATGTTGCTTTCTGCACAATCTTTATGATGTATCATTCTAATCACTTCACAGAGATGCTCAGAAACCTTTTGTGAGTAACTTATTCATTGCTTAGGAACCTAAAATATAAACTTCAGAAGTTGACCCTTTAGATCCTCTTCAATTTGACTGCCTAACCATATTTCATACAATTAAGCCTTCACGTTAAGATTAATAACATTAATAACAGCATTTATATAGTACTTCAAGTTTTTCAAAATACCTTACAAACAGTGTTACATTTGATTCTCTCGACAATCTTATAAAGAATTATTATTACCCTCACTTTCTAGATGAGAGAACTGAGGCAAAGATAGTTTAAGTAACTTGCCCAGGGTAACAGTCTAGTAAGTGCCTAAGGTTGGATTTGAACTCAGTCTTCCTCACTCTAGGTCCAGCACTCTATCCACTATGCTACCTAACCTCCAGGCAAAATAAATTATTTTCTACCTCCCATCCCCTTTTTAATGTTGCCCTCTTCTATATCTATGGTTTTCTTCATATCACTAAATGACTGGAGTCTATATTCTCTTTCCCCCTTTCCATCTCTGGCTGAAGTCTCCCCCTTCATGTAAGACCAAACTTAAATGACACCTCCTTCGTGAAATCTTCCTTGTGCTCTGCAAATGAAAATGATTACTGCTTCCTGGAATTCCTGAATGAAAAGGAGATATACAGGCAAAGTGCTCTTAACTAAGTTTTTTTTTCCATAATGATCATTTGAGTATTTGTCATTCTCCTTCCATTAGACTGTAAACTTTAGGATAATGGTCTGTGTAATTTGTCTGTCTCTCTCGCCTTGTAAATGGTAGATGCATAACAAATGTTTGTTGAACTGATGAAAATTATTTCTTAGAAATTACTGATAAGAAGAATGGGGACACTTGCATTTTTACCAGGAAAAGGTACAAAAAATTATTTCCAAACCAGATTGAATGCAGCATAAGAAGATATCCAACCATTTGTGCAATGTAATACAATCCCATTATTAGCTAGCAACTGCGTTGCTGAGTTCCAGAAACATCAAGTCCTACTTGAAAGTTTGATACCTGTGCAGATATGATCACTGAAATAATGAGAGTGAATAAGTAACGCAGTGACAAGAATATGAGAGATAAGAGAACCAAGGACTGACTTAGGGGATGCCCAGCTACTAGGTAGGAGGAGGAAGACCATCAATATAAATAGAGGAAGGGCAATAGGCGACTGAAGAGGAGAATCAGGGTACTATTGCAGGATGGTGGATGTCCAATGAACAAAAATTTTAAGCAAGGAAAAGATGTTCATTAATTTCAAATGCTGTAGAGAAATTAAGAATATGGACTTGAGAAAGTACCACTGAAATGGGCAAAAAGGTCATTCAGGGATCTTCAAAAAACAGCTTTTACAAAATAAGGGCAGAAGGCAGATAGCAAGCAGTTAATTCAGGAAACTGAGAATATTGTTTTAATCGATTAAACAAATCGCATAAAGTACCAAACACACCCCTCACTCTCTTAGGCATACCAGCTAGGGGCAGACTTTCCAAATTCTTCTTCTGTCCTCAAATATCCCATCATCAATAATAAATACAAACATACCTGATGCCAACTTTATGAAATTATCTGATCTTTGTAAGCCCTAAAGAAACGATCTGATAATTTGCTAACTATACATAGCTACTTCAATGGATCCACAAGCCCATTTATATGCGTAATTTCCCCAGTGTTAGAAATCACAACCCTTCCATACCACCTTTTAATAATTTTTAATTATTGTCCTTTGCCTTTCATAATGAGGATTTCTCCGCCACTCTGGAAGCCTTTTAGTATTTCATGAGTCCTAGTGTAACAAAGAAGTCATGGATCTGTTATTCATCACTTTCACTACATGACCAATCCATATCCTTTTCTTGCCATACATATGACAGATGATATTTGTTATACTGTTTCTTACGCACAAGTTATTAAGAGGAACATGCTACTACCTACTTACACCCACCCAAAGCATCTTTCCATTGCTCTTTGGATCACCTACAACTTTGATTCTTCAGTAATTATGGAGTTCCATTTGTCTTTTAATATTTAAAGGGGGATAATCACTCAGTCAATGAATAAGCATTTATTAAGCACCTATGTTTGCTGGAGATGGAACTAGACATTGAGGATGGAAAGGGAAAAAGTTTGTGTTTCACTTTCACTAAATGAACAGTATACCTGTTTCTTATTGTAAAATCCTGCTTCTTGGATGGAAGTCATTGTTATTAACATGTTGCTAAAAACACATATATGTATATACATATACACTCATGATATTCGTCTTTCCATTATCCTTTGGGTCATTTACAATTCCGATCCTTAAGAGATTGTGGTGCTTCATGAATCATAGCTAAGTGCCATCACTGGGACATTAGTGATTGGTGTTAGGAAGATGGACCTTGGTAGTAGAGTATAGTTTGGAACTGTTAATCTATAGCTAATATAATTAATTTGAGATCAGTAATATTTAGATAAAATATTCAGAAATGTTTACTTGTAAAGAACATTTGTTCTAGAAGAAATACCACTGTTTCTTTTAATTTATTTGCTCATTTATTTTTAATTTAATTAATTTAATGTTAATTAATTGCTTTTAATAAATAAGTTACATTTCTGTTTTAAAATATCCTTCATAATTATGACCAGAAAAAATATCTCTTTGCAAGTGAAGTGTCATGATTGGTAGGGTTAATGAATCATGGGGTGAAAGGCAAGCATGATAAAGCAGCAAGACCTCAGAAGATGTGGGTTCTTCTCCAGAACAAGCTTGGACAAACCATGTCAACTATCTAGGTTTGAGCTGTTTTCATCTGTAAAATGAGAGGTCTGGATTAGATGATCTCCAAGGTTTCTTCTAGATTAAAAAAGTTATCATTCCAACATCTTTTTGAAATGAGGTAGAAGCAAAATCTCCATTCGTAAGTCAGAGATCTGTGGCACGGAAAACTTAAGAAATTTGCACCATGTGCCACAATTAGTGGCCAAGGTGATATAGACCTCAGACTTGTAGGTTCTTGGACCAGTCTTCAGGCCATTAGACTCAGCTACTTTGATAAAATGATGTCCAATCCAAAATTAAAATATGGTGAAAATGCTAAAAAAAAAAAAAAAGAAAAAAAAAAAAGTTTGCATTGGTACCATTCTTTGTACTATGTCTTACTTTAGGTCACAATGTGAAACATATTGTGGGGGCAGGCTGGCACGGTGCTACACTCTAAAACACTACACTCTGAAACCTGAATGTGAAACCTGCCTCTGACACTTGCTAGCAGGGAAAACTAAAAGTCAGTTACCTTCTCAGAGCCTCCACTTCCTCATCTGAAATGTGGAAAATACCTGTAGTACCTATCTCATGGAGTAGGTAAGAGGTTCAAATGACAATGTATGCATTGACTCTGGGGTGAGAAGACTTGATTTCAAAACCTGCCTTACTATCTGTGACCTTGGGCAAGTCACTTCCCTTCCCTAGGCCTTCATTTCCTCTTTTCTAAAACACAAGGGTGGGACTATATGGCTTCTGAAGTCTCCTTGCAGCTCTAGATCTGTGACACTATGTCAGCTCTTAGTGTTTACTGAGTTGCATTAATTTAGCTTTTCTGTACTGCTTTAAACAACAAACACTATTTTCTTCCTGTCCTGTTGGCAACAGCAGCCTAAAAGTATAATTCTGAGTTCAGCGTGACAAATCAGAAAAAACAGATTGAGGAACTGACTCCATATTATAACTGTCTTGTTTGTAGTTCCTACATCCATTTCAAAACATGCGCTACCCAGTACTATGCCATGTTGGAAACAAGAGCACATAGCAAATGGTGAAGAAGCAAAAGAAAACCCATTTAGCAAGGTAGACTATAAAATGACATAATACAGACTCTTTTAAAGGAAAAAAACCTTTGTAGGCTATTTGCATACAAAAGTCACATCCAAATATTCCTAAAATGAACTTATAATTAGTCTTCCTCATGTCTGATGAAAACAGCTTGCTGTTTTAGGGTCAGAACAACTTTTTATGACTTCTTCCCGATATGCATCTTGTGCTACCTTTAATTCAACAAAGAAAATGTTTCTTCTTTTGTCTTTAACAAGAGACTAGAAAAATCCATGAAAGGACACACCATGTTTAATTCAAAGATATTTGTTAAGTGTCTTTGATACACAAAGCACTTAAAAGGTTGCTAGAATAAGTAAGACATGGTACATGCCTTCAAGGGGTTTGCAATCTACAGTATTTTGTTTTATCTTATTTTGTTTTTGGAGGGGGGAAGGCAGGACAATTAGGGCTAAGTGACTTGCCCAAGATCACATGGCTAGTAAGAGTTAAGTGGCTGAGGCAGGATTTGAACTCACATCCTCCTGACTCCAGGGCCAGTGGTCTATTCACTGAGCCACCTAGCCACCCCAATCTGCGGTATTTTAAAAGATAAGTTGTGCATGTAGTTAACTAGAATGTATAATAAAAATAAATTTCGCAAACCTCACAGTATCTAATACAAATAGGAGCCCTGTGAGATAATCCATATCTCTATGGATTATATATGTTTGGAGTAATGGTCATGGTTAAGGACAGAAAACAGCTCTGATTTCATTGGTTTAGAAAACCCTCAACTGAAGAAATTCCTTTGACCAATGAAGGCTGACAGCTTTTCCATAGCTTATACTCTTAGAAAGCTGTCTAGAACCCTGAGAAGTTGTCTAACCTGTCCACAGTCGCACAGTCAGCATTTGTCAGAGAGGGGACCTGAACCCAAGTCTCTTTGGCCTCGAGGCCAGTTCTCCATCTACTACACCAAACTGCCTCTGAATCATGGTTAAGACTCTCTAGGATATTGAGTCCTGGAACTAACTCCTTCTAAAAGAACAGGCCAGTTCAGATTTGGCTATGCAAATACACCAAATTGCTTCTGAATGTCTGTATGAATTCTTTGGTTAACTATTTGTATGAGAGAATTATTTGTAGGACAGCTATTTTTTTCTTAAAAGATTAATTTTAGAATACGATCAAGACCATCTCATGAAATCTTTATGCACTTGTCCTTTTCTCACATCTGTCCCTGTGAGAAGGGGGGAAAATCAGTCCACGTCTTCCTGCATTTTCCTAGAATCCTGTTTTTATATCTGATGGAGGCAGTTAGGTGACACAATAGTACTTAAAGTAGGAGGCCTGGGGTCAGAAAGACCTGAGTTCAAAGCTAGCCTCAAACACTTATTAGCTATGTGACTCTGGGAAAGTCACTTTACCTCTGTATGCTTCAGTTTCCTCATATATAAACTGATACAATAATCGCACTTACATCCCAGGATTTTTGTGAGGATTAAATGAGACAATATTTGCAAAATACTTTGCAAATCTTAAAGCACTATATAACCGCTAGCTATTATTATAATAAAATTAATTTGATTATTCAACTAAGCTATGTGGGTGAGGTGGTGGTAGGTGTGGTTCATGTGTATATTGCAAGGAGAAAGAATCATTAAGTACAGTTGCAAAATACTAAAATTTTCCATTATTTACTAACCTCTTTTCCTTGCCTCAGATGACAGACTTAGAGGTAGGAGATAAAAGTATAAGGAAAAATGCAATGAAAAATAAAATCAGAAAAATTTAGAGTAGAAAGGTATCTTATATAAAAGAATCTAATTACCTTATTTTTTATATGAAGAAACTAGAGCTGGTTAGAAAATTTAAATGACTTGTGCAGGATCACCAAGTTAGTGGTAATAACTAGGACTCGAAACCATATTCTAGATCTCTCTTATCTTTCCTACTACAGCACAGTTTCTTTCTCTCTCTCTCTGTCAGACATTTTATTTTAAACATGGATTAAGTATCTGGGCTGTGTAAGGCAAGGCACTATGTAGATAACATGTAAAGGCATACACAGTCAAAACAGCTAGTCAATTTGGTTTTAAAAAAATTCATTTGGCATCATGTAGATAAAACAATCAGCTGAGTGAGTTTTTTTTTTGCTTTTTAACAGAAGAAATTTTTCCTTCATAGAGACTTAGAATAAAGCTAATCTCAAGGATTTTAAATACTATACATAAATTATACTTGTCTATGCTCTCTTTAAATATTAGAATGAGAAAGTAACAGGAGTCTTTAAATTAGCTGTTGAGATGAAAACTAAAATTAGATACTTTAAAAGTAACTTTTAAATTCTGAATATCCCCAAAGTGATTCATTATTTCTGGTTCTACAATATTTAAATTCCATAAATTATCATAGGCTCACAGTGTTTACAGAAGGAATTTCAAGATCACCTAGTTCAGACATATTAAATATGCACCAGAGCTAGATTAAAAATGTAATTGGGAAATATTTAACAAAATAAATATAACAGATCATAGATAACGTTGATAAGTGGCCTGCTGTGATCCTAATGTGTAATTCAGTGGTTCCTATTTCTATTTCAATTTGATACCATTGACCTAGTCCACTCCAGCCCTTAAAGATAAGGAAGGCAAGACCCAAAGAGGATTAAGATCATAGAGCTTCAGAATTCTTGTAGTACTTGTAGTAGCTTCCTAAAATTTGCCTCTAATCTGAATGTATTTTTAGCATTACACATAAGACAAATCATTTAACTTCTCAATTTCAGTCAACTAAAATTTATCTAAGTTACAGATTGGATACAATCTATCTTGGAGTGGAGGGTTCTTTCACTAATGAAGACATAGCCCCTTGATGTACGGTCATATATAGTTGAAGTTGTGTTACCCAATATGTTGAAAGAAGATGGTTGCACCTCTATTTGTTGAAGTGTAAAGAAGGATACCCACTTAGTAGTGCCCATGCAACTGTGGCTCAAACAGGTCCAGGGGCTTCTCCTTTGGCACCGAAGTGAGGAGCTACTTGGCTGTTGCTATTTCAGTAAGAGTTCATTTCCTTTTCAGATTAGAAATGATCCCAAATAGTTCTGATGCTGCTTTCACATAGCCATAGCTCTAGCTTTCATTGTGAGGGAAGGTTTTATTTATGAGACTAAGAAATGTTCATTTTTAAAGCTTTTGAATTGGTGAGCTGTTAGACAATATGCCTCCAACAATAGCTTGAAAAATGTACTTTTGATTTTAAAAGAAATGAACAGCTGACGGTTTATCAATGTTTAAAACATTATAGAGGGGGAAACCACTATTTGTATAATTGACTGCTTCCTGAGAATTCTGGTTTAGTGTCAGAGAAGAATCTGGGGTGGAAAATAAAAATCATACACAAATTCTCTGAAAAAACTTTTCCTTGTCAAAATCTTCTGTCTGCTCTCTTTTTATTGATCTGACGTGCAATGACAAAGAATTTTTACAAGACTCCTTTTGCTCTACAGAATACCGTCTTCAATTCAGCCAAAATGAACATTTATAAGTGCTCCACATTAGCCTTAGTGGGACTGCAAAAAGTACCCAAGACACCCTGCTTGTTTCCCTGTAATACTGAACCTTCTTACAAGTGGTGGATTGTGTTTTAGGGACTCCAAGTCTAAGACAACAAATGCAGGACTATGTGAAGCTTTTACTTCCTAGGGATCCATAAAAAAAATTAGCAACAGTAAACAACAAAGCATCAATGTGAGGCACTTTGCACAAAAACAATTCCTATATCACCCCAGAACTGTTGATCTGGAGTGGATTTTAGAGAACAAAGAATCCAAGTTCTTTCCATGTGAGGAAAGTGAGGCACAGAAAGATTAAGTCACTCATTCTAGGTCAAATCTCTAGTTACTGGTTAGGACACAAACCCATGTTTGCTAACTTCTGGTTCTCTTTCTACCATGTACACTGCTTCTGCCACACATAACCCATATGGCCTCTTTTGGTAAGTACCCATTTTCAAATTTCCCTGGCTAAAACTAATCTTATATTACACCCATATTCACTATCTGCAGATGTACGTAAAGATGTATGTATGCATGTATGTATAGACACCCCTACAATCTTAAACACACATATATGCTATGGAACAAGTTTATTTCTCTGCTCAATTTTGTTTGAAATATTTGGTTCAATATAAAGCATTCAGGCCCTTTAAGAAAAGTGCTGTAGAATCTAAGATACTTTAAGAGATGAAGTCATTGCTAGTAGTAACAGGCTATTAGGGAAGCAATTAAATAGTGTATAAAAATTAAATTGCATTCAGTTCTAACTAAAGAAAAAAAGTAGAAGTTTGAGGAACTTCCCTCCCACAGCCTCAAAAAAAAAAAAGTTAAAATGCAAAGGCAGTCAGAAAAAAATATTCAAACTAGTCATGAGGGCCTTTATATTGACAGTGGCATTAGGCCATTATGTAGCTCTCTCTCTCTTTTACAATGTGTGAAGAAAGGAAGCAGAAATGCTGTGCAACTAATACACTGTTGGAAGAGCTCTAAATTGGTTCAACCATTCTAGGAAACAATTTGCAATTATGTGAGAAAGTCAACAAACTGTTCATAGCCACTGTTCCAGAGCCCCACTGTATGGCAGGGCATGCACACTGAGGAAGTCAAAAGAAAGAAAGAAAGAAAATAAAGTGAGTGCTTATTAGTTGGCAAATGAGTAAACAGATTGTGACATATGAATGTAACGGAATATCATTACAAACAAATATAAGAAATTCAGAGAAGGAAAGATTCACATGAACTGATGCCAAGTTAAGAAGGCAGAACAAGAACAGTCTACATGACTCCTGTAACGTAAATGGGAAGAATTCTAAGATGAAGCAGACTGCTGAATAATGTTAATGAACAATCTCGGCCTGGAAACAAGCTGAGGAAGCACCTGGCAAAAAACGAGCACTGAAACTGGATTCATAGTACCTTGGTTTGAATCACACTTCTATTGCTAGGTCAAGTCAACAAGTATTTATTTATTAAATGCCTATTATGTGCCAGGTACTACACTAAGTGCCACAGATAAAAGTAAAGCAGATTAAACAGCCCCTCCTCTCAAGGAGCTCACAGTCTAATGGGGGTGACAACATGTGCAAATATAGCTATGTGCAAATAAGATATATACAGGAAAAATTGGAGTTAACTAACTACCTGCGTGGCTATGGGAAAAATCACTTAATGTCTCTGTGATTCAGTTTCTTCATCAGTAAAATAAGAGCATTAGACAAGAAGACTTCTGAAGTCTCTTTCAATTTTAAATCTATAATACTATGATCTTTCTGGGAGAGAGGTAGAAGACTCCAGATACAGAATGTCACATATATTGTTAGATGCTATTACCATGCTGGCTTGTTGTTTTTCTTCATGATAAGCCTATCTGGGTACAGAGTATGGATATTCTGAAACAGCTGTGATGTAAATCCAAAAGGTATCAATAAAATTTATTTTTTATTTCAAGAAAGAAAGGAAGGAAGAAACTGCATGGAAAAGGAAAAAGTTATCCCTCTTATTGGCCATAGGAATTTATATAGCCTCTGGCACAAGGATTTTTGGCAAATAGCACAGTATTTATGTATTCTTATGTGTAATAAGAAGCACCTAATAAATACTTGTTGAATCAAATAGACCCATTTTGGGTAAGGCAAAAACATAAATAGCCTGAAGTCAGTTTGATGCTTAACAAGTAGATGAGTATGGACAAAGTTTTGGAAAAAGTTTTTGATTCCAAGTGCAAGTAGATAAAAGAAAGTTAAGGATTAGTGAGAAAAGTATCAAACTGCACTTAGAGCAAGTTTTAAAAGAAATGAATACCTAAAATAATAGTTTTTAAAAGAAGTTATTACTTAAACTCTTTTAGCAAAGAGGCTATTTTTAAAATAAAGTATGAAAAATTCACAATAATAAATCCGTAGGGAAGTCTAGAGGAAAGAGGCATATCTGAGTCAGGCAAAGCAATTACTTCTTAAGTTTGGACCAGATGGCTAAGGGACCACTGCAAACTATCTGTGTAAGGGTTCAGTTTTTTTTTAAGGGAAAAATAAATCTCTTATAAAGACTGAATTTGCAAACTGAAAGTTATAATGATCATGTCACAATGCCTAAAGGGCCTGGAGAGTAATACAGAGGTAATGCTCCTGTACAGTCCAGAAGGGCAGGCTGTTTAGAACCTCTGCAGAGAGGTAACTGCCAAGATTCTGCCAGCTCAACAATACCACAGGGAGTCTTTGCATATGCCAAAGATACAAGGCAATGAAGGTAGGTGGTCATTTCCAGAGGCTACAGATCTAAGTGGATCTACATGCATATACAATCTCCACAGTACTTTCTAACACAATTTTCACTGCTTCATAGTCATTGATAAAATGAATTAATTTCAAGTAGCAGGAATGCACCACACATATCAAGAACTGGGGATGGAGGAGTCAGGCTATTTATTTTTTTAAACGGAACTATCAAAATTGGTTACATCATGTGAAGTGAACTAAAAATATGCACTTTAGATGATCCCGAATTTTACCATAGTTGGAAATAAGGAGATATATTCATTGGTGAAGATATACCTCAAGTTCAAAATTTAGAAACCCACAGGGACATTATAGTGTGTGTGTGTGAGCATATATATAATAGTCAAGCCTTCTTAGGCTAACATTTCTTTTTCCTTGAGAACGCTGACATTTAAAGAAGAGTGGCAGTAATCAATCCAGGCATTTCTGGGTAACACATTTAAAACAATTTTCAAAAATCTCCATGTAACACATACAACATGAAATCCCAACGATTAAAACAAAAACAAACCAACAACCCTAGATTGTGCCAGTTTAAGGTGTAATCTCAATAAGGCACAGGTCTGATCAAGTCACTGCTCTAATCACAAACCCTTTGGACTAGTACTTTAAGGCCTTCCACAATCTAGCTTCTACCTACCTTTCTAGCCTTATGTCATACTACTCTCTTTCATAAACTTCACATTCCAGCTCGACTGGAATTCCCACTCCCCTAACTTTGACTTCCCCTTTTTTGTCTTGGTGAATTCCCACAGAACATACTTTATGCCTAGAGTGAATTCATTTTCATCTCTTCTTTTCAGAATCCTAGTCATCCTTCAAGGCTAAACCTACATGTTACCTATTCCTTGAAGCCTCTTTCTTATCTCATGTTATGTTAGGGTTCTCTTTCTCAAACCACATTTCCCTTCCTCACTTTCCCCCTGCCCTTCCCCACCTCCAGTAGAATATAAATTCCCTGAAGGTGGAGGCTTCTTGTTTTTGGCCTAAACAACAAATCCAATCTCTTTCATGTAGAAGATGTTCAATAATTTTTTGTTGTTGCTGAAACTGAACAGTGCAAAAAAAATCAGATTAGCCTACAATTAGATTCCTTTAAAAAAAAAAATAAAGGTCATTTTTTCCTCTTGCCACTAAAGCCCCTTCCCCCATTTATTAAATGTTTTAGAGAAAAGTAGAATGTAAACTGTTTAAGGACAGAATAACTTCTATCTTTGTATCCCTAGCATATAGTAATGCTTTGAAAAAATGCTAATAAATATTTGTAAAACTAAAAAATAAAGCATACTGTTAACACAAGAAATGAGAAGTGGGTATTGTGATTGTAGCCAACCACTCATGGTATTTTATTAAAACTCAAACATAAGTCGAGAGAGAAAATCTATCTAAAATCCTAAAGACTTTAGAATTTTCCAGCATAGGCATTATCAGTTATAAGAGTAAAGTGTTGATTGTCTCAAATGCTTGGAAAGATCTATTTCAGTCATCTTAGTTGTGTGGCTACTTGGGAGTTAAATAGAAAAATCTTCTTGCTGCCAAGTGAAATACTGAAAATTTTTCTGAATTACACTGGGTTGTATTTCTACCATGAATAGTACAATTGTTATATGTCACTTTACTGATAATAAGCCACATTTCTTGTGATAATCCTAAAAATTCCATACTACAAGTGTTATTCGATCCACTTGAGAGGTATCTTGGTACAAAGGTTAAATGGAATAATTTGAAGAGTATTAAGTAACTTAGGTTTGAATTTCCTCTCAGCAAATCATAGCCTCTCCTTGTCTTAGTTTACTCTTTTGTAAAATAGAGAAAAAAATACTTGGATTCCAAACATTAAAGTGCTATTATAAACAAGTTATGATTAGGGATTGATTAGGAAGGCTTCGAAAGACTAACTGGTACCCAAGGGAAAAAGCAATAGATTTACAACTGAATCTGCCACTTGCTGAGTGAGCTGGCATAAGTAATTTTCTATCTCTACACCTCAGTTTCCTCTCTGTAAAATGTAGACATGGGTAGTACCTAGCCCACAGCTTTGTTGTGGGCAAAGTCCTTCTTAAACTAGAAAGTGATACGTAAA
>CM053585.1:132773008-132810835 GCA_028646515.1 Pseudochirops corinnae | reverse complement strand
CTACTGTTACTACTACCAACTACTGTTGCTACTACTACTACTACTACTACTACTACTACTACTACTACTACTACTTCTACTACTTCTACTACTTCTACTACTACTACTGATAGGGTTTAGGCTCTGGGAACCCCTTGGAATCTTCCCACTTGATCAGGCATTCCCCAGAGGTCAAAAGTCTTCCACTATCAATATGACTGAATCTCAGTTACCCTTAACCTAGCCTAGCCTTCTATTGTCTGTTATCTCCAGGTACCCTTCAACTACCTCCCACCTTTGATCCTATCAAAATATCTGTGACAAAATCTGTTATCCTTAAACTAGCCTAGCCCTCCATAGTACCTTTGGCTGTTTCCCACTCTTGATCCCATCAAAATCTCATTCTCTTGGATCCTGAGGTCTGACCTCAGTCCCATCAAGATCTTCCTTCCACTCCTCCTCAAGACCTTCCCTAAACCCCTCCTCACAGACTACTAGACCAGCCCCTAGATCCCTCCCACAGTCCTTCTGTATATAAAATCCATCTTGCCTCCATGAAAAGGCTCAGACTCAGTCTGTTTCAGATTGTCCTGGCCAGCTTATCAATACAAGCATTGCAAATGCTTTGGCTTCTTATGAGTCCACCCAATATGGTGAATCTTTAATAAATTTTGCTTTTCTTTGGCTGAGAGAATACTTGAGTTGAACTCATTTAGCAGAACCCAGCATGTCAGTATTCTGGGGTCTCAAGCACCCCTAAACCCCAAACCTCAACACAATTATTACTACTACTACTACTACTACTACTACAAAACAGAAATGAATTGAGAATATGGCAAAAATTATAGGAAGAATCCCAATAAGATAGTCAAAGCAACATTAAAAACACAAGAAAAACATACATTTAATATATTATCAAATTTCAGAAAGCAACATTTAAAAGAATTCTTTTTCCCATTTCTACTGGGAATTTAAAGGGAGGGGCACATATACTAGTATTCTAAATGTGGAATTGCATATTTACCTCTTCACATTCTCCATAAGCATATTTTACTTGCACTTAAGAACAAGGCACAGGAACAAAACAGTTACAAATTAGGAAACATCTAGTACATGGCAATCACTCTGTGGTCTTCTATTATCACTCTTTCCCTTCCTGAAAATAGATATGCCTTGAAATCACCACATTAAGGTTTAAATGTTAATCTTTTTTTTTTTTCATTTTATCAGATTTACTTTCAATGCTTAAAATATGAGTACATTGACTCCCTAATTGTTTTTCTGATCATAACATCTTCTGTTGTCATCTCACAATTTTACAGTGTTCAAACATAGCTTGCTGCTAGGCACATAATTTTAAAATGCTTCTTGACTCTGAAGGGAGAGGAGAAAGTATGCTAAGGAAACTTAGGTGATAAATAAACAAAAGATATATTTTTTTATGATCTTAACTTTTATTTTAACCGCAAAGATGGGTCAGAGATCACATAGAGAACATCTGTATATTTAGAAGATAGATAATTTGTTTTTTTCTGTCACTTTCCCCAAATAGTGCTAAATTTTCTAATCAAATATAGCTGACAATTTCCAAATAACATTTAAGATATAGGTTTAAAAAAAAAGCTCACATTTATATACAGCTTTGAAGCTTACAAAGTGTTTTTCTCATAACCATGCTGTGAGGTAAGTGGTGATTCAAATACCACTATTACTAGTCTATAGATGAGGAAATTTTTCCTCAGAGAAACTTGCTCACAGACCCATAACTAATAAGTTGCAGAGATCAAACTAAGAATTTTTGACTTATAATTTCATCATCTTACTTTATCTTTATACAGCTAAAATTCTACTCCATTGTCTCATCATAGTATGTTTCAGCATATCATCAACTGAAGTATAAGCTGTTTGAAGAGAAGTTGTAAGAAGGCATCATAGTTTAATGGAAAGAGCACCAGACTTGAAGGAGGAAGCCCAGGGTTCAAATCTTGCTTTGAGTAATTGTGTTAACCTGGGAAAGTTATGCAGTCATTATGATCTATATCTGGCCACTTGACCCAGATGGCTCTGGAGGAGAAAGTGAGGCTGGTGACTTTGTACAGCCCTCCCTCACTCAAACCAAAGGAATTGCAAGTCATGTTATCATCTCCTGGATGTCAAGGTCCTCTTTGAGAATGAAGGACAAACCACAACCAGTGAATTAGTCCAAGCTGCCCTAATGGAAACCCAGATGGCCAGTTCCAGTTGGGTAATTCAGTTCTTCCTCCCCTCTTATCCTCTCATACCTTTACCTGAGGGTGTTCTGCCCAAAGGAAGGTAAATTTTGATAGCCAAAACCTACCTAGTTAACTTGGGGTTTACTGCCTAGATTTCTTTCTCAAAGACCAAGCCTTGTATTTACTCTGGATCTCATTGATTGGATAACAATAGATCCCTGCCCAAGTACCACTTAATAGTTATTTTTTGGGCCTTCTAGGCTCAGAGTGAATGTAAATAAGAACAGTTTCTCTTTTGCCCAGCAACTCTGAGGTCTTCTGCTTCCAGTATGATTTTTTTTTTTTTGATTGAAGAGGTCATCCCTTGACTCAGTTCTTAAAAAGGCCTATTCACTGAATGGGTCTTATCTCACTCAAAGTGAGAACTTTAAAAGACCTTAGCTTAAAAAGGCCAAGGTCTCCCCTAGTATCCTGGGCTCTCTCCAGCCATTCTGATCAATATCTGGCTACTGGACCCAGATGTCTCTGGAGGAGAAAGTGAGGCTGTTAACTTTGAACAGCCCTCTCTCACTCAAATCAAATTCAATTGCAAGTCCTGTCATCATCTCCCTACTGTCATGGTCCTCTTTGAGAACGAAGGACAAACCACACCCACACAAGCTACTTTTCCTAACTTCCTTAATTCTGTGGAGTGCACCAATAATGTTACACATGCTTCCCAGTCACTCAGGTTTACAATACGGGAACCGTCCTTGACACATCGGCCTTTGTCATCCCCTACATTCAATAAGATGCAGAGTCTTGATGTTACTTCCACAACATTTTGACATGTGTCTTCTCCATACATACCAAATATTGCAGGCTTACCTGCTGTATCCTGTATAACACATGCCATTCCCCACCCCCACCCCCCTTTGCACTAAGTGTCTTTCATTCTTGGAATGCTCTCCCTCTTCATATGCACCTCTGAGAACTATCTCCACTTTCCAGGCTTACCCAAGTGGCACCTGCTACAAGAAGCCTGTTCTGATTATCCTCATTGTTAGTACTCACCACACCTCCCAAAAAAAATTACTTCATGTTTACTTTGCATATATTTATGTTTACTCATTTCTGGATATGTTATTTTACCCTATCAGTATATAAATTCTTGAAAAATAGGTGATTATTTTGTATTCCTAGCATGTAACACAGGGCCCTAGTACATAGTAGGTACTTAAAGATGCTTGTTGAATTGTATAGAAATAAGAACACACTAATATTCAGGTAAGTATACAAAAATATACAAATTATAAGGTACTATACCTTATATTAGTGATAAACATTGGTTCAAGTGCCTAATGAGTAGTGAAAAGTAAGCTCTAAGAAAGATAAGAAATGTAAATACCCCTTAAAATATTTCACAATAATTATGCTTGTAATTTATACAGTAAATTATACTTGTTTCAAACACCTCCTAACCTTTTCACTTGATTGTCTTCTTTTCTTTAGTTGAATGAGATCTGTTTCCACCCTTTCTGCCAGCTCTAACTTCCTCTTGTTTCTTTTAAAGGCTGCTAGACTGAATCCTATAAAAATATTAAAAGCATATTAAAATTATTTTTAAAGAATGGTGAATTATTCAAATCTAAAGAAAAGATACTGGTTATTTGGAAACATTGTACTTTTAGAAATTTTGCCCTCTTCTGTACTCTGGCTAAATAAAATATAGATTTTTTTTCAATTTTTTTTTTTTTTACCCATAAGGACTTTTTAATCTCATAACATTGCCGCGAATTAAGGAATAACTTTTACAAAGGAGATACAGAAGTGAACCTATCTCCGGACTATAATATTATCCTGAGGTAACTGATGGCTGAAATTAGAATTCAGTTCTCCTAGCACTTCTATAGTTCTTTATCCCAACGAACCAGTTTTTCTGACCCTATCCTTTCTCATATATTTGATAGTTTATCATATATGACTCCTTGACATCTAGAATATCCTTTAAAACATAGACCATTATATCCTGATTCCCCTTTTTCTCTCAAGAGCACCAATATCTTTCTGGTCACTTGGGTTTTGGACTTTGTTACCATCCTTGATATTTCCCTTTCCCTCACCCAGCCCCACAAAGCTCATCAGTACTGTTTTGCCCAGTCACCCTTGAAAGTATATTACACATCTCTACCCTCCTCTCTATTCACACCAATCATCCTAGTTCAGAACACAATAGCTCATCACCTGGGCTATTCACAATAGCCTCATAATTGCTATACTTGCTTAAGTCTCTCCCCTAAAATAATCCATCTTCGACAAAGGTGTTTTATTGCTGAAATAGAGCAATAATGGCATTTCCTTGAAATGACCTTCAGAAGCTCCTTAATGCTTCTAAGATAAATTTCTCAGTTCAAAGTCCTTCACAATCTGGCTGCAGCCAAGCTTTCCATACCTACTTTACAACACTCACTTTTATACATTTGAAGCTTCAGCTATACTGACTACTTGTTATTCCCTGTACAAAAGAAGGCAATCCCCACTTTGTCCTTTTGCACAAGCTGTTTCCATGCCTGGAATGTTTTCCCAACTCTTAGGAGTCCCTACCTCCTTTCAAGTCCCTAGCTCAAGTACCACCTCTTATGCAAATCCCATCTTGATTTCTCTGGTTCTTAGTGTTCTCTCCTAAAAATAGTTATTTTGTCTTTACTTTAAATGTACTTTTTTGTATACATTTTTGAGTTAGGAAAGATGAAAAGAAGGATGTTTCTTTTAGAAGTTACAGAGGTATTCATTTTTATCATTGTAAATTCTATTTTGTACACTATGATCTATAAAAGTCAAGTATTAAAAATGTTGAAAAGTGCATAGTGAGTTTTCTTCCCCACATAGCAACAAAATTAAAAAAATTTCTCAATCAAAAATGGTACTCATGAAATGAAAACTAAGATCTGTATTTTTAAAAGGAAGAAACAATTGGGAATAGCTGCTTATTCGAAAGTGACTTCTTGGGTCCAAACAAAATATATCTATAAAAAAGTTTAATAGATTTCTTTCATATACTTCCCATACTAAATGTATGAAGAAATTTCAATTTCACATTATTTAGTCAGCAATTACAGTGTCTGTTGTGTGAAACATAAGAACAAAATAATTTTCTCCCCAGTCTCTTACATCTAAGGAGTCAAAGGTTGTTCATAAGAAAGGATTTCAAAATACAAATCAGAACTTAACATAGATAAATACTTCAGGAGAAATCACATGCACTGTGTTAGGGACTGTATGTTTGTCAAATTTGTTGAAGGGTATACAAGGCAATGTTATGAGAAATACAAAATAAGATCAATTCAGATGAGACCACTTTTGTAATGTGAATTATTATATCACTGTAAACAGGATAGCAAAATGAAAAGAATATATAAAGGCATCAATCAATCATACTTTGGTAAGAGCCAATTATTTGCCAGGCACTGTGCTAAGCTTTGGGGATAGCAAATGAGGAAAGGTAGTCTTTGCCCTGGAGGAGCTTACAATTTAATGGAGGAAACAAAGTGAAAACCATTAAATCTACCTAAGGAAATAACTAAGTCATTATAACTTTCAGGAAATAGCAGACAACTTTCACTGAGAGAAAGTATAACCAATATTGTAAACAGTGGTCAGGCATGCCACATTTTATCAGAGGGCAGTCAAGTCTCAGTGACATGCCAGAAGACAGAAGAAGTGAGAAAGGAAAGGTTTAAGATTAAAGCTTCATTAATTAATTGTCCCACTGGATAACAGATAGAGTCCAAGCCTAAAGGAATAAGGTATAGGACCAAAGGAAGCAAAGATACAAGGAAGAAGAAAACCTGGTAGCCACAAAAACAAAGGAGTCAATCTGGGGGATGTCAAGTGGTAGCAATGAAGCAACTAAAAGTATAAAAGTATTTATAGTAGCTCTTTGTGTGGTGTTAAAGACTGGATGTCCATCAATAGGGAAACGTCTGAATAAATTATAATATATTAATAAAGTGGAACAGTATAGTGATCCAACACAAAGAAAAAGATGATTTCAGAGAGATCTGGAAAAGAATTAGTGAACTGATGCAGAGTGAGGTGAAAAGAATCAGAATATCAATTTAATATAAGAACAATATTGTAAAAATGGATAATTCTGAAGACTTAAGAACTGAGATTAAATAATCAACCATGATTCCAGAAGACTAATAAAGAATATTGCCCACCTCATGACAGAAAGATGATGTACTAATATGCAGATTAAGAGATACATTTTTAGATGTGATGACCAATGTGGGAATTTGTTTTGCTTATGTGATATGAGGTCCTGTATTTCTCCTTCTCTTCCTCCCTCCTTCTCTTCCTTTCTTTTGAGTAGGTGAGAGGAGGTGGGGAGGGGGAGAAAAATGATAAATGTTTAACAATTGAAAAAATTTAAATGATAAAATAATAAATGAGACCTAAATGAAACATCTTGGTGGGGGCCCTGTGCTTTGTTGTTGTTGCTGTTGTTGTTGTTTTTAAGGAGATAAAGTAGGAAGCAATGAGGAAGACAAGAGATACCAACACACAGAACTCCATATTCCAAAGCTAGTGATTCATTGTCCACAGTACACAACATATTTGAAAATTAATGAGATGAGTCAATACATAAGTCAATTCATTAGGCTATTTTGCCAACAAGATTTGAACTTGGAAGGTTTCAGTTGAAGACCCCTAGGACAGGCAATAAAGAGTCACTATAGACCCTGAATAAGAAAAATGATCCAATGAAAATGATCATGAGAAAAGGGTTTTTTTTGCCATTGTATATAAGATAGAACACAGAAAAGCCTGGAAGCAGACAGACTACACTCAAATGGATCTGCGATCTCACTGAATGTAGCTAATGATGAAGATCACAACATCAAACAATGTAGATTACAAACTATCCTGACCTGCCCATCCTTTGCAACTCATCTGCATCACCCCACAAATCTACCACAAGGAGTTTACCCAATACCCACTTTCCTCACTTTCTCTTGAGAAGAGAATTAAGATCACATAAAGTTACAGGCAGTGAAATATATGCTATTCTTATAGAATCACAGGATTTCAGTGTTCAAAGGTAAAAGTAGTAAATCAGGAAGCATCCCAGAATCTCTCTACTATACCCCTCAAAAATGTTCATACAATCTCTGCATGAAGACTTTTAGTAATAGGAAACCTAAAGAACCTACTATCTCCTACCGCTGCCTAATTCACTTTTATATAGCTCTAACAAATTTTTCCTTAAAACGAGCCTCACTCTGATTCTTTCCTGACCCAGGTTCCAAGTAGGAAAAAAGGAAAACAAACCAAATGCTTCTTCCGCATTACCACCTTTAAAATATTTTTAATATCACTATCACATCCCTTTCAATCTTTCTCCTCATATATAGCAATTTTTTGTGGCTTTTAAAAAACATCGTTTTCATTTCCCAATAATATTGCCATGTAACAAAGTAATGCACTTAAGCAAAATCAAGTTGTACAGTTACTATACCTGAATGTATGCCTCCTTTCATACAAAAAGTTTACTAACTAGATATTGAAAGGACAAGTGGTAGTGTTATCACCAGTTCTACAGCTCATGAGTTACTGATATGGTATGAATTTAATGTCTTTTCATATTTTTCCTCGACATTATTGTGATCAGTATGCATCCAATTCATCCCAAGTCTTGTCTTTTCCAGGCTAAAAAAGCCCAGTTGCTTTAGTACTTCCATCTATACATGGTCTTGAGGAATTCTGCTGGAAACTTCAGTTTGTCAAAGTCCTTCCTAAAATGCTGCAGTCTGAGCACACAAGTTCTTCCTGACCAAGGCAGAGTTAGCAGGACTATCATTTCCCTTAGTCTAGAGTTAGGGGTGTGAAACCTGTGGCCTCAGAAAAGACTCACAATCAGTTAGCTTCTCCCCCTCCTCTTAAAAAATTACATATTCTTTGCCCATGGCAATTCTGGAAACCAAGAAATATGCTAAAATATTCCTTAGTCCCGTTTGGGATAAGACAGTCATCTGGATAACTGGATATTAAACAGTTATACTTGTGATATTTTGTTTCTTGATAGACATAGCTAAAATGTGTTGTATAATTATCTCTACCTCCTACTCACCAAATCCTTGGACACCAATCTTGGATGCACCTTGAGCTCTGATCTAGGCTTCTCAGCTCTTCTTTGTGTTGTCTTATCCCACTATTTGCGTGTTTTTGTGTCCCCAGCACAAGTGCAACCAAAGTGAGCAAAGAAGAGCTGTTATAGAGGCTAACAGAAATATATTCTAACATCATTGAAGTTCTAAGTGCCTGGCACAGAGTTTAGACTCTATCTGATTTCTTAAACATGATATATTACATATACTACAACTTTTTTCTTGAAGAGTTACAACTCTGAACAACAATTCATTTACAGGGCTGTGAATTTAGCTGGAGATTAGATGTTGAAGGACTCAGTGTTAAATGACAAGCCTGCCCACCTCAGACTGCTGAATTGAATAGACTGGTTCATCTTCAGTGTGTTTTTATAATGTCTTTAAAGGCTACTGAAGAACAGGAAGTTATCTTCACTCCATATCCAAAATACCCACTCACACAAACAGAAAAAGCCTTATTCTTTAAAAATTTATTACAATGTAAGGAGGCTGTTAGCAAATACCAGTCTCCTCTCAATCCAAAACAATATCTCTCTCTCTCTCTCTCTCTCTCTCTCTCTCTCTCTCTCTCTCTCTCACACACACACACACACACACACACACACACACACACACACACACACACGATTTCCTATACTTGGATTTCTAAGAGTCATTACATTGTGGAGTTACAGGTATCCAGAATCTTTCACCCCACTACTCACAAAGCATAGATAGGTCCCATGTCTATGTTCTCAATAGTGCCAGAAGTGATAGAAGGGGGAACAAAGGAGAGAGACAAAACATGTATTCAACACCTACTACGCACTAGGCACTATTCTAGGCACTTTAAAATTATTATCTCATTTGACCTTCACAATAACTCTGGGAGGTGAGGCGGAGGTATTTATAGCTGAAGACTATAGAGGCCAAGTGGCTTGCTCAGGGAAACTAATAAGTATCTGAGGTCATATTTGAAAGCAGGTCTTGGAGATCCTAGATCCAGTGCTCAATATGCTATGCCACCTGGTGGCTATTTTCCTTTCCTCAAAACAAAGCCCCAAGCAAGAGTGCAGGACTATTGTACTTAATTTCTCTCTTTCTTGTCTCCCTCCACTTCTTCCCCATATTAGCCAGGCTGAAAAAAAAAAAAAAGAATGAAAGTAAAAAAAAAGTATGTTTCAATCTGCAGTCAGAGTTCATCAGTTTTCTCTCTATATATAAATATAGCATTTTTCATCATGGATCCTTTGGAATTATCTTGGTTCATTGTCTTGATCAGAATAGGTAAGTCTTGGGGCAGCTAGGTGGCACAGTGCATAGAGCACAGGACCTGAGTTCAAATCTGGATTCAGACATTTGACATATTTACTAGCTGTGTGACCTTGGGTAAGTCACTTAATGCCAATTGCCTTGCCTTCCCCCACTCCAAAAATTAAAAAAAAAATCTATTTTATTTCCCATGATCCTCTCTATCTCTTGTTCAGTCATAAATACTTTTCTTATCTATAGATCTTACAGGTTAATTTTTCTAAGCACTCCTAATTTATTTAAGATATCACCATATATGGCTACCTCATTAACCCATTTTGACCTTATTTTGGTACAGGGTAAGAAAAGTAGGTCTATGCCTAATTCCTACAAACTGCTTTTCAGTTTTCTAAGCAACTTTTCTCATTTTTTTTGTCCCCAAAGCATGGATCAAGATTATTATGGTCATTTACTAGTGTAGTGTGTGCCTAATCAATTCTACTGATCCAACACTCAATTTCTTGGCCAGTGCCAGATTGTCTTGATGATTGTCACTTTGTAATATAGTTTGAAATCTGGAAATAGTAGGCCCCCTTCCTTTGCATTTTTTTCATTGATTTCCTTGATATTTGTGAACTTTTTTTCTTCTAGATTGATAATAGAATTCTTTGATAGTCTGATCAGTATGGCTCTAAACGAGTAAGTTGATTTAGATAAAATTGTGATTTTTATTATACTGGCTCAGCCTACTTGAGCAATTAATATTTCTCCAAATGTTTAGGTGTTTATTTGTATGAAAAATGTTTTGCAATTGTGTTCATATGGTATCTGCATCTGTCATGGCAGATAGACTCTCAAGTATTTTATATTGCCTACAGTGGAGCAGAATTTCTCTTTCTATATCTTTCAGCTGGATTTTGTTGATAATATATAGGAATTCTGATGATTTATATGGGTTCATTTTAGATCCTGCAACAATGCTAATGTTGTTAATTGTTTCAACTAGGTTTTCAATTGTTTCTCTAGGGTTCTTTAAGTATATAACCACACCATCTCCAAAGAGTGATAGTTTTGTTTCCTCATTTCCTATTTTCATTCCCTTAATTTCTTTTTTTTGTCTTATTGCTATAGCTAGGATTTCTTACATAATATTGAATAACAGTGGTGATAATGGACATCCTTGCTTCAACCTGATCTTACTGGGAAGGCTTCAATTTTATTCCCATGATAGAGAATGCTTGCTGCTGATTTTTGATAGAAATTATTTATCATTTTAAGAAAGGCTCCGTTGATTCTTATGCTTTCTACTGTTTTTTTTTTAACAGGAATGGATGTTGTATTTTGTCAAAAGCTTTTTCTGCATCTATTGAGATAATGACATGATTTTAATATTTAATTAATATGGTCAATTATGCTGATAGTTTTCCTAATATTGAACTAGCGCTGCACTCCTGATTAAAGTATATGATCTTTGAGATATATTGCTATAATCTCCTTGCTAGTATTGTATTTAAACATTTTTTGCATCAATATTTATTAGAGAAATAGGCCTATAGTTTTCTTTCTCTGTTTTTATTCTCCCTGGTCTAAGTATCAAAAACTATATTTGTGTCATTTAAAAGGAATTTCGTAGGACTCCTTTACTAATTTTTTCCAAATAGTTTCTATAATACTGGGATTAACTGTTCCTTACATGTTTGGTAGAATTCATCTGTAAATTCATCTGGTCCTGGGGATTTTTTTCTTACAAGACTGATTTATGGCATGTTCAATTTCTTTTTCTAAGAAAAAATTATTTAGCTCTTCTATTTCCTCTTCTGTTAATCAGACAATTTACATTTTTGTAAATATTTATTCATTTCACTTAGCCTATCTGTTTTACTGACAAATAACTGGGCAAAATAATTCCTAAAAATTGTTTTAATTTCATCTTCAATGGTAGCACATTCACTCTTTTCTACTTTAATAAATAAGATTATATATGTTAAATCATATAGATCAAATAAAATAATATATGTGAAGCACTCTGCAAAGGCTAAAAATACTAAGCTGTTATTCAACACTGGCTATTAACTATTAGAATATCAACTCTTAACTATTCCACAACCAATTTTAATTACTATAGCTCTTTTTACTCCTCTTTAGTATGCTTCTTCCTTGTATCGTGTGGTTTCTCAAAAAAAAGGCTCACCTTTTCTAAATATTGCTCATCAATTAAACAACTCCTTTTCTTTTCCCTGGAAGAGCAATTAACCATCTCCTGTCAGTCCCAGGCTATTTTCATTTTTTTTTTAATCATTAGGGGCTAATTCTTTCTCACCAAAGAGATGAGTTGGTTGCTTTGAGAGAGATGAATCCTCTTAGAGGTTCTAAGTTGTTCTGGATGTTTGAAGAAGCTAAAAAAAATCCTTTTCTCCTGATATACAAGACCACATAAACTTATTTAACTGGCTAATCACAGATATAGGGAACTCTTGGATAAGGAAATTCTCCCTACCAATGCAGACTGGCTATGTCTCTGAAACTTTATAGCCTCTCAAAGTTGCTTAGAGCATCAGAAAGCTGATTGACTTACTTGACTAGGAGCATACAGCAACAGATCTGAAAGGTGGGACTTGAACCCAATTCTCTCCTATCTCTAAGGCCAAATCTCTGCACTATGTTAAACTGCCTCCTAATATTTTTTTTAAACAAATGGACAAATGTAACAACATCCATCAAGGGTAAATTATTAACTATATGAAGATTGATTTCTTATTTAGGTATGAGAATTTGACCTTGCCTCCTTAACCCAGATTATAAATGTTAATAACAAAAACAACAATAACAAAAAAACTCGAGGCTTTGGTGCTTCTGTTTGGGGACGGCATTGTGTTCACTATATCATATCTCAGAAAATTAAAGAGTTGCCTTAATGAGATCCATAACTATTCAAACTACTCTGTTCTGCAGCTCCCTTTTAAATGCTGACTTTCTTCATTAGAATGTAAGCACATTAAGAACAGGGACTGTCTAGCTTACTTTGATTTGAATCCTAAGTGTTAATCACAATGTCTAGTACAAATAAGAAATAATAAATGCTCTCTCTCTAGATGATGTTGTATTATTCCATATAATTATACTACTATAATAACAACACACTACTACTATAATACTACTATATTTCCAAAGACTAAAAGTTACATGTGATGCAAAGGTCAACAGAAACATGTGCAGTGGGCATAACCAGGCTACCACATATTTTCAATAATGACCTCTATACTCAATAAGTGACACAAAAGATATCCAGGAGCAGAGCTCTGTGGTCAGAAAAGGAGGTGGACCACTCATATAGCAAGAGAGAGGGAAAACAAACTGACAACTTAAATGCTGCATTACATAAAATGTAAAGATACCTAGAAGAAAGTCTCCAACAGATTGAACAGATTCCATTTGGTGCCTCAGAAGGAGAAGGTGGACAAAAACTGTACAGCATGAGAAGTTATAAATGGTTCATGAACTGCATTGATGGGGGAAAAAATAGCCACATTGGTGAGAATAGAGAGTACCATTTACCTACTTTATAAACTGAATATCTAATCAACTGCATTTTTATACTGGAGACTAACTTCTTTTCTTTATTCATTCATCATATTTCATCACATTTCAATTAGCTCAGAATGATAACCTACACTATTCTCCTTGAAAATGCTTCCTGCATATAACACTAAATATTGCAATTTACAGGAATATATTCAATTCTTAGCTCACAGAAGAAATAATATAAAACAAAAAATTGTACTTTTTTGCCAAACTCAGAAGCAAATATAAATTAGACCCTCACTAATCACACAGCACCCCTCTGTCAGTGAATTTATAAAACACTACCCCATAACCACCTTCATTTCACTAAATTAAGAAGACAATCCTATAGTATAAGGAAAGGAGATTACATAGAACTCTACAAGAAAATCAATTAACTCAAGAAAAACACTAGGTTAATGCAACAATCTGCTAAGCAGCTGTTAAACAGTAACTACATAAATGAAAGCAAAAACAGATGTAAACCATTAAAAATAATTAGACTTGTTTAAAAGTGAAATTAAACTCTGATATATCACATACCAGTTATGATAAAATGCTATAGTTACTACATGGGGGGGGGGGGAAGAGAAGGAGAGAGAGAGAGAGAGAGAGAGAGACAGAGAGAGAGAGAGAAACAGAGAGAGAGAGAGAGAGACAGAGAGAGAAAGAGAAAGAAGAGAGAGAGGGAGAGAATTTTTCTCAGTAAGCACCTGGAGGCTGGGCTGCTACTGCTGGACTGAACTGAGAATTGAGAAGAACTGAGAATAGAAATGATAACTGAGAACTGACACAAAACTCGAACTTTGTGGTGGCAAGACTTCCACGGGCAAGCTGGAGCTGCCAAAGACTGAGGAAGCATGACTGTGATGCCAGTACTTTGTACAAATGTTGTTGTGACTTTGTTAATGTGTATGAATGTTAATGTGGTTTTGTTAAGCCTTGTCTTTCCAGAAACAGACACTGTGAGAGATTTGAGGTGGACTAGACACTGAGAGCTTCAATATGGCGAGGGAACTGCATGGAGAGCTGGACAAGGAACTGGGAGCTAGCTGCCTTTGAACTCAGGTGGCAGTTGGTTAGATTCAGGCAGGAGCTGGGACCATGGAAGAGGAACCATAGAAGCTGAAAGCCTGCCCTGAGTCAAGATGAAAAGACCTCTCCAGTGGATACTGAGTAGTGATTGATGAAATTGTCTGAGTAGTGACTTGTGAAATAGGATACTGAGTAGTAACTGATGAAATTATAATTTACTTGTGACCTAGGGGTAGATGGCTTTTGTACTTTCTACTACCCCTTAAGAGGATACTGAGTGGTGACAGTTGAAGTTGCACCCCATGGGTAGAGAATGTTGACTTTTGTACTTTGTGTCCCAAGCCTCCTTAAGGATGATTGAATGATTGAGTTAGTAGATGATTAAGTTACTAAATGATTATATTTTGTTTAAACTATGTGACCACTTTGGTGAAACTACATGGCCATTTTAGTGAAAAGTTGTTGAGCTGTGACATGGTGAAAGCTGTATTTTGATTTTCTGTGATAAGCTGTGAGATTCTGAATGCTGTACCTTGATTGTTTTGATTTATTATTGAATCAATAGAGAGTTCTCTATACTATGTAATCAGAACCTTAAAAGCTGTTCACAGCAGAAGTCCTCTGGAAAGATACTTATGCCTGGCTTTACAGGGGAGAAGATAAAGGAGGAACTCTTAGATGCTGGTTGTTGTCCATTGTTCTCAAAGAGGTCCAAAATGACATCACTATGCTAGCTAAAGTCAAATTTCAATGTGTCCAACTGTGGCTGATCAGATCAATACAAACTCAGAATGCTCTACCACAGGTCAGGCACAAATAGTCCATGTGAAGATTTGGGGAGGATACTCTAAATCTGCACATCCTGAATTTCCTTTGAATTGTTTCAATTCTGCTTTGCTCATATAGCACAGTAACTTCTCTGATGTGGGCATGCCACACTGAGTGGTCCTGTGCCAGTATCTCACATGTCACATTATCAATTCCAAAGTCTTAAGAGATACCTTGCATTGTTTCTCCTGACCACCATGTAAACACTTTCCTTGTGTGAGTTCTTTCCATAAAATAGTCTTTTTGGCAAGCATAAGTTTTGCATTTGAACAACATGGCCAGTCCATTGGATCTGCACTCTCTGAAGCAGAGTTTTGAATGCTCCTTAGTTCAAGTAAGGACCTCTGTGTCTGGTACCTTATCCTGCCAGGTGATCTTCAGAATCTTCCTAAGACAATTCAAATGAAAGTGATTCAATTTCCTGGCATGGCACTGGTAGACTGTCCAGGTTTCACATGCATATAACTATGAGGTCAGCACAACAGCTCTATAGACCTTCAGTTTGGTAGTCAATCTCATACCTCTTCACTCCCATACTTTGCTTCAGAGCCTCCCAAACACTGAGCTAGCTCTGGTAATAAGTGTGTCAACCTCATTATAAACACATAGAGCCCTGGAAAGTACTCTACCAAAGTAAGTGAACTTATCCACAGCATTCAAAACTTCTCTATTTGCTGTAATTGATAGCTCCACATGTGGATGGTATGGTGGTGACTGAGAGAGCACCTGTGTTTTCTTGGTATTAATTGTTGGGCCAAAATTAGCACAAGCAGCAGAGAACTGATTTATACTTTGTTGCACCTCAACTTCAGAGGTTTCATTGAGTGCACAATCATCTGCAAACAGAAAATCATGCACCAACACTCCCTCCACTTTGGTCTTGACTTGTGCCCTTTTGCAGTTGAAGAATTTACCATCAACACAATAGCTGACCTTGATGCCATGTTCATCTGCATTGAAAGCATTTGACAACATTGCTGAAAACATCATACTAAAAAGCATGGGAGCAAGCACACAGTCTTGTTTCAATCCAATGGTGACTGGGAAAGCATGAGAGGAGTGGGTAAATTAAGAAAGAGGAAGGCAAGGCAGTGGTTAAAAGTAAATTAGATGCCTGAGGAGGGATAACATAAATACAACTAGAAGCATAGTGAAGAAAAATAAGATGGTGGGAAATATACAACTAGTAATTATAACTTTAAATGTGAAAGGGATGAATTTACCCATAAAATGCAATTTACCTATAAAACAGAATTTACCCATACAACAGTTAGCAGAAGGGATTAAAGATCTGAATGTTGCTTACAAGAAATACAATTAAAAAAATGAAACACAAAGAGCTAAAATAGAGGGCTGCAGTAGAATTTACTATGCTTCAGCTAAATTAAAAAACATAGAGGTAGCAATCATGATGCCAGACGAAGTTAAAACTAAAAGAGATTTAATTAAAAGAGATAAATATGGAAACCATACCATGTGTCATCAATATTATTTAATATTATTTTAAATTGTTTAAGATAACTGTGGATAGTATAAAATACCTGAGGGTATATCTGCCAAAACAGACCTAGGAACTACATAAAAATAATTATTAAACACTCTTTATTCAAATAAAGTCATATTTAAATAACTGGAGAAATATTAATTCTTCATGACTAGGCAAAGTCAATATAATAAAAAAAATTACAATTTTACCTAACCTATTTATTCAATGTCTTCCCAATTAAATTACTAAAAAATTATTTTGCTGAGTTAGAAAAATAATAATAAAATTCATTTGGAAAAACAAAAGGTCAAGAATTTCAAGGAAACTAACGAAAAAATGTAAAGGAGGGAGATTCAGCAGTACCAGACCTCAAACTATCTTATAAGACAGTCAATAATAAAACTATCTTGTACTGGCTAAGAAATAGAAAATTAGAACAGTAGAACAGAATACATATACAATACACAGTAGGAAAGGATTATAGAAATGTTATGTTTGACAAATGCAAAGTTTAAGTTTTAGAGATAAGAATTCACTGTTCAGTAAAAAAAAATTGTTGGAGAAGCTGAAAAGCACCAATACCTTAAAACATGTACCAAGATAAGGTCAAAATGGATACATGTCCTAGATATAAAGGAAGATATCACAAGAAAATTAGAAGAACAGGGTACACATTATCTATCAGACTCATGGAAAGGAGAATAATTTGTAAATAAACAAGAGATAGAGAGCTTTGTGAGGTGTAAAATGGATAATTTCAATCATATTAAATTAAAAAGTTCTTGTAGAAATAAAACCAATATAGCCAAGATTAGAAGGAAAGCAGAAAATTGCAGGAAAATTCATATAGTCTCATTTTTCAAATACATAAAAAACTTTACAAGAAGAGAGTCTCATTTTTTATATACATAAAGAACTTTACAAGGTCAGAGGAAAAGACCAGGCAATTTTTCAATGAAGAAATAAAAACTATACAAAGTAATATGAAAAAATGTTCTATATTATTACTGATTAGAGAAATGCAAATTAAAACAGCTGTGAGATATCATCTTATACCTACCACATTGGCTAAAATGATAAGATGCTCTTCAAATGGCGAATGGCTAAACAAGTTGTGATATATAATTACAAAAGGATACTACTGTGTTATAAGAAATGAGGAGCTGATTTTAGAAAAACTTGGAAAGACTTGGACCAGGAAGGAAGATGCTATCCACCTCCAGAAGAAGAAGTGACAAATAGAAATATATTGTATAGTATGGTCTTACACACACACACACACACACACACACACACACACACACACACACACACACACACAGAGCTAGATAGATAGCTAGATAGATATAGATAGATATTATGTCTGTGTGTATGTATACAGGTATGACCATGTATGTGTGTATATTATATACATACATATACACGCATATGTATGTATATATAATTCATCTTCAATGGTAGTCTTCTTTAGAAGTGCACAACAGAGAACAAAAAAAAATTTAGAAGGAAGCACAGAAAAAATAGGTATTACTGAAAACAATGTGTTGTATTTATTACACAGTTTTTTTTAAGTTAACAATCTTAAAATGTAAACTTGTAGTTTTATATTGAATCTTGTATGTTCTGCTGAGTACATAGAAATGTTCTTTTTTCTTATTTTGTAGCTGTTTCAAATGAACAAAAGTTTAAAAAAGATATTAATATGAAATGTCTGCTTTTCACTGCAATCATTTTTAGAGAATGACATTAAGTTGACAAGATTTTAATACATTTTTAATATTAGAGCATGAAACCACACTTTTATCACACTGGATATTAAACACACTTTTAACATAAAAATGATTTTTCCAAGTCTAGCCTTGATAGCCTCTAGATTTTCAATAATATTCAAATCAGACAAGTTCTCAGGACAGTGAAAAATATTTATCTCTAGCTCAATGGAGAAATTTCTGTAACATGTGACATGGTGCAAAGAGATACTGTAATATTCCATCTCCATTTAGGAATTTCTATAATTTTGGAACAATTCTGCATCTCATTATATATATTTATTAGTCAGAGACAATCAAGATGGCAATGTAGTAAGAAGCAGTGCAGTGAGTTCCTCTACTGCAAAAACAAAAAAAGAAAAACCCTAGAAAATGCACCAGTCCTCATGGGAAAATACAGAAAAAATTAAAATTAGTTATTTGTCCAGGCCAGCTCACAAAGAAAGAAAGAAAGAAAGAGAGGTCTGTGGACAGGTGGGATGTGCTAGGAGCATGCCAACACCTGAAACACTCAAGCACCAACGGACCAGGGTAAGAAAAGGTTCCAGATTCATAATAGGTCATCACAAGAACCACACCAAGAAACCACAACTGGCAGCTTTGTCACTTTCCAGGCAGCTCCCATCACAAATCTAGAGCTGACTTGAGAAAAGGATCTTTTCTAGGAAGTGTTTTTCCCAGTTAGAGAGGTCCTGGGCAGCATACAGAGAAAGGAGGAAGTTTAAAAGCAAGTAAGCAAGCAAGCAGCAGTGTGGCTCAGACTCTAGGAACAGAACAGGGTCTCAGTTCCAGCAGCTAGAGATCAACCCACATAGGAGCAAAAATCCTAAACCAAAGGAGAGCCTAAAATTCTGACCTTCTGAAAGGCTTAAATTCAACAGCATTCTACTGTTGCTCAAACCATAACCCAAATCACAAATTTGCAGAGCTCAAACCAGAGGGGGAGGAATCATACTTTTCCTTGGGTCAGACCACTTTGAGAGCATTGAAAGTTTGCAGGTTCCCAGCTTGTCTGTTGAATGCCTGGAATAACCCAAAACTCAATAGCCCAAGAAGCAACAAGACCAGCCCATACCTTCCCTCCAGAAGTTCACAGACCTCAGCCCTAACATCAAGTCCAAAGTCATAAAGGAAGCTAGAAGAATGAACAAACAAAAAAAAAGTCTTGCCATAAAGAGTAATTACAGTAACAGGGAAGCTCAAGACACAAATGCAGAAGAGAATGAATTCAAAACACCTACAAGGAAAGACCCAGAGTAAAACATAACCTGGGCACAAACTCAACTAGAAATCCTAGAAGACATGAAGCAAGAGTTTTTCTCTTAAAAAAAAAAAGTTTCAAATGTTTTTCTAAGTAAAATGAGAGCACATCCAAAACACTGGAAAAGAAATGAGAGCTATGTAACAAAGAACTAACTAAAAAGGAAATTAACAGCTTGGCAGAAAAGGGTTCCAGGTCTGCAAGCAGCCAAAAAGAAAGAATTCAAGAATGGAGGAACCACAGTCAAGATCATACACGATTTAGCAGTTGCCATTATAAAGGAACAGAAAACTTGAAATAAGACATTCCAGAAAGCAAAGGATAACTTATCTGGTAAAACTGAGTATAACCATATGGGGGGAGGGGTGAACAGTTAATAAACTAGAAGATTTCAAAGCATTCCTAATTAAAAAACCAGAGCTGGCTGCATAGAAATCTTGAAATTCAAACATAGAAGCCAACAGAAACATAAAAAAGTAAAAATGAATGAATAATAAGGGACTAAATAAGGATAAACTCCTTTATAGTCATACATGGGGAGATAATACATGTATCCCCTCTGAACCCTATCATCATCAGGGGGTCATACACAGTCTAATCAAATGACTCCTGGGAGTGGTTCTATTAAGTGTTGATGTCAAGAGAAAAATGAAAGAAGAATTTCCCTTCCCCTGAGTAGAAGGAAGGGAAAGGAAAATTAGGAAAAATAATGTCATATAACCTGGGTTCACAAATATACATCTATACAAATGAGAAGGAAGAGGAAAGAGGAATGGCTGACACTAGAATCTCACTCTCATTTGAACTGGTTGAAAGACAGATGGATATACATAAACACATTTGATTACAGAAATACATTTGTATAAACAAAGACATAGGAGGTAAAGAGAAGGGGCTAGGGAGATTAGAAGGATTGGGTGGGATGGAGAAAAAGGTGATTTTTGATGAATTAGCAAAAATAAAATAAATTTTAAAAAATATTTATTAGAGTCTATTATCTCCTTCAATGGATATGACTTCCAAGCCAGACCCACTAAAAGTTTTTAAAAATTCCCAAAACTGTGGGGGGGATGAAAATTTTAAAATCTGAAGAATATATCCAGATCTTACATGCACCTGAATTTTTTCTTAAAATTTTTAGAATAACCTTTAAATTATTTGAAGTGAATTATCAGAAGTAAAAATTATCCTTTTTTATTCTTCAATACTATAGTTTGAATACTGTCTAAACTATGACAAGTAACTTTTATTAATAGCTATGATTATCAGCTTTAAAAAAGTTATCTATTTACTATTCTTCCAACTTCAGGAAGCTTATGCCTAACTGTAGAATAATCAGTAACATCTCTGTCAAGTTTCTCCAAAGGTCTTCACTTGTTTTCTGAAGATTTATTAGGCTATTTTACATCGGGCTTTGTAATTTTTACCAACTTTTCATTTTCTGTCACACTTTCAATGCCTTAGCACAGTGCCTGGTATGTAATAAGAGTTTAATAAATGCTTGCTGATTGACTGCTTGACTTATCTTGGTGCGTCAATGTAACTAAGCCTGTTTCATTGTAGACTCTGAATGATTCCTGAAGCGCCTGATTTCCTCATAGGAACAGCTGCTGAAATGTCTCTAATAGTTATTAAGGTGTATTCTTTAAGAGCATACAACCTACAACCTAACATACATTCATAAAACACAAAGAATTAAAAACAGAGCAAAAGAGATCAATGAAATGTGCACATGGTAATTATAGAAAGGAATAATCTAGTAATTATGAAGAACAAGTAAGATATTTCATATATATGTGGCTCATCAGTATGTATATCCTACCAATACAGATCCCAAATCATCTCTGTCTATAGACCAAAGCATTTGACTTAAATAACGGGCAAAATTCTAGAATTTATCATTAAAGTAATGGTTAATGAATATCTAGAAACAAGAGCAATGATTTTTTTTAAGATAGCATGATTTCATCAATAATAATAATAATAATAATGACTTATTGTTATACTAATGGCATTTATATAGCACTTTAAGATATTCAAAGTACTTCATATATGTTATCTCATTTGATCCTGACAATAACCTGTGAGTAAAATTCTATTATTATTCTCATTTTATATAGATAAATAAATAGTCTGAGAAAGGTTATATGATTAGTCTAGGATAAAACATAAATATATGAGGTGGGGTTTGATCTCAAATATTCCTGACTCCAAGTCCAACTGTCTCTCCACTATATCATCTAGCTGTTTCAAAGGAAAACTGCATATTTTTTATCTCTGGCAGCCTGATCACCACGACTACTGATTTACTTAGCTGTTTTTGTCTGTTATAAAAGTTAATTACTAATGGTCAAGGGGAGAAGGATATCAGATAATGAATGTAGCATAAAAAACAAATAAGTTAATAAAGGCTAAAACAAAAATAAGAGACTGCTCCCAACTAATCTATAGTTTACCTAGATTTAAGCTAAATATTTCAAAAAGTGTCTCAAACTATGATGATGGTAAAGAGAGAGTTAGGGCCTGGGCAATGGTGCAGTTAGGTGAATCTGTAACTGATTGAATGTCAAAGCACATATAAATCCCTGGGGCACCCCATTAGAGACCTTCTTCCCAATGACACAGAATCATTAAAAGACTTGTTCAATGTTCTGGAAAGGAGTTCTCCACTGGAGTTTCCAGGAGACATGTACTTGATTAATCCTGTGACATTTAACACTATTAATAATGACTTGGAAAAATGGACAGTATGATTCTTAGTAAATCTGTAGATGGTATGAAGCTAGGAGGGACATTAAACGTACCAAAGGGCAAACTCAAGGTTTAAGGTCTTCATGATAGGCTTGATAGTAGTCAGAATTGGAAAAAAAAATTTACTAGAGATAAATATAAAACCTTGCACTCAATTTCGCAAATTCATAAAGTAGTTCAGAAAATCTAAAGGTTTTAGAAAACTGAAAGATTAATGACTCAGAATGAAATCACAACCATGAAAGGCAATGCAAACTTGTAGTATCTTTAAAAATACAGTGCCAGAAGCTAGGGTGGTAACAATACCACTGCACTTTGTCCTCATCACAACACATCTGTATAATTTTCCAGTTCTAGACACAACATTATAAGAAGAATATTGATAATTATACAATGATGGGTACCTACAAATGGGAATGCTCAACTAGTAGAAGATTTAGATGGAAGATAAGCTATCATGTGATAGGAAGATGAGGCTTGTTCTTCTATGCACTATAAGGAAGAGCACTGGGCAGAAATATGAGAACAGAATGGAGCAAATTTAGGGTCAGTGGAAGGAAAACCTTAGCAAATACCAGAGCTGTCCAAATGGAAAGAACTGTTTCAGGAGGGAGCGAGTGCATCCTTATCAAATGTCTGCAAGCAAAGAAAGGGAGGAAGATCAATAAGCAGGTATGTTATAGGGCGGGGTTTTCAGGTACAAATTGAACTCAGATCACCATAATTCCTTCCAACTTTGGCATCTATGACCCACGTTGATAAAGAGATTAATTTTCATATTAGTAAATTAAACAGGACAGTATTTTCCCTTGGTTTATCTAACTGAAACTTTAAATTCTCTCCCTACCCTGTAACTCAAGAAAAAGGTTTCCCTGCAGGTTAAGCATTAAGTGAGGCTTACGTACATAGAGACCATTTCCTACTGTCCAAAAAACTAAAACACTCATCTTCCAACACACTGAATCCTAATTTACAACAAAATCAGTAACAGACCACAGCCATAATCTCTGAGTATCGAAATACTCTCATACTTATTTTTAAACTACCTGAAATAGATTTTAATCACATTTTTAACCTCATATTTAAGATACTCCCTGCCAAGACTCTCAGAGTTTCAAGGTGACTAAAATGGAATCCAAATAATCACTTAGAGGTCTATTTTGAAGTAAAAAACTATAATATTTGTATATTTTAAATACATTTTCTCTATTATTCTTTTAATTGACAACATAATCAAGCACTTTTCCAAGCATACATGGGCATACATACTCACATTCCTTAACTTCTTCAAAGGCTTTACTCACTTGTAGTCATAACACTTGGAGAACATGAGGGTATTCCATGATCCACTGCCCATCTATAGGCTCCTTCTCCAACTAAAAAGCTAAAAAGTCAAAATAATACTTGATAAATTCATTGTCAGCATTCTTAACAAAGGACAGTACTAAAAACTTATATTGGGGCAACCTAAGAAAGCTGGTACAATTAAAATATACCTGGGAAAATACAGATTTATTTTAAAATGGTATAAAAATATGCCTAGGCATTTTTTAATACTAATGATTTAAGAATGGGGAAAGTCTGTAAAAAAAAAAAAGTTATCCTTTAGGAGCCTAGAATTGACTTAGTATTTATGTAAATTATGGAAGAAAATATGCAGGTTGTAAAAATTCAGAACCTTATGAATACTTAGCAAAATATTACTTGGTAGTCAGAATTAAACATCAAATGATCATATCATTCATAGACTGAATGACAAATACCACACACACACACACACACACACACACACACACACACACCCCTCAAAATAAATTGTAGACTTCAACCTTTAAACTGTACTATAACTAGAACCATTATCATAGACTAATTACCTCAAATCACTCTTTTATTGATCCATAAAAACTTAAGAATGGATGCTTTCAATTAAGATGGTTGCCTGAATTAAGAAAGATCACCTAGATTCCACAAAACTACTCTAGCAAAAATCTGGACTACAGATCAATCAGGATAATTATTAGGAAATTCAATAAGAAACTATAGTTAGTGCTTTATTCCCTTTGACTACAGAACTGCACATACACACAAAAAGCAGACAGAAACACAAGGGTCATAGGAAAGAGGGCTACCAACAAAGGTAGCACAGGACAGCTATACCAATTTGCAGCCTCTAACTGTATCAGAGATGGGACCACAAGAAGAACCCAATGAAGTGAGAAAGCACCAAAGTAGTCAGAAAATCCCAGGGTAGGGACCTTGAAAATTCCAGTAATCCCAGCAGTTCTGGAATGCTCACACTAGGAGAGCCCAAGCTGAGGGGCACCAAAGGTCACTAGCATTATACAGTGAGAAAACAGAGAAAACTCTGAAAGTGCTCTGAATTTCAAAATTCCAGAATACTTTACTATATAGACATAGTGATTATTCTGGATATCGAGGGTAAGACAAGGCAGGGTCAACCACTTCAGCCTAAGGTACATCAAGAAGACATAATCTGGATCAGGTCACAAATTATGGAACTAAATTCCAATTAAGGAACTAAAGCTGGTGACATGAATAAATCAAAGAAAACACTAATTTACAATAAAAAATTTCATAGACCAGAAAAATCCCCAAAAGAAGTAACAAGCAACTACAAGCAAAGGTTCAAAGGAAACAATAGATTTTCTACTAGGATTACATGAATACCTAGACAAAAAAGAAGAGATAAAAAATGAAATAAAAATTCTAGATAAAAAAACTTAGAATAAGTAGCTTAAAATGTAACATGATAAATGTTACTCAAGTAGTAAATCTTTTAAAACTAGAATAAAAGACATAAAAATCAATTATTCCATATCCCAAGAACATCACTGTCAAAACCCCAAACTCCCAAATCAAAGAAAAAATACATATAAGTCCCTAGAAAGAAGCAATCCAAGTACTAAGGATCATGCAATACCTGGCAAGACTATAAACAAGAGGAGACCATGGAATATATTTCAAAAGGCAAAAGAGATAGGTTTATTACCAAGAATTTAAAAATGAATCATTAACGGAATAGGACTTTAACACATTTTGAATGAAAAGATTTGAGTTAACTAGGAACTCTAAAAAACAAACACAAGAATCAAGAGAAAGAAATTTATTTGAGCAATTAGAATGCTATTTATGGTCAAGTAGTATACACATTCTAAAAAGATAAGAAGAAACAAAAATCCCTTCCAAACCATAATGTTTTCAAAGGGTACTGAGGGAGTTAAATAAGAAAAACAGGGGACCTAGAGTGCACTGGTTCTGTTCTGAGGTTTTGAAGAGGAGAAAGAATAGAGATGGTAAAAAAAGAAATACACTAATACAGAAAGCAGGAAGAATAGGGTGGAATTTGATATTTTTTTCTCACAATTGGAGTGCATGAGAAGAGTATAGTGGAGGAAGGAGAGGAAGAAAAAGACATCAGAGAACCTCATTCTTATCTAAAATGGACACAGGAGCAATGTATACACGCAAATTCACAGTTACTAACCAGAGAAATAAGCAAAGATAATAGAGAGTGAGGTTAAAATGGCAGATAAGCCCAGTGAGGGGATTGGTGGGGGAAGAGGCACAAGCAAAACAAGCTGATCCTGAAAGGTAGATCAAAAAGAGGAGAAAAGACAAACAAAGAACAAAAATCTTAAGAGGGTACCTATCAAAGGGCTGAAGAAAAAGTGGTATACAAATGTAATGAAATACTATTGTACTATAAAAAATGGTAAGAGACTATCTCAGAGAATCCTGAGTAATAGCAGCTAATATAGAGTAAACTGAACAGAATATTTTTTAAATTTAAATTGAAGAGAATATTTCGTATATGGAACGACAATACTGCAAATGAAGACAACACTGAAACACTTAAGAATTCTGATCAATGCAATGGACAAGCATATCTCCAAAAAATTTATGATGAAGCATGTTATCCACTTCTTAGCAGAGAGGTGATGACCTCAAAATGCAAACAGAGATATATAGTTTTAGACATGGTCACTGTGTGAATTGGTTTTGCTTGAATATCCCTACTTGTTACAAGGTTGTTGTTTTTTTCCTCTCAATTTTTGACTGGAAGACTGGGAAAGTGAAGGGGGGGTAGCAGAGTAATTATCAGTGCTGAAGTCAAGAGAGACTCAAATCTGCAAATGACTTTCAGACATCTTGAAATAGGTGTCCAGCAAACATCTTAAACTCAACATGTCCACCATAAACTACCTTTTTTCCTCAACCCTCCCAACACAAGCTCCCCAAATTTCTTATTAGTGTTGAAGGCACCACTATCCTCCCAATTCCCCAAGCTCACAATCTAAATGTCATCCTCAGTTCCTTACTATCTCATACTCTCTATATCCAAACTGTTATCAAGGTCTGTCAATTTTACTTTTATGTTTTCTCACATACAAATATGCACCCTTCCTTCCTCTGATACTGCCACTACCCTACAGCAGGTCCTCATCTCCTCACACCTGGACCTTCTACAGAAAGTCTTTCTACTTGTCCTATCTATGGCTTGTTTGTGTATATTTGTTTGAATACTGTATCCCCGACTAGACTGTGAGTTCCTGGAGTTTAGCCAAGATAATACAGTACAGGCAACAACGCAGCTGAACTCCCCAACATTCTCTTCCAAACAACTTTAAACTAACTCCTCAAACCAAATTCTGGACTGGCAGAGTCAACAAAAGATCAGAGTAAGACATTTTTTCCAGCCTAAGACACCTAAGGAGGTCATTAGGAAAGGTTTGTGACACCATGGTGGAGACTGGCCCTGAGAGCAGCAACAGCACCAATGTGGGCCTTGGAAGTAGCCCCAATAGCAGCAACATCTTTGAAACCTCTCAGCCCAAAGAAGATAACTCGGTTAAATAACTGACCAGAAAGAGATTACATGGGACCTTTTGCTGGCACTGAGCTCAAGTGGCATGAATTTGTAGTTCTAATACCCATAAGCAGTTCTGGGTCACAGACCGAGACATAAACTCAGAATAAGACAACAACAAGAAAACAGTTTACAAGCAAAGTTTCAAATAAAAATGCAAATTGAACCCAAGCCCAACAAGAATTCCTGGAAGGTAAAGCAATAAGAGTAGTAGAAGAAAAATTGGGAAAAGAAATGAGAATGATAGAAGAAAATTAACAGCTTGGTAAAAGAAGCACAAAAAAATTAGTGAAGGATATAACACCTTGAAAAAAAAAAAAGAATTAGTCTAACAGCAAAAAAAGGCACAAAAATTCAGTGAAGAAAAGGACTCCCTAAAAATCAGATAGGCCAAATGGAAAAGGAGGCACAAAAATTTGCTGAAGGAACTCCTTAAAAAGTGAAATTCACCAAATTAGATAAAGTACAAAAGCTCACTTGAAGAAAATAATTCATTAAAAATTAGAATTGGGCAAATGAAAGTTAATGAGTTCATGAGACATAGAGACACAATAAAACAAAGTCAAACAAATGAAAAAATAGAAGAAAATGTGAAATATTTCATCAGAAAAACAACTGACCTGGAAAACATTGTAGAGGGATAATTTAAGAATTATTAGATCAATGGAATAGGGTAGATATACAGTTTACAGTAGCAAATAAACATAATAATCTTCTATTTGACAAGTGTAAAGACTTAAGGTTTTGGGATAAGAATTCAATATTTGGTAAAAAAAAATGTTGGAAAAACTGTAAAGGAGTATGGGAAAAATTGGTCAAAGATCAATACCTTACACTACTTGCCAAGATAAGGTCAAAATGGACATATGACCTTTATATAAAGAGAGATTTTTACAAAAAAATTAGAACATATATTACTTATCAGACTTATGGACAGATGAATAATTTATGAATAAACAAGAGATAGAAGGCTAAATTAGGTATAAAATGGATAATTTCTATTACATTAAAAAGGCTTACTTTTTTTGTCACTTTGCTCTATCAAAACCTTGTTCAAAGAATCAATAAATGGAGTTCTATCCTGAACTACCCACATGGTACGGTTCATTATTTATCACATCTCTGTTCACACTTGGTGTAGGCACTAAGTGGCCCCTGGCATCAAGAGAAGAATAAAAAATGTAAACATGATAGAGAAATGATAGGGACTCAATAAAGTTAAACTGTTTACATTCCCATATGGGAAGATGATACATGTAACTCCTAGGAACTTTACCATTATTAGGGCAGTTAGAAGGAGTCTACACAAACAGAGGGCATGAATGTAAGTCAATTATGTTGAAATGAGTTCCCAAAAAAAATTTTTTTAAAAAAGAGGAGGAAGAGGTAGAACAAGGAAATTTTTCTCACATAAAAGAGGTGTGCAAAGAAGAGTTTTTAGAATGGAGAGGATATTGGTGGGAGTGGGGGTGGTGGCAATGCTTTAAAACTTGTTCAAAGAGGGAAGAACACACACACACACACTCAGTTGGGTATAGAAATGGGAGAGGAAGGGGAAAAAAGAAAGAGGAGAAGGACATAATAAAAGGCAGGGTAGATTATGAGAGTCAATGGTCAAAAGCAAAACACACTTTTGAGGATGGACAGGATAAAAAAAGAAAGAAGGATAAACAGAAGAAAATAGGATAGAGGAAAGCACAGTAATAACTATGAACTGAATGGGATGAGTTTACCCATAAAATGTGAGAGAAATGGCTATTTCTCTTATATTAATAACAAATTGTTGATTTAGGACCAAGGTTTTTCTGTTTTTCTACTTTCTCATTCAGAAATCAGCCCCTGTAGATTATTCAGGCAACCTTTGAAGGGCAGGGCTAACACTGAGAGGGAAAACTCACGTCTGTTCAAGAGGTTAAGAAATTTTAGTTGTGGTCGAGAATACAGCCTTGAAGTCACATACGGCCTTCTAGGTCCTTGGGTGCAGGCTTTTGAATGAGTCCAAGTTTTAAAGAACAAATTATTTTATTAAGGGGATTTGATCTCTGAAGTTTGGATTCAGTCAAGGGGTTGCACTTGAGAACCTAGAGGGTCAAGTGTGGCCTGCAGGTTCCCCACCCTTGGGTGAACTGAGGGATTTTAGTCCATTGTGTTTTACTTAGATCTGAGAAAAAGTAGATTCTCTCTTTTGTCTAGCTTACTCTAGACAGGGTGATACTGGGTATGGATAAGTCTCTCTGACCAAGACTGAATGATCAGAGTCCTGTCTCCCAGACCCTTTTTAGAAAAAGCCCACCTCTTATTATAACCTTCATTCTCTCATTACTTGTTAACCAATCAGAATTGATTGCCACTCTCAAGAATATCTCTTCTTCCAAGGGTTGAGTAGGTTCCATGAGGAGTCTTTGGCCACTGGCCCCTTTATTAATTACTGCTAGCATGACTAATAAAATGATTACTTACCCAAAACCTATATCTCTCAAATTTTTTTATACATCACAAACAGAAGTGGATAGCAGAATGGATTAGAAACCAGAATTCAACATGTGTTTACAAGAGATACACTTAAAACAGAAAGATACATTAAGAGTTAAAAAAAAATGGCTAGAGCAGAATCCATTATGCTGCAACTGAAGTAAAAAAAAGGCAGGGGTAGGAATCACGATCTCAAACAAAGCAAAAACCAACCTAATTGAAAGAGATTAATCGGGGAAACCACATTTTGCTATAAGGTACCAGAGACAATGACAAAGGAGTCACATCAAAAAATTTTACAGCATGTTTCTCTGATAAAAGCCTCCTTTCTCAAATATATAAGGAACTGAGACAAATTTACACAAATAAGAGCCATTCCTCATATCAAAGGATATGAACAGTCAGTTTTCAGAAAAAAAAAATCTAAGCTATCTCCAGAGATACAAAAAATGTTCTAAATCGCTATTAATTAGAGGAATGCAAATTAAAACACCTCATGCCCTTTAAAAATAACAGATTCTGGAGAGGATGAAAGAAAACAGATACACTAATAAACTATTGGTGGAACAGTGAACTGATCCAACCATTCTGGAGAACTATTTGGAACCATGCCTAAATCTTTGACCCAGCAATACCACTACTAGGTCTGTAACTCCAAAGAGAACAAAGAAAAAGGAAAAGTACCTAGATGTACAAAAATATTTACAGCAGCTCTTTTTGTAGTGGCAAAGAATTAGAAATCAAAGGAATGCTCATATATTGGGGAATGGCTGGTTGAATAGAATGTGGCATATAATTTGTGATGGAGTACTATTATAGTATAAGAAATGACAAGGGGAGCAGTTTCAGAAAAACATCACAAGACCTATATGAACTGAAACAAAGTGAAGTGAGAAGAAATGAAAGATTATTGTGCAGAAGGACAATGTATCATATTGTAACAATGCACAGCAATGTTGTAATGATGATCAATTGTGAAAGACTTGGCCACTCTGATCAATACAATAATTCAAGACAATTCCAAAAGACCCATGAGTGTGTGCACCCCAAAAGCTGTGTGCAACAGAAATTCCTACCCAAAGAATACACAGAGACTTCTCAAGGTAGGGAGCAGAAAAGAATGGTTTATTACTCGAGAAAGGGCCACCCTCCTGACAAATGGTCATGGAGGGGAAGCAATTTACAAAAGGAAATGGTGAAGTTATAAAGCCCTGGTGAGGAATTCTCCCCCACTCCCTCCTGACTCTGTTCTTCCATTGGCTGGAAGTTAAGTGTACAATCTAAGTGTGGCAATCTACCTCAAGTACCAGAGCATGTACCACCCAATGTACATTTGAGAAAGCACTTCTGTTCTTATTTGGCGTATCTTATGCTGAGGTATCTCTGAGGAGAGGAGTGACTCCCTACCGCTCTGAGTTTTGAGTCCTTGTAAATCATGTGATTTCCGGAGAAGGGGAACTTGAGCCTGTTTCCCATGAAAAGCCTTACAAGATTTTAGAGTATAGTCTGACAAGTTTTCACTTCTCTCACTCATGAGGGAAAACACTATCCATCTCTAGTCAGACAATTAATGAACTCTGAGGGCAAACTGAAGTATAATTTTCTCACTATTTTTTGTTTGCTTTCTTGTGATATGTCTAATTTGGAGATATGTTTTGCATGATATCACTTTGCTTTTTTATTCAGTAGGTAGGAGGGCGGGAGAGAATTTGGAACTCAAAATTTAAAAAGAATGTCAAAAAAAATACTGAATTTATTTTTCAAAAAAGAAAATTCCAGACACAAATTAACTGCCCATAAAATATTGTCAAATAAACACCCTACTAGGGAACAAAAATTCTGAGTTCCTCAAGGGCAGGGATTGTTTTTTGTCTTTCTTTTTAACTAAGAGCTTAGCATAGTGCCTGGCACATAATAGGTATTTAACAAAAGCTTGACTGATTAAAACAGTACTAAAGGAAATTTAGGTGGCAATATTTTTTTAAGTTCTTGTTACTGCATATGTTGATAAATTTGCTTTTCTTTGAAAATACGTTACAATTCATACTTTTCACAAAATTGAGTCGATTTTCTTACTAAATCATTTCAATTAATGATCCAATTATTTAAACATTACGAGGTACTTGGCTACCTCATCATGGTGTCTCAGAGAAAATATCTCATAAATAATAAATATTCATAATTATTTTAAAACTTTTCTTAAATTCTAATATTATAGCTATAAGGTTTTTTTTGTCTAATTATTGTTCTAGTCCTATAGTCTACAGGAATTTAGTGGCAAAGATATACTCTTCCACCTCCTATATTCTGTTATGGATTGGTTTGTCCTGTTTGTTCCCTTCCTTGATTGTCTAGACTTCACTTCCTCTAGTATGCCTCAGTATAGTGTTGGTAAACTTCAGACCTGTCTACATCATATAGGTTCAGAGTACTATGTTCTACATGGTCTGCTGTAGCATCTCACCTCACAATGCTACAGATTTCTGGTGCCTCTGGGTAACCCTGATCTAAGAGTTTCTAGCTCCCGACCCATTGTTCAGGGTTAGAATAGTTAGAGCAAAACTTTCAGCCTTCTCTGTAGCTTGAGAGAACACCTTCAGAAGACTTCCTGTACCTCATTACTGAGTACTGTATGCCTTGAGTATTCCTGATTCTTCTCTGGTCTGTACTATCGGGCATGTTTACCTATTCTACTACAGCCTTCTCTGACATAATCCTCTTTTCCTGGGTCAATAAACTTCTGGATGTCCTTTCAGGCAGTCTAGCAGTAGATCAAGGCACTTACTGTCCTTTCTCTTGGGATTTCTTGATCATTATTCAGTCTGAGCTCTTTTCAGAACTTTTGCTAGAGTATATTAGCTAGGTTTCTCTGGGACTTCCTATACAACCTTTATTACTGGGAAGTCCAAAGCCTCAGCTTTCAAAAGGGATGAATAAATAATAAAATACTTGGTTCCATTTTATTTTGAAGTCTATGACTGTTCCTAGAATAGGAAGTGTTTTTTCTTGCTTTTTAATCAAAGGCCATTGTAATCTATTACACTGATGCTAGACAGATAGATAGATAGGCTGTCATAGAAAGCCAAAATGGAGGAGCAATTGAAATAAAACTTAAGCCATTGCATCAGACTGTAATGCTGTCACTTTCAACACATATTTCTCATATAAATTTAATGTAGGATGGGAAATAACTTCCTAATACAAGAGTGTAAATTGGATGGCCAGAGGACAATGAAGAATAACAAGACCAAAAGACTGACACATAATATTCCATTTATCACCTTTAGATCATATTCTAAGATCTTAAAGAGTCTTTTTGGTATGGAAGCCTTTTTTCTAAGTTTTTCTTAGTTTGATTTTTGCTAAAAACTAACAAGTTAATTAAGAATTCTTTTAAAAAAAGAATTTGTTTTGTTGGCTTTGCATTACATTGAACTATACACTAGACATTTTTTACTAAACAATGAATGACAATTTTAAAGTATGCTGCAGATGCCAGGGAATGCAGCTTTATTATTAACAGTCCATTTTAATATGTAAAAATGACACTATAGTTACTACACCCCAGTTTTCAAATGTTTTATATTTTTTACTACATTTTCTCATGAAACATCTGAACACAACTCACCAAAACATTCAAGGCTCTACACAAAATAAGGGTCTCTTAAGTAACACCTAACACCCCACTCCACAAAGTCCTACTCTTGTGCCTCTGAAGGGTGCCATGATAATTGTAGCTCCTGCAGTTTCTACCATAGTAGAAAAACTTTAAGTATAGTCCCAGGAAAATACTAACTGGCCTCCCTAAGTACAGAGAGATGCAACTCCAATAAATGATCTCTTAGTCATAAATTCCTTTGTGACAATCAATTTTAAAAAAAAAGAAAGAAAAATACAGGATGATATGATCTCTATTCTGTTGTTGTAGGGGAGCAGGGCAAACGGTGCTAAGAGTCACATGAGTTTTTGTTCATCCACAAACATTAACAACTATTAATAGTCTAAGAGTGAGATCTTTGTCCAGTGACCAACAAGGGGAAAAATAATCAGTTTTTAACATCTCACTGTAAAGGAAATCAGAAGAGAGAAGGAAGTTACAGCTAAATGGAATGGCTCACAAATCCCCCCCCAGAAAGAATATTAGGGAGTTGTTGCAGGTGGTTTTATCATGAATCCAAAGACAAAAAGAAACTTCATTGCATGAGAAGTTTAGTCACCTCTTACCGCAGGGCTCATAAATGTTTGTAAAATGAGTACCATGAAAATAACTGCAGCTTATAAACCAACATCTGTTGAGGATGAAGAGGTAGAAAAATTAGATCAGCATACACTCTGATAATTGGTAACTTCATTGCAAAGGTGAGAATAATTGAGTATGTGGAGAAATATGATGGAAAAGCATGGGTAGGAATAAGTAATAAGGGGTCAAAGACTTATAAGCCATTATAGAAACCTCAATCCTACATGTAATAAGTACTTTCTTCAAAAAAAGAACCAGCAGGTGCTAGACATAATGATCAAAAAGTAATATCTCACACACACACACACACACACACACACACACACACACTCTCTCTCTCTCTCTCTCTCTCTCTCTCTCTTTCTCTCACACAATATGAAATTGATGATATTTTAACTAATGAAAAATTACTCATTACTGGTGTGAGAGTTATTTCTGAGCTAGCTATGTAAAGTCAGACCACCAACTTATTGGAGCAAAGATCAACATTTCAGTAAAAAATACCTAAGAAAATAATAAGAAAAAAATATGGTATACAATGAACACAATGTCATCCTGACCTATTTAAACAAGTTATCCATGATTGTTAAATAGATATGGTTGAAAGGACACAGGATACAATAAGTTCATGTGGAAGTTTAAATGACGTCAATCAATTACCAAAAGGAAACTAAAAGACTGAAAGTCAGCAAAGACTTGAAGTACACGCCAAACAAATAAATATAACAAAGAGCAAATCCATTTAGAATATAAACTCATTTGTAAAATCTTAAAGAGAAGAATAATGGAAGATTAAAACCACTATCTTCTCAGTTCAAAGAAATCATGGTAAGAATCCAAACTAAGAGTAAAGTTCTCCCATGTACATTAGGGATAAAAATTGGAAGAAGACAAACAGAATAAAAATGGGAAAAACTAACAAAGATTTTTATAACAAACTTTTTATAATCAAGGACAGCAGAAGAAGTAGAGATGGCACCAAAGAGAAGAAAGAGAAGTAGAACAGCTGAATTAGACCAAGTAAACACAGAAGAGATCCATGGTGGAGGAAACATAAATGTGACAATGTTGAAGGATTGATTCACAAGGTTTTCAAAGGTGAACAGGATAACAAAGACATGGGGAGAAAAGCCCAGAACTTATTAATAACAAAAAAGTATTACTAAGTGCTGACTTGTATGCCTACTATTTTATGTCTATATAATTTTTAAAGAATCATTGACGTAAACAACATATGCATCCTTGATAAGGTCATTCATAGGGAATAGAGACCATACCTTTAACATCACTCAACTGATTCAAAGATGTAGAGAATGTAAGATCCCATTTGTGTTTATTATTTGCTGCTAATAATTTTTTTTAATTTGGTAGAACAAAGCACTTTCTGTAAGGCTTTCTTCATACAAAGTTATCTCCCACTCATCACCAAATTTTTTCAAGATTCCCTGAAAAAAACAGAGATGTTCTTATTGGTCATTCCTGGGTTTCTACCACTATTTTAAAGGAAATCAAATATAGTGTCCAAGTTGAACAGTGATTCCCTATCGGTGGTAAAGTCTTCTATATACTTCGGTTTGTGGATGATACATACTGATTGAGGAGGCAGCTGAGTAGCTCAGTGGATAGAGTATTGGGCCTAGAGTCAGGAAAAACTGAGTCCAAATCTGCCTTCAGACACTTACTAACTGCAACCCTGGGCAAGTCACTGTTTGGTTTAATCTACTGGAGAATGAAATGGCAAATCACTCCAGTATCCTTTACAAGAAAATCCCATGGACAGTACAGTCCATGAGGTCATGAAGAGTCAGTCATGACTGAATGACTGACCAACAACAACTGCAACAACAAATCCTGATAGAAATGTCTTTTGGAGGAAATCCATTGGCACTCAAAAGACCATCAGGTACCCAGAGTCAGCTTGGTGGTGCAATGGTGTGTTGAGCCTAGAATGAGGAAGACTTACATTCAATTCAAACACTTATTAGCTGAGCAAGTCAATTAATTGTTTTATGTTTCAGTTTCCTTAACTATAAAACAGGGATAGTAACAACACATACCTCACAGATATCAAATATCTGTAAAGTACTTAGTACAGTGCCTGACAAAATAGTACTTAGAAATTTCTTAGTTCCTTCCTTCCTTTTCTCCCTTCTTATCGTCCTACTTTCCCTCCTTCCTTCCCTCATTTCCTTTCTTCCCTTCTTCCCTCTCTCTTTCCTTCCCTCCTTACTTCTGAAAAAACAAATGGATGAAGAATGTCTCCTATCCAATTTAAGATATGCAGTTAGATGGATATTCTATAAAGCTTGTCCATCAATATGTGCATGTAGACAGACACGTGTGTGTGTGTGTGTGTGTGTGTGTGTGTATCTTGGATAGATAATACTAATGGACAATGGATTGGGCATAGAATTAAATTAGAGGAGGAAAGTGGCCTGGACTACCTCCTGAAAATTGTAAAGCTACCTTAATAAATGACTTTTCCTAGAAACAAAAGGTCCTTTTTAAACACTACTACTCTACTGATATGGTCAAGTCATAGAATATTAAAGTTTCCAAAAAGTTTAAAAAAATGATTATCATTGAGAAGGGAAGGAGAGGGGAGAATGGCAAGTGTGAGCAGACTGCAACAAACAACAAAAAAACAATCAATTTACAAGCATTACTAAGTACCTATTAGATCCAATTACTGTGTTATGCCCTGACCACTCGGTGTACTTCAGGAATGTAGGTTAGCCTACAGCAGATAGGTATGGAAATAGGATATGGAGTGTAATGTGTAAGGAATAGTAAAAAGACCAGTTTGAATGAACTGCAAAGTGCATAAATGGAAATCATATACACTTAGGCAGCAAAAGTATATTGGACTCTGGTAGCAAAGGGCTTTAAATGACAGGTATAAGAGAGGGAATTTTAAAAATTTATAATGGCTTATAACAGTTTCCTGTCACTACTCAACCACTCGTTAGCATATGTCACATCTTACTGTTGTCTATAAAAGCCTCGGAGAGGGGAAAAGGAAAGAACACTGGGAAGAGAAATTAAGAGACATGGGCTCAGGTCTGTTTTCTCACTAACCAAAACTGTGACCTTTAGCAGCTCAATTAACTTCTCTAAGTCTCATTAAAATATTTAAACTATCCACCTCAAAAGTTATGACAACCAAATGATGTTTGTAAGCCTTTTTAAACTACATGAAATATTATGTAAATGTTATTTTTTCTTCTTAAAAAACTTGTTGCAAATAATTTGTATGTTTCTTATATTCTATGTGCTTAGAAACTGTATAACCAAATTGTTAATGCTGTATATGAAATTCAGTTTTAAAAATTAAAATACAGAATATTCAATTTAATTTAGATGCCAAAAATATATTAAATAGTAAAATAAGTAGACTGTGAATGATAGCCTGAGGAGATCTCTCTGAGTAAAGTACATAAAGTTTTTATGATAACTATTTTATTAGCAGCTCATTGCCTGGTTTTTGGCAGTTCCAGATGGCTAAGATTCCTGAAACAGCTAAGGTCCAAAAAAAGTGAAATATGAATGTCTAATACTCATTAAATATAGCCAGATCTTTTAATTTTTAAACCTCCTGCATCTTTGCCCTACAATATGAAAGTGAAAATTTTTTTCATTTAAAAAAAAGTGCAACTTTTCCCTTTCTACCTTAAAACGAAATAGGTATGTGACTAGTCAATATTAAAAGCACTCTGTTCACAACAGCAAAGAAATGAATGGGGAGAAATAGCCATCTTAAAACAAACTCAATGAAATGAAAGTAAGTACAACAGCAATCTATTTGAACTTGCCGCTGACCTGAAGAAACCTATTTAGTATGGATCTAACATAATAAATTTTGTTTAGCTGAATTCACTTTATGTAGACAAAAAGCAAAAGTATTCAACATTATTTATAAGAAAATTAAGTGTAAAAAAAGAAAGATATGGTAACACTGAAATAGA
>CM053585.1:132758249-132772908 GCA_028646515.1 Pseudochirops corinnae | reverse complement strand
AGCAGAGTAGGAGAAAGTGATTCTGCATGTTGCTGCCAAAACTTAAGGCACTAAAAAGGAAGTCCAGTTACTCTCCAAATGGTACAATGCAACATGAAAAAAAAAATCAAGGAGCAGCAACTTTTATTGTTAGAATTCAGTAAAACCTTTTCCAAATTCAAAAAAGTACTTTAAATTCTGGGATCAAACTTCAGAAACTTTAATTTGAAAATCAAAACATCAAAAATGAGAACCTGGTAACGGCAAAAACATCTATGTAAATAAGCACAAGGACAAAAATTAACACTGATCTCAATTCTGTCTTCATTCCACAATATTCAATTCTGTCCAGAGCTATATCAAGTACACAAGATGTTCCGAGATCAGAGAACAAAGTGGGTCTTCCTCTCACAGACACGCTATTGCTGATTTGTAAGCGAATAGCATCAGCCTTCGTTGGATAAGAATAACCTTCAAATATTGCATGCATTAAAGACCAAAGGCTAAAGGAAAGTCAAGCAGAACAAAGCAATTACCAGGGAGGAATTCTGCCAGCAGAGAGTTTTCCTTTCTGCCCTTCACACAACAATCTATTTGCAACTGAAACTGGATTCTTGATTCCTGAAAAGAAAATCAGCAGAAAATGGAGATGGAAAAGTTGTTTAAGGTTTCTAATTAAATTCTGTGGTATTTGGTGGAACAGTTTTAGAAACCTTAAAAAAAAGCTTTTCTTCTTATTAAAAAATTTACCATCACGATAATAATATCCAAGATTTAATAAAATTCAAATAAACAAGCATTGAGCACCTACTATTTCGAAAGAACAGTCAAAAAAGAATAGGCACAATAGTAAATTTTTGTATTTGCTGTTGAGAAAACTGTTGAATTTAAAACACTACAAATGGTACGGAAATTCTTTTATCTATTTTTTTCTTGGTTTTATCTCCCACTATTCAAGTTAGCCAAGGAGAAAAAAATAAAATTAAAAAGTCAGAGAACTTTGATTCCACTATCAAATGATTCCAGGATAGAATCAAATAAAAAGAATTTGATGTTTGGCAATTTCCCCCTCACAACAAAAAACAAAAAACTTCCAAGCATATAAGTAGAATTTCTTACGATAAATCTACTTAGAAGTTGCACGTGACTATTGATGACATCAAGTTTATACTACAGGTGAAAACGGGTCTACATAGAAATACAATTTAGTACAAACGTTCCACCATAAGATGTTAAAGATCATATCCACAAAATAGCAGTGAAAATGTTAAGTCCTTTCCAAATATTTTTTTCAAATCACATGCAACAGGTGCTTGCCAAAATGGAATCTTCTCAGAGTGTTCCTAGAGGACAAAAAGGTAGAGAACTGCAAAAAAATATAATCAATAATCTAAGGGGAAAATAATAGTAGGATGGCAGGTTAATATAAGCGAGGTATTAAATGGAACCAGAAAATATTAATGCAAAGGAACACCATTTCAAGCATATTTAAAAATCAAAATAAAGCCTTTAACTTTATTTATAATCTAAAAGTCAGATATTCAGTTAAATCCCAAAATATTTCTCAACAAGCCACCCTAATGAAAAATACTCACATACTTATATTATTATAGTCCATATCCAAGTCTCCATAATATTTATTTTAATATTTGTTAACACTTAATTTAGAATTTTGTAGAAAGCATTATGACAAGAATTAAGTCATAAATTGCTTGACTATTTTCATGTGAAATTTTATACTTAATATTTTATGCTACAAATATAATAAAGAAAAAACTATTTTTAGAAATATTTCAATAATTGAGGAAAGAATGAACTATATCTTTAGGAAACTGGATTATTCTTTTTTTTTTCATTTAGGTTTTTCAAGAATTAAGTACTAACTATAGAATTTAATTAGGAATTAAGTATTCCCATCGTAAGATAAAAGAATTATTTTTGCACTAGCATTAACATACCACTCAGTGCTCCAACCGCTCCAAAATTTAAGGACTTTCCATCCATAATGCTGGCATCACATTCTATCTCACCCAAAAGGTTTAAATTGGAACCCATTCCTGCATTTGTAAAAGGGGAATCCTAAAAATACAGAAAAAAAAATATGTATATATGTATACCAATTACAAAGTACAACATACCAAGTAGAATGGCATAATGGAAAGAACACTTGACAGAGTTAGGAGGCCTAGATTCTGGACACTGCCACTAATGAATGATATGACTTCGAGCAGCTCAGCCTCTCCAGGCCTCAGATTCTTTGGCTGTAAAATGTGAGACTGTACCATATAATGTCTAAGATTCTTTTTCAGGTCTATAATCCACTGATTTCTAAGTAATGTTAATAATGATATTTAAATACAAACATATGAATTATATAACGCAAAATAAAATACACTTTGAAGGTAAAGAAAGTTAATGGCCATAGAAATCTTGAAGTAATATCCGAAGAAGGATTCAGATTCAACATAAGCAGGCATTCCCACCCATTCCTTGGTTTTGTGGAGATCAAATATATAATATATTAAGTATAAAACTACTCTCCAGTCAGTGACAAAGTGGGTAAAGATTTACCATTTTAATCCTTACCACAAAGTAAATGGCAAAGTAAGAATGCCCTGCAAGAGAGTACCCATTTCTAGGAGTCAGTTAGTTCTTACAGTGATTTAGTACTTTACCAGATCTGTGTGATCCAGTACAGAAATATATTAGAGACTATGATGTAGTCTCAGTTCACTTCAAGCTTGGAGACATTTTTATATAATGGTCGTTCTACAAAATCATTGTAGAAGTTTGCTTCTGCTCTAAGGTGAACCAAAAAGCAATTCCAACTAGGATTCAGGATTTAGTAAAACATAAACTTCTTGAGGACAAGTTTCTAAAAAGATGGACAGCATGAGTCATCAATAATTTTTTTTTTAATGTATTAAGCACTTGCCATGTGCCAGGCACTGTGTGCTAAGCACTGAAAAAAGTATAAAAGTCAAGCAGTCCCTGATCGTAAAGAACTTACATTATAATTGGACACAACAAGGGTATAAACAAAATGAAAACAAGGTGGTTTGGAGAGTATATTAGCAGGTGGAGAGAAATTGCCAGATTAACTCAGTGAAGCCTGGGTTCCATTCCCACCTAAGCCACACTGGGAAAATCACAACCCCTCAGCTTCTTCATTATAAAATGGGAATAATAACATTTCACTACCTATCTTACCTCACAGAACTGAGAAAATACTCTGTCACCCTTTAGACATTATGTAAATATAAATGTGTTATTATTATTCAATATTTTGATGGATCTGTGGTCCCACAGAAATGGATCTAACCCAGAATTTCTTCATCTTCCTTGCAGAGTATAACTGAAGTAAAGCAGAACCCAGAACCACTACAGAACTGGAATCACATACCAGAGAGAAGGAAATTCATCTGCAGGAAATAATTTGACCAAGATTTTTTCATCAGTAGCAATGGTTTACAAAACTCACAGGGGATCACAGAAAACCCTTGGAAAAGACCACCAATATGTGTTTTGTGGAACTACCACTGAAACTATTGTTCTGTTCAATGATTTGAAATTATATCAAAATTGTATTTTTGGAAATAATCATTCATGAATATCAATCAAATTTTGCATATTCTGCAACACAGACCTCAAATATTTCACCCCAAAGTAGGAATATATCTTTATACAAAACATATATCAACATAAATATTCAATCAAAAATATGTATCAAGCACCCAATATGTATGTACCATTGTGGGGCATAAAAAAAGTCCCTACACAATAGAGGCTAACAATCTATTTAGGTAGGTAAAATATGTATATGTTAAAAAAAAATACTAAACAATAATAAAAATATTTAATAAGATGACTATAAGAGGAAACTGGCTCCTGGAATCACTATTTCATAATCTTATCTCACATAAAATATTGCACAAAAATATAGACAATATTGATGTAGGAATTTAGAGAAAAGATAAATCATTAGAGTCTAGAGCAAAACAGAAAGGCTTTAGTGTTGGAAAAAGCCAAGAAAAATAGATCCATAAGCAGAGTAAAGAAGATAACTTTAGGTAGAAGAAACAACACAAGCAAAGGCACCAGCTGGGAAAGTATACTGCATGTCCCAGAGAAAAACAGACCAAAGTCAATAAAGTAGAGAGAAGTAAAAGATAAGACTAGAAAAGTTGGCTGGGAGCAAATTATGGAAAACCATGAATACTGAATTAAGGTCTACGGACTTTATTTGGGAGAGGAGAGACATTACAACTTTTTTCAGTAATTCTATTCAACAAACATGTATTAAACATCTCATACATAAATTGCATTGTTCTAAGGATAGCAGGACAACAATACAAACATCCCTGCATCAGTTTAGCAACCATGATCTCAGACAAAGCAAAGAGACCTAATTAAAACAGATAATCAAGGTACCTAAATTTTGCCAAAAGATATCATAAACAACAGAGTAATATCAAAAACTTTTGGGTGGCTAGGTGGCACAGTGAATAAAGCACTGTCCCTGGAGTCAGGAGGACCTGGATTCAAATCTGACCTCAGACACTTAACACTTACTAGCCATATGACCTTGGGCAAGTCTCTCCCAAAAGCAAAAAAATTACATCAAATTTTTCTGACAAAGGCCTCATTTTAAAATATATATTGATTACAGAACTATGTCAAATTTATAAAAAATAAGAGCCTTCCCCAGTTGACAAATGACCAAAGGATGTAAGTAGGCAGTTTTCAAAAGAGGAAATCAAAAGTATTTATAGTCATATGAAGAAATGCTCTAAATCACTCATTAAGAGAAATGCAAATTAAAACAACTCTGAGGTACCACCTCACATCTATCAGGAATGACAAATACTGCAGGGGATAAGGGAAAATAGGTACACTGATCAGCTACTGGTGGAGTAGTAAACTGGTCCAACCACTCTGAATAACAATTTGAAACTACACCCAAAGAGTTATCAAACTGTGCATACCCCTTGATCCAGCAATACCACTACTAGGGTTATAGCCCCAAAGAGATCAAAGAAAAAGGAAAAGGACCTATATGCACAAAAATATTTAAAGCAACTCTTTTTGTGGTAGCAAAGAACTGGAAATTAAAAGGCTGCTCATCAATAGGGAAATGGCTGAATAAGCTGATTATGATGGAAATACTATTTTGCTATAAGAAATTATGAAGTGGTTTCAGAAAAACATGGCAAAAACTATATGAACTGATGCAATGCAAAGTCAAGTGAGAAAACCAGGAGATCACTGTGTCCAGTAACAGCAATGTTGTAATGATGAGCAACTGTGAAAAATTTGGAAAATTCCAAAAGACTCCTGATGAAAAAATGCTATCCATCTCCAGAGACAGAAGTGATGAACTCTTGAGTGTAAAGTGAAGTAAAATTTTTCTCACTTTATTTTTCTGGGGGTTTTTTTGAAATAAGAAAAATGTTTTGTATAATTTCACATAATATAATTGATATCAGATTGCTTGCCTTCTCAGTGGGGGCAGGGAGGTAGGAGGAAGTCAGAGATTTTAAAACTCAAAATTTAAAAAGAAAAGAATGTAAAAAGGAAATAAATAAATTTTAAATTTTAAAAAAATCCCAGCCTCCAAAAGCAAGGACTGACAGGATGAAAAGGGTTTAGGAATATTAAACAATGTATACAGAATGGGTCAGAAAGAGGACATAAAGTAATAAGGTAAGAGGATATGGAAATAACTGAGGCATAAAGTGATCAAAACTGAAATAGGCAGTACTTTTTGAGGAGCAAAAAATTGAAAACCAAAGAGCTGCCGATTAAAATGGGGACCAACTAAACAAAAAGTGGCATATTACTGTAAGGGAACAATATCAAACCATATAAAAAAAGACAAAAGGTATGGATTCAGTGAAAAACGGGAAGATCTGCATGAACTGATACAGACTGAAGTAAGGTCAATTAATACAATGACGATAACTTTCTAAAGAAAAACAACTTTGAAAGACTTAAGAATTCTGATCAATGAAATGACCAAGCATGACTCCAGAGAACCAATGAAATATACTCCCCATCTTCTGAACAAGAAGTGTTAGATTCAAGAGGCAGTATGAGGCACATCTTTTCAGAAATGGTCAGTGTATAGATTTATTTTTGTTTGTTACTTATTACCAGGAAAGGGTTTTGTGTTGATTTGGGGAGATTTAAAAGAAAGAGAATAGAGATAGTGATATCTCCAAATTTTAAAAAGTATTAAATAAGGGTTTTTTTTAAATGAACAGAACAGAAAGAAATTCAGGGAGAGCAGAACAGCTTTGGAAATAATGTGCTGAATGTATTGCATTTAAAAAAAATACAAGTTGTAAATAGGAGAGATTGGTGGTTTCACATACAACCTTCTGTTTCTGTTCTTTGCATATGGAAATGTTTGCGCTTATCATTGTTTTAATAAGAAAAAAAACTGTAGTATGCTGGTAGCAATAAGTATTGGAAACAAGTATAGGGGAAATATTCTAAAGGAAAAAAGCAATAGGATCTAGTAACTGAACTTAATGAAAGAAAAGAAATCAAAGAAAATTCCAAGTTTTGAGTCTAAGTACCTGGGCAAAAAAAAAAAAGACGTCAATAAATAATCTAAAATTAAAATAATCAGTTAAGCAAGCCTAAACTTTTGATTTGCTAATAGCATATGGCACACCTTCATGAATGATGTATACCTCAATGGAAATGCCATAAAATAAATAAATATTTGATCATAACTAAACAAAAGAAACAGAGAATTTCTTTAGTGTGGGAGTTTCTTCATGATATAACCACTCCCCATGATTGTCTAAGGATAAAAATACAAGCCTTAGTGAAAATTAACAGAATTCATTCAGTTTTTCAGAGGATAAAGTTTTAGAAAGTGAGATTCCTTGTCAGGAGGAATAGTTTAGAAATAAGAGCAATGAACTTGAGAATTTAGCCTTCAAAGACAAATCCAAAGCTTACCTTTCACTTACGAGCCACCTGATCACCAGTAAGTTATTTAACCTCTCCATGGCTGTTTTTTCATCTAAGTGGAGAAAATATCTGAAGTACTTATCTCACAGGGTTACTGAGTGAATCAGATGAACTAATGTATATGAGGTGTTTTAAAACAGAAAAGCACCATGTCAGTCACTATTTGAAAAGCAAGTCATAAGTAATGAGACAGCAAAGACAAGAGGATAACAATCTGCCACTCTCCTATTATGAAGCAAAAAACTTCCTACTAATCTGTGTATAATAAACAAGGCAAATATCTCACCATGAACTATAACTACCCTAACTAAACCATGTAATGTTCCTTGCTATAAGTGTAAAATAGTAATGGTTCTCAAACTTTTAGGCTATTATATTTCTAGGGATTTATTACACAACTTTTGCCAACATCATTTATAGATGTAAACAATTTGGCTTTCAGTGACAGACACAAACTAGTAAGGCACAATGTAAAGTTGTTCTTATATAAAATTACTTATGTTTGCTCATTTTCCAGTAAGACTCTGAGAGGAAACTACTATGTTAACATTTATACTAAGTCCCTCAAGTACAAAGTTGCTAAACATTAACTAAATCTAACACATTTTTAACATAATTGTTTATTAAAAATTAAATACAACAAACCAGAAACAATCACTTTAATTAGCAGGTAGAATTCTAGACTGGAGTCAGGAAATTTTCAAATCCTGCTGCTGACAGGTAACAGTGATGTATCCACAATCAATCATATAACCTCTCTAAGTTTCAGATATTTACCATTTGTAAAGTGGAGATAACAACACCTATAGTACCTATATCACATAACTGTTTTGAGGCTCAAATTAGATAAACTATGTAAAGCACCAAAAATTTTAAACTCTGAGGTGACGCCTAAGACAACTAATAATAATCATTTGGAGCAACTCCTACCAAAAACTTTCTTCTAAAAGTGGTATTAAAGACAAAACAAAGAACTTTTCTATTTCAGTAAATATTTTCTAAACAAAGGTAAGATAGGTTAGCTACTGTCAATCTCTATGTTAGCCTTTTCACTAGACTATTTGATAACGCCTGTATACTTTCTACATCATGGATGAGGCCTTATCTAGCATCAATGCTAGTAGGATTTCTCTTTTAATTTTAGAATAAATTTTAGTAGAGAAGAGAGATCCAACCAAGCTGTTCTACTAGGCAGAAAAAAACATCACTTTTAAATTTTCAGGTCTATTTCTCACAATGAAAGTTTTAGACAACTAAAACTTAAGGATTTTTGACTTCAAATTTTCACGTTGGTCTAGGTTAGGAAGGACATCATTGAACAATTATCACTAACTACACAATTAGATAATTTAAACACCAGACAGCAGGCACTCACCAGAAGAGTCATTTAGTTGATCAGATGTCATTTACTCCCTCTTCCTTTGATAAGAATCCCCTAGTGGATTATTAGACACTCTTGGAATCCATTAGGATGTAAAAATTAATTCTAAAGGGCCACTATGACCCAAAATGCCAAATGTCTTATAAATAATTTTTCTTTATCTGTGTCCAACCCATATTGCTCACATTAACACAAAATGTCCAAGATGCCAGAAGAAGTTTTTGGTATGTCAGGGTGGAATGTACAACTGGAGAAAGAAACTGTATCAACTAAAAAACTTTCAAAGAATCACAGTTCACACAGGTTATTTGTAACTGGCTGGTCCTTTGTGGATATTAGCACTCGCACAATTCCAAGGCTAGAATTATATGAGAACACTGGAAAGGCTACTCCCTTCCCTTAAAAGGCAGTAGCAGACAGAGTGCTGGGCTCTGAGTCAAGAAGAACTGAGAGTGAATCCAACTCCTAACACTTCCTACCTGTGTAAGTATGAACAAGTCAATTAACTCCTCCGAGCCTCAGTCTCCTCATCTATAAGATGGGGATGATAACAATACTATAGTATCTACCTTACAAGACTGTTCTGAGGATCAAATGGCATGTATGTAAAACCTTCTGCAAACTTTAAGGTGCTATAAATGTCAAGTTACTATTATCATGGCCTTTAGACTACAAACCTGCTCTGAAAATCAATCCTGTTTGATTGCTTCCACAGTTATATTCTCCCTTCATATCACTGTTACAAGGTTTAAAAATCTATCACTCTCTTTAAGGAAGGTGGGTTGCCCCTTTCATTTAACATTTTAACTTAAATCTTTCATGCCAAAAGTTGAACTCCAACCTGTCTTATTCTGTCCTTAAGGGAGATAAAGAATAGTTGATTATAGGCACTACAAAATAACAATCGATATGACAGAATAAAATTATGGTCCTCTCCCTCAGCACACTTGCTAGAGTGCCTTTCCTCCCAAGTCTATCATTTTACCTGGTCACTTTTTTCTGTAATTGCTCTGTAAACACCATGTAGGTTTTCCATATCCCATAGAACTAGGATAATAGAAGTAGGATTACAATCACTGAGTATTCATCATGCCTTTCCTATTTGGCAGAATAATAATATTCATCTCAAAAGGTATAGTGAGAGGCCCAGGTGAGTCTAATAAGCTGGATAAGAACAGCAAAGGAAACAAAAAATGCACAATACATTGAATCAAGTGCAGGAAAATAATCAAGATATCAAGGTTCAAATTCCATCCTTTATGCACTGATATTTCTGTGACCCTGGACAAATCACTTTAACCCTCATAGACCTGGTCTTCTCAGCATTAAATGCTGATGTACAACATATTTCACAGCTTTGTTGTAAGTAAAGTGTTTTGACCAGATGCAACAGTGCTACAGAACCCTGTGCATGTATGATTATGAATTGGTATTAAGAGGCTCCCCAGTATATTGCTAAAGAAATTCCATAAATGGATCAATACCACATTGTTGTACTCTTTAAAGGCACTTTTAAAGAAATGTGACATCAGCTCCTTCAATATTTCACTTAAAGGAACTGTAATTTCATCCATGAAAATATCTCCACTAAGTCAAATCACAACCTGTCTTCAGCTTCAAAGATGGTTGGTCTTAAGGATTCTTGTTGCCAAAAAAATTAATCAGTCCAAAGACAAGCTACTGGTGGTGCTCTCCAGACTTCACTAAGCCAGTTTTCAGTGAGCCAACAAGCAATTTTCATTATGCATTTACTATAAGCCAGGCACTGTGCTCAGCAGTAGGGATACAAAGAAAGGCAAAAACCTAGTCCCTACCTCAAGGAGATGCACATTTTAATGGCAGAGACAACCTGCAAAAACTATTTATATACATGATAAATTCAGGATAAATGGAAGGTAACCTCAGAGGAAAGGCACTAGTAGTTGGGAGGACAGGAGAAATAGAACCAGTTTTTTGAAAACGTGTGGAATGGAAATGAGGAGGCAAAGCACTCCAGGCATGGGGGTGGGGGGCGAGGGGCACAATCAGTGAAAAGACATGGAGTCAGGAAGTAGATTATTGTATATGAAGAACAAGAAGTAAGTCAGGATAGTTGGATCATAGAGTATATAAAAGGAGTAAAATGTAAGACTAGAAATACAGAAAGGGGCCAGATTGAGAAGGATTTTACAGATCAATCAGAAGATTTTATATTTGATCCTGGAAGTAATATAGAGTCAGTACAGTATTGAGCATGGGGGTGACATGATCAGACCCTCCCCTTAGTGAAAATGGACAATATGGTCAGACCTGCACCTCAGGAAAGATACTTTGACAACTAAGTAGAAGATTGATTGGAGAGGCAATGAGACCAATCAGAAGGCTATTACAATAGTCCAGATACAAGGTAATGAAGGCCTGCACAGGGTGGTGAATATATGAATAGAAAGAAATAGAATTAAAGGAGAAGTGAAGGTAGAAACAAGACTTGACAAAAGACTGGACTAGACAACTGTAAGGGCAAAGAAGGTGGGATTTTTGTTGTTTTTCTTTTGAAGTTCAGTTTCCTAGCCTCAGGCTAAATTGTAAACATCTGAAGGACTTGGTCTCCTTTGAATACTGGTAATCCATAGCTGTAACACAATTAGGTCCTGAGGCTTGAGAGCTTTCATTCCTTTGGGCACTAAGCTTGTCAGGTGCCCAAAGTTTTAGCACTAGTATGCCAGCTGAGCCAATCAGGTAACACATGTGGGCTACATACATGGGCTGAATCAATCAGATAAAAACTCTGTGTGTGTCTGTGTGTGTCTGTGTGTGTGAATGTGTGTAAACTGGAAGACTGATATCACCTCAGGGCTCACTCCTGAGAACTCAAAGTCCTGGAAGAAGACTCTAGGTAGCCCTTGTTAAGGGCACCCACCCACTCCCCTCCCCACCCCCAACAAGAATGAGCATGAAGTGGAGAATGAAGAAAATGAGCACTGAGTGTGAAGCATTGAGAAGGTTAGGGGTGCAGTGGCAGCAGCAGTAGCACACTTACTGAAAGAACCTCCTGGTTGTGAAAGTCAATTGAGCTGAAGGGCAGAGACTTGACCACCAGAAGGAGGCTTAGCTTAAACCCCTTTTAAGGGGATTATGTGTCAGGATCCAGGCAGGAGCAAGAAGCAGTAAGTCCACAGAGGAGGAGCCACCGGGCTCTGCCTCAAGTCAAGATGAAAACTTTGCAACAAGGCAGGAGCAGTGAGAGTTGCCAGGTGGGAGCCTGCAACAGCAGCATGGAAAGGACACACCCACAAAAATACTTTACTTGGACATTTCTTTTGATTGAGGGGATTGTTACCTACTATGGCCTAGGGGTAGAAGGTGTTTGTGTTTTCTGCAGACATGTAATACTAGGGAAGACCCTGGCCTAGTACCCCCTGATTCTATAAGCCTAAAGAACATATAAGGTGGGAGATATGCTATGCTATGTTATATATTGAATGCAATGATATATGCTGTGTGCCAAGTTATATACTGCGTGTTATGTTATATACCAAATGATATGTTTTGTTTAAGGCTATGTGGCCACCCTGGTAATAAGTTGTTATGTTGTGATGAATGTCATCCTTCGGTTTCTTGAATAAGGTTTAGTTTTGAATAAATAGAGTGCTTATTATACCTTGTGATTAGACCCTTAAAATTATTCACAGCAGCAGTTGTCAGGTGTGCTGCCTTCATTAGTGTTACAACAACAGACATAGTCTAGCATCTTGGCCACACTTAAAAGTCTTTCCCTGTTGACAATCTTCAAGAGCCACAGGCAAGACAAAATAAGACATGTGACTATTTTCATGAAGGATGAGAGTAAGAGATAGGTAAAAATGAAAATAAACAAGCTGTAGTAGTGCTACTAGGCAGCCAGGTGGCGCAGTGGATAGAGCATAGGGCCTTGAGTCAGCCCCCAGCTTCAGTTCAAATCTGCCCTCCAACATTAGCCTCAGTTTCCTCAACTGTAAAATAAGATGGAGAAGGAAATGGCAAATCACTTTAATATCTTTGCCATGAAAACTCCAAATGGGGTCACAAAGAGTTGAACACAACTGAAAAACAATTGAACAACAAAAATGGTGCTAACAAAATCCTAAGGTAATCAACCATTGAGCTTAAAGCCCAGATATCAATTGAGAAAACCTGGGCTAGATGTGCAACAGTTACAAACAAATGGGAAAAACAGTAGGAATAGAATTCACAGCATAAAAATATTTCCAGCATATATTTCCAGTAAGATTCATATAACTGCACAGTGATTGGATTTTTTTGTTTGAAAAAATTTTTTTAAAAAAGTATTGGTGCTTGATTTAGAATTAGAGAAATTAATTCAGGGTTCCTTTTAGTTGGAGTCTTTGCTTTATTTTTGTTCACATAATCATCAAAATCAAAAAACTTCAAAGTCACTTAAACCAACAATTCATTATTTTTATAATATTCAACAAAAAAAATTTGATTACCTTTCATTTTAAGTCTTGCTACTTGAATTTTATGCTGAATTGGAAAATACATTCTCTTTCATGGCTTTTTCTATCAAATTTAACAATCATCATGGTACACATAACATCAACAACTTTCGGGGTACCTTCATCCAATTTCTCTCCAAGGTGGCAAAAAACCAAGTGCCATAAATGCTATTAGTGACAGATTATATCAAATATTAACTCCCTGGCAAAAATCTCAAAAATTTTTCATTATTACTCATATTGAATCTTAAGAATAGAAGTAAACCATTCTTATGTCCAAAATACAAAAACTGGACACAGCCTGTGCTATATGCTTTTAGACCCATCTTCTACACCTTAACAATATGCTTCCTCCAGCAAGAAGTGAAATGTATTCTTGGGGATCAAATCAGGAAGAACTGGTAAAACTCCTGTTTCTCCAAAATGAAATACCCATGTACTTTCTTCCAAAAATATACCATAGCATTTTTTTAGTAGGCACTCAAAAATGAATCCTGATGTATTCAGGCAAAAGCATAGGTAAAGTTGAAGATAGTGATGTAAAGTATTTACCTTGATAGTCATTATTAACATATGCAAGCTTTCATTGATATATACATCTTAATATGTACCCTTTGAAGCAGTTAGGAGGTGCAGCAAATAGAGCACTGGCCCTGGAATCAGGAGGACCCGAGTTTAAATACAGCCTCAGACACTTAACACAAAACTAGCTGTGTGACCCTGGGCAAGTCACTTAACTCCAATTGCTCTACCTTCCCCCCTGCAAAAACAAAAAATATGTACCCTTTTAAAAATTTCCTTTACCCAAACATCTATTAAATGACACTCTTAGAAACTAGGAGTTTTGAGACACAAATAGCAGTCACCTGTGTTTTGAGAGGAAAACACCAAAAACTATGGAGTTAATGAGCCAATGAAATGCTACAGAGGAGAAACAATTAAAAAGAGAAGAGCAAACAGCCTGTTTATTCTACAAGCAAACAAAAAAAAGCTTATGGATAACTGAAAGTTGGTTCTATGTGTTCAGAATGCTCATCTTAAAGTTATGTTACTAATCAGTACAATGGAAGCCATAGCCCCAAGCACATATAGCAAATACTGAATTTTGGATAAATGTTGGCAGCCAGGTGGAGAAAACTTAAAGGGAAAGGATTTGTAGGGAAAGAAAAGCAATGTATGTAACCTACCCGGCAAAACTGAGTATAATGTTTCAGGGGAAAATATGGTCATTCAATGAGGTGGAGGACTTTCAAGCATTCTTGAGGAAAAAACCAGAACTGAATAGAAAATTTGACACTCAAAAACAAGAAGCAAGAGAAGCATGAGAAGGTAAACAGGAAAAAAAATCATAAGGAATTTATCAAAGTTGAACTATTTACAGGTCTACATGGAAAAACAATCACTGTAACTTATGAAACTTTTCTCAGTATGAGGATAGTTTAAGGGAATATAAATGTATATATATATGTATATATATGTATACATACATATATCTATATAGGAGTGTATATATGCATATGAATACATATGTGAGTGTGTGTATATATGTGTACAGGTATACATAGACAGAGGGCACAGGATCAATTGAACAGGAAAGGATGATATTTAAAAGGTGAAATTGAGAGGTGAGAGAGGAATTGAATGAGAGGAATGGAGAGAGAGACAGAATGGGGTAAATTATCTCATATAGAAGAGGCAAGGGATAACTGTTACAACGGAGGGTAAGAACAGGAAGGCAAAAAGGGAATGGGTCAACCTTACTCTCATTGAATTTGGCTTAGGGAGGGAATGACATACATTCTAAATTGGGTATCTTGCCCTACAGGAGAGTAGGGGCAAA
>CM053585.1:132739788-132758149 GCA_028646515.1 Pseudochirops corinnae | reverse complement strand
AAGGGGAGGACAGGTTGGGGGGGAGGGTAGTTAGAAGCACACACTTTTGTAAAGGGACAGGGACAAAGTAGAGAACAGAACAAGCGAGGGGCAGGATAGGATGGAGGGAAATATAGCCAGTCTTTCACAATATATCCACTACGGAAATGTTTTGCATACCTACACATGTACAACCTATATTGAATTGCTTATTTTCCCAGTAAGGGTGGGTGACAAAGGACAAAGGGACAGAATCTGGAATTCAAAATTTTAAAATCAAATGTTTTTTTAAAAATATTATTATTATTATTTACATGCAACTGGGAAATAATATACAGGCACTGGGGTATGGAGATTCATCTTGCCCTACTGGAAAGCCAGAGGAGAGATAGAGGAGGACATAGGAGAGAGCAGATTGGGGGAGGGGGTATACAGTGGGATCATTGTTTTGGGGTGGTGGGTAGGGGAAAGACAGAGAAAAAATTTGGAACTCAAAATCTTGTGGAAATGAATGATGTAAACTAAAAATAAACATCAAAGTTAAAAATTTAAAACAAAAACAAAACAAAAAAAGCAATGTAGTAATACCTGGGAACTAATGCAAGGTATCTTAGCCTATTTCAGGGAGTTCCTGCACTTAGGTGGGTATTATATCCTTATTTTCACTAACTTCTAATTAAAATTTAACATTTCTTTTAAATATTTAAAAATATTATTCTGAAAAGGGAGCCATAGGTTGCACCTAAGGGGTACATGACACAATGTACCCCTTGAATAGGCAACATTTCTGAGTCACAATTAGATTAACCAGTTCCTGACCTCTTAACCTGCTCTCTTTCACTGGGCTGTCTTGTTACCATTTTCCTGCTCATTAGCACCTCTAATTATCAAGATAGCAGGGGACTGGAGGATTCCGGGAGAATGGCAGAGTAGGTATGAAAATTCCAAGCCCTCCAAGATTGCCCCCACAAACAAGATAAAATAGTGCCTGAGGGCTAACATACAACAGTAAAAATAAATAAGAGTAGGGGCAGAACAGTAATTCTCCTCAAACAATCAGAAAAGATCTGAAGAAAAATCCCAGTTTGGTCCCTGTGAAGAGTATACACTTCTAAGCTAGTTCCACTTATACAATAAGTGTTAACCCCTAAGGTTAGTTGGGTTAGGAAGCTTGGCCCCAGCCACAGGAAGTTTTACCCCGGGGAAAGAGAAGGGAGTTAGTGTCTGAGCTGGGGAAGATTGAGGGAATCTCTACTGATAGGAATACCAGACCCAGCTGTGCCACGAAGATGCAGCCCCGGGCAAGATAGAACCAGGGAATACCTGGTGAGTGCAGAAACAGTGGGGTGGGGACACTGCTGGCTGTGTGCATGTACTGAAGACTGGAGGTCTTGGTTTCCATTCCATGTCAGAGAGAAGAACGAAGAAAGTTCTGAGGCCACAGGCATCATCCCTCATACTCCAACACTAAAGGTGATCATAAAAAATAATCTGCTACCAAAAACATTTGCAGATAAAGGAGAAAGAATACAACCACAGATAGTTACTATGGGAATAGAGAAGATTAGGGTTTTTCTTCAGAGGGGGATTCTGAAGCAAAGAAACCCTTTTCTGCCCCAAGAATAACATTAAATGGTCACCTGCCCAAAAAGAACTGATAAAAGAACTTTAAAAAAGACTTGAAAAAATCAAATGAGAGAGACTGGAGAAAAACTAAAAGAAAAAATAAGAACAATCCAAGAAAAACAAGAAGATTATGAAAAGAAAGTCAACCAATTAGAAAAGGAGATCCAGAACATTAAGGAAGAAAACTCCTTTAAAATCAGAATTGGGCAAGGGGAAGCCAGTGAAGTTATAAGAGATGAAGAAATTTTTTAACAAAATACAAAGAATTAAAAAATAGAAGACAATGTGAAACATTTCATAAGAAAAACAACAGATCTAGAGAACATATCAAGAAGAGAAAACATAAGAATAATTGGACTCCTGAAAGTTCTGATAAAAAAATCTGGATATAATAACACAAGAAATAATTAAAGAAAACTGTCCTGTAGCATTAGAACAAGAAGGGAAAGGAGAAATAGAAAAAAATCCACTCATCACCACCTGAAAGAGATCCTATGAGGAAAACCAACAGGATTATAATAGAGAAATCCTGAAACCCCCAACTCAAGAATAAAATACTACAAGCAACAAGGAAGGAAAGCAATTTAAATATGGCAATGCCACAATTAGAATGACACAAGACCTACCCATGCCAACACTGAAAGAAGCATGGGGCTTGGAACACTATACATCAAACAGCAAAAGAACTAGTGTGCTGGCCAAAAATATCATACCCAGCAAAGTTAAGCATAATTCTGAATGAAAAAAAGAATAGACATTTAACCAATTGTCAGACTTTCAGGATTTTGTTTAAAAAAAATAAACCTGAACTTAATAGAAGATTTGACACAAGAGCCAGGAGAAATATAAGGTACATAACAAAGACTAATTACATGGGACTCAATAAGGACAGAATGTTTACCTTTTTTTATGAGGAAATATAAAACATATGTCTAAGATTGTTATTAGTAACTGGGTAGTTCATAAGAAAGATTGGGGTAGACCTGAGTATGACATGATTTTAAAAAGAAAAACCGTTTAGGAACAGCTAAAAAAGAGTAATTATCTCATACAAATGAGATGCAAGAGAAAGAACAGACACACAGGAATTAGATGGGGGAGAAGGGCTGGTAGTTCTGGAAACCTACCTCCATCAGGAATGGATTCAAGAGGGTACCACACACACACACACACACACACACACACACGCATAAAAGTCTTCTAAATTCAGAAAGAAATAAAATGCTAAGGGCAAAGGGAGGGAGGAGAGGATAAAGGAGGGATCTTTAGAGGGGTGGGGAAGGGACTAGGTAAAAGGGCGGTATAGAAAGGTGTTTAGATCATTGGGAACGGGAGGATAAGGGGGAGGATAAGATCCTTGGGGGAGGGGGGTGTAGGTTAAGTAATAGGAGGGGAAGGGAGTAAACAGAAGTAGAGAAGTCAAGAGTGATCGGAAATAAGAGCACATACACAAACATAAAATAGAGATCAGGAGTAGAATTTGTTAAGGAAAAAGGAGCAAGGGTGGTAATCACGATCTCAGTTAAGGCTAAAATAGATTTAATCAAAAGAGAACAAATAGGGAAATTCCACTATGTTCCAGTCATATTCATCAATGTTGTTTTGGACCATTTAAAATAACTAGAGAGGATAAGGATGGAATATTGCTGTGGTGTTGCAAATGACAAGTTAGTGTCCATGGAAAAATATGGAAAGACCTGGACTTAAAATGGAAGAGGTTATCCACTCTCAGAGAAATAGAAGACAAAGATGTATAGTATGGTCTTACATCAATGCATATGAATGTATGTGCCTATATTTGAGCATGATTATAGATATCTAGAATATATATAAATATACATATATACATATACACACATATATATATGTAAGTGCATGTACATATGGGTATATGTATAAATATATGTATAGAGAGTGTGTGTGTGTGTGTGTGTGTGTGTGTGTGTGTGTGTGTGTGTAAGTCTGGAAACCCACTTTCATCAGGAATTGTAATTGTAGCCCGGGGAAGGGGAGGAAGGGGGAAAAAGAATGAAAAAGTGCACAGCAGATAAAAGAAAACTTACAAAGAAGCAAAGAAAAGATGGACAGTTCTCAACACAAGGTATAGTATTTATTATATAAGCTTTCTTGAAATGAAAATTTATTGCTGTATATTTTGAATCCTATTTCATATTTTGCTGCATATATGGCAATACTTTTTTTTTCTTATTTTGTATTATTTTAGTTTTGGCATTTAAGTTTGTTTCTTTTTTATTTTCTCATTTTGTATTAAAGTTTAAAATTAAAAAAAATTTACAAAAAAAAAGATAGCAGGGGATTCCATGAAAGGCTCAAATCAATCAATTTTGTGGTCTTTTGTCAGCTCCAATAAAAGAATCATTAAGTAGAAGGTTAAAGCTACTAGATAAATGTGAAAGGTTTTTTCTTACAGTATAATTTTTATTTTTTAATAATACTTTATTTTTACCCCAATTACATTAAGACAATTTTTTACCATTTGGGTTTTTTTTTAAGTTTTGAATTCAAACTTCTATCCCTTCCTCCCTCCACTATCCCGCCCTAAGATGGTAAGCAATCTGTTGTAAATTAAACATGTTCAATCACGTGAAAAAATTTTCCTAACAGTCATTTGTGCAATATCTGAACAAATACAACAATAGCAACAAATAGAATGAAAGAAGAAAGTGAAAAATACGATGCTTCAGTCTGTATTCAGACAATATCAGTTCTATCTCTAGAGCAGTGGTTCTCAACCTGTGGGTTGCAAACCCTTTGGGGGTCAAACAACCCTTTCACAGGGGTCGCCTAAGACCATTGGAAAACACATATTTCCAATGGTCTTAGGAACAGAGACACCGCTCCTCTGTCTCCAGGCGGGTCCACCCACATGCAGATACTTCCAGATATGAGTATTAAGGGGTCACAGCATTAGGAAGGTTGAGAACCACTGCTCTAGAGAAAGATTGCATTTTTCATCATCAGTCCTTTAGGACTGTCTTATTGCTGAGAATAGCTAAGTCATTCACAATTCTTCATTGTATAATATTGCTGTTACTGTGTACAACATCCCCCTAGTTCTGCTCACTTCACTTTAAAATCAGTACAGATAAGCCTTTTCACATTTTTCTGAAATCATCCTGCCTGTCACTTCTCATAGCAAAATAATATTCTATCACAATCATATATCACACAGTTTGTTCAGCCATTCCCCAACTGATGAGCATCTTTTTGATTCCCATTCTTAGGTACCGCCAAAAAAAAAAGGTGCTATAAATATCTTTGCAAAACTACATCAATTTTCCCTTTTTTTTAAGATAATGTAAAGTTTTAAAATGTTTTTATCTGTGATATACTTGTTCCACAATAGAGTAAATAACTAAGGGCACTGTCAATAAAGATGTCCAAATCCCATTAATAAATAAAAATGGGACTGTGGAGTCACAGTTATGCATGCCTACTTATCATTGTCTGCTATATTACCATTTTTATACAGCTCAAAATTTACAATCTAACGGAATTCAATTCAGCAAATATTTATTAAGCATGTGTCATGTGCACACCACTGTGCCAGACACTGGGTGTGGGAGGAATGAGACTTATGAGTTAATTGGCATAAAGAACTCCAGTGAGGAAGTCCCCTCCACCAATACAGATGAGCACTGTTCTGCAATCCATATACATAAAGAGTTGCCTGGCACACTGACAGATACATTAAATAACTTGCTTAATGTCACAAAGTCTTCTACCCTCCAATACCAGCTATCTATCTATCCACCACACTAGGCTGCCACAAGACACTGAGCAAACACAAAAATAAGCCCTGGCCTTAAGGAACTGACATTCTACTAAAGCAACAAAAAGGTACACCATAAAGATGAATAAGTCTGAAAATCCATACATATTCAAATATATACATTCAAACATGTACAAAAAACAAAAGCCCAAGTATGAGTCATGAAAAACTTAGAAGACACGTAACTGGAACACAGGAGCACTTCTCATGGAATTATACAACACAAGGAATTGTACAACAAAGAGTATAGTACAACTCACACACTTTAGCCTTCAGTTTCCAAGCAAGCTTTCCTTAAAATTTATTCTTAAAAAATCTCTTGGGAACTTATATAGTTGCAATATTTTAAAGAGTTATGAGTCAGTAAATGTGTTTAGGAAAAGTAAGTTTCCAAAGTAGGAAAGTGGAATTTATCCTGAGAAATGATCTTAAAATTCATGCAAAAGAGTGTAGAAACCAGTAGCTATTTATTTGCTTTTTCTTCACTCATTTTTTGCTCCTGAAAACTATGACCAAAAAATTATTTTTAGTCTGGTCGTATCTCTGTAGTTAAAAAAAAACAAAACCCAACAAAATGAATTTACTCCTAGGGTATTGCCATATTCCCCAAGAAACTTACAAATATGTAAGAAATATTTTCATGTAAACCTTCATCTTAAGCAATTAAGACACTTATTTTGAAGAATTAAACTATTCTTTTAATAGTTTAAATGTTTTATATTCAAACTTTTTAACCACATATCTTCATATGGAAATGAGGCAAGAAGGTAAAGGATCTAATGAACTCTGGCCAACAAGGATCACTTGAGTTGGCCATAAATATAAATGTTTTCCCAGACCCAAGTGAAGCAACTTTCATTCATGAATAAAGAATTATAGAGGCTATTTTAGACATTAGAAGCTCAACAATTATCTAAAAGAGTTCCTAGGGAAACAAAACACTTTCCATTTTCACTCTATAATTGCTCCCTAACTATACAGCAAGTTTGCTTTCTTTTTTGGCTTCTCTAGCTTTCCTCTAGTTTGGGACACATTTACAGATGCATTGGCACATCACAGACATGCTAAAATTTCTTGCTGTGGTTGATCAAAGTTGGAATGCCTTTAGAAATTACTAAACTTAAGACAGTCCAGAATTAAATCTAGCCAAATAGTCAGAATGTTCTACTTTTAACATGTGTTAAAGCAATATTTCAGCTATCCTGGATCTAGCTTTAGCAAACATTTGTTTGCATCACACATTCTGAATTCTAATGTTAGCCTAATATAGTACAACAAATGCCACATTTTAACATCCATAATGGACTTTTAAAAATTATTCAGTTACATAAATACAAAATGCTACATAAAAAGCACAACTTCATATATTATTATAGTAATTACTTATTTCTTATGATCTTCCTAAAGTTCACAAGTCTGTTCTGGAAACTGCAACAAAAATGGAACAAATGTCAGTATACATTCATTAGAGCATTTGTTGCTCTGGCACAGAAAATCCTTATACAAATGGAAACATATTTGTGTTTAATTTACTACTAAAAATAGTTTTAATGAAAAAATATTGCACATCTGCAGTCTCACCCCATTCCTATTAGTAATATTCCTAGCTTACAAATAAATAATATAATTAAACAAGAAAAAACATCAGAGCAATAGCCTTTATTTTAGAGCTTTTTATTGAAAGCCAAAGAATTGCAGTACAAAGAGTTACTTGTCAAACAACACAAATCTCTAAGAGAAAATAATGTCTTGGCTAGACTTGCACATCGGAAATAGTTTTTAAGTTTGTTTTTGTTGGATTCTTTATGATGTCCAGGAAGAGGTTAGCACATACAGTACCTGAAATTGTCCTTTCCACATGAGCTACAATAGAAAGACCAATGTAGCAGTTTTACTAGTATTGCCAAAGCTGGCATCTACTCACAATTCCATTCAATTTAAATAACTATCTCTTATAACTACTTTGACTAACAAAAGAGAAATATAGCTCAAAGAAAAACTAGCAAATCGTAGAATTGCATCCATTTAAACTACTACTCTGTCAAAGGGATTTTTTTTTAATTTAGTGATTTTTTTTTCAATGACTAAATTCAGTCCATTATTGGTTGTATTTCTTCAAATTTACTTCCAAGCCCCTAGAGCAGTGGTTCTCAACCTGTGGATCGTGACCCCTTTGGGGGTCGAACGACCCTTTCACAGGGGTAACAGGGGTCGCCTAAGACCATCAGAAAACACATATTTCCGATGGTCTTAGGAACCGAGACACCGCTCCTCTATCCATCTCCAGACAGGTCCACCCACATGCAGATACACCCACATACGAGTATTAAAGGATCGCAGCATTAGGAAGGTTGAGAACCACTGCCCTAGAGAATATTATTAATGATATATTCAAGCACATTCCAAAAGAGAGCAAAATGTGAACAATTATAGAAATCCTGCATGTTTTTCTGACAGGGTTTTTGATAGTGGTGCTTTATACATTGGAGTCTCATGTATGTGTCACAAATAAAGACAAGAAATAAGCACATCATATGGGTATTCTATGCTGTAATATTTCACTGTGCTTCAAATACTTTTTTATTACTAAGGGTATATCCTTACTAGAAACCTTTTAAAAAATTCTGACATTCTTCTACATCGCTTTCCAGAATCTATATATAGGCCTAAAAAAGTTAGGAGATGGGCAAAAGCTTTAAGTAATAAAATATTACTTCAATTTGACTCCCTGAAAGCATGTAATTTCAGTCTACATTTAAAATCTTAATTTATAAACTTTCCATTATGTTAAAAGTTTGACCTCTCAGAAGAACACAGGCCTTTTCAAGAACTGATATTGCAAAATTATTCCATTTTTCTAGAATTATAAAATAAATATAAATTAAAATTCCCTTTGTTTACTATTACCTGAGTATAACATACGAGAACAAGTTTCATTCAAGTGTTCATGGGACTAAATTGATTCCATACAATAACAAATGATAGCAAAATTAAAACTAGTGCCGCACATTGCAACATATGTCGTTGGATGAATTTTAAATCTAATTCTATAATATCATATGTAAATTAGATATGCAAATTCATAAGTCAGAAGACAATTTGAATATAAAGCAGAATGCTTCATAGGAACATTCATCCTTGATGAAAATAAGCTCTATTAATAGTTTCATGTATTTTGTCATGTTTATGGCACTCATTTAGAATAGAGTTTTAGAAACTGTTACCTCCAGCTCTTTTCAGAAGGTCCTAAAGTAAATTACTTATTTTGCAATGGTTTTTAATTAATATATTTAGATTTGTTCAGATGATGGCAGGGAGTCTTATTAGAACAGAAAAATCCTCCTTAAAAATGAATTTGCCTCAGAAATATGTTTGGTGGGTTTTTTTAAATGAATATTTGTTTTTAAAAAGCAAAAAAAAAAAAGTCATACTGCTTTTCTGAGAAGCAGATAATTTGTGTGCCAAGCTCCAAGTTCTAGAGTATTATAAAAAAGAACATATTTAACTAATGTGTAAATACAAATAGTAAGTTACAAACTGCTGAATAATACTCAAGGCAAGAATCAGCATCAGTATTCAAAAACGTGTTTTTTAAAAAGCGTCATTTACTTTACTGTCCCAGACGAACTGGGTTATGGTGCTTCTTTGTCTGCAAATGTTCACTCACAACCTGTCTTCTAATTAAATCAATACTCTAGCAGCAGAACAAGCAAACTAGTTGCCTCCCATCTGCATACAGATCTTCAGAACATATTTCCCTTGATCAGAAGGTTGAATTTCTTGGGAGAGGTGATTTTCTCTGCCTCTTCATAACAGAAACATGGGTACTTGGTGGGATGCAACTACATGAAGTGTAACTGTATATGTACACCTCAAAAAATAAAACAAAAAATGCAGAGAAACATAAAGACACTATAAACAGCTGGAATACACAGAAATATGATGGCTGAACCACTGGAAATACTGCCAAATGCACATGGAAAACAGGGTTGTTGACTGAAATAACAATGATAAAAGTCTTTAAAAATACATTCCAAAAAATCAGACCTAACACAAAATTAATGAAACATGGAAATATTACAAAAGAAAAAGGATGAAACCTCTTAGGTCACAGAAAACAGAGAAATAGACCTCCCATTACAAAGAATAAGACATAAACAAGAGGAAAAAAAAGAAATCATAAAGGGTGGTAAGTCTAAAATTAGACTCACCAGCTACATTTGGTTGATGGGTATTTCTGTAAATGAGATAAATGCATCAAGCTGTCACTATGATATATTAGATGCTATAATGATCAGGCAGAGCACTGAAACATAGAACTAGTCTACTACTAATGAAAAGATGATTTTCTAGAAATAAGAATTTAATGCAAAAATCATAGGTCTGAGTCAATTTCTGAAAAGAAATAATTTAGAAATCTCCCAATTATGAAGAAGTCTTAATAATGCCAACTATTTTATAGCAAAGCACCTCACCAGAAGTCTTGTAACATGACCAAGAGGTCGGAGTGGGCATGCAATTCAGTAGCAGAAAAGCTGAGTTATAAACAAGTCAAAAGGAAAAGGAACATTTTAAGTTCCATTGCTTCCAACATGAAGTTTTCAATGACCCTTTCTCCCTAGAACATAGGTAACTGAAATACCGATAAACATTTTGGCCTATAGATATTTTAAACTATCACTCCAAATGTGCACAGAATATAGGGATGGAGACATGTCAACAGCTTCTGGGCTTAGCTATTCTAAGAAGCCTACTGCCTCTGCAGGTAGTAGCTATGGTAAAATAATTGAATGCTGCAAAAAATTATATAAATGTAAGTTTTATCATTTCAAATGTCATAAAAGAGATCATGGACAGAGACTACAGCTAGGACTTCACTATGAAGAGGAAGGCATTCAGAATTCTTTCCTTAAGAAATCAGAGTCAAGGTGGCATCAAGGTATAACAATATTCATTCTAATATAGAAAATTAAAATCTAAGAACGTAGTTGTGTTTTATTTCTCTTTTTCCTATCCCATGATATCTACTGCATGAAAATGTGCATGATGAACTAAACTTCTTACTTATAGTTCCTAAGTTAACATAGCTGAAGATACTTCAAAGATCTCATATTTTATTGATAGAGGGTATTGCCCATACACTGACATAGACTGAAATCTCTCTCAAACTTAAGAAGACAAACTTTCAGAGTTGTTGTAGTCAACCAGTTCATAAATATTTATACTTTCCCTCTTCATAAAAAATATCAGTCCTGGGGCAGCTAGGTGGCCCAGAGAATAAAGCATTGGCCCTGGAGTCAGGAGGACCTGAGTTCAAATCTGGCCTCAGACACTTACTTAACACTTCCTAGCCATGTCACCATGGCCAAGTCACTTAACCCCAACTGCCCCTACAAAAAGCAAAAAAAAAATATCAGTCCTCTTATAAACCAGGCTTTGTAAACCAAACTGGTATTGCCTTTAGCTACTTCTCATCTAGGAAATTCCTTCAGTATTTGGGGCCTCCTCACCCTAGAACATGTATCTACCACTGCAACATTTTCACCCCAGAATGTCTCTCAGCCATACCTGACCACTTCTCCCATCAGTGAGATCCTCCCAGGGCTTCCATTTTGGGGAAGAGGAAAAGCAAGCCAATCTTCATTCCCTTCCTGTCTCTGCTTTGGACTTTCTGGACTTCAGCATCATACAACAGGCATTCCTGCTGTCCCTTCCCCAGGAAAGCTTTTCAGTTCATTTCATGTTTTATGCTCTCCCATTATAATGTAAGCTCCTTGAGGGTATGAAATGTCATTTCTTTTGGCTTGTATAGATAACCCCAATGGTTAGCACACCACCTGGCACATATTAAGAATTTAATACAGTAATGTTGTCAGTTGTTTTCATAGGATTATGGACTTAGGGCTAAAATGGCTCTTAGATCATGGTACTCCATCCAGCTCTTTTTAGAAACGAGAAAATTGAGGTCATGAGAGATTAAGTGGTTGCTTAAAGTAACACTGAATTTCTTCTGGTAGACATGCAAAATTTTTTTCAACTAATTCATGATGAATTAACCAAAATTATTCTCAAGGTTACCTTGCTCTTCATTGAGCTTCTGCTACAAAACAGCAAAAAACTCAATATATTTACTCTGTTACTTCACTATATTTTTTAAACCTAAATCTTATACTTATGAAAACATAGACCCAAAACATATACAATATATACAAATGGTTTGAAAAGTGATATGAACCAGAATTCATAAAAGCATGCTAATTCCATCTTAATAATTTTTCTCAGAAATAGTGCCATGGTTCATCCAGATCTATCCATTTACCTCAAAAAATTAAAAATTAAACAAATGAAATTTGTCAAAGTATCAAAATTCATAAACTTATTAATTTGGAACTCAAAATCATATAAAAGTGAATGTTGAAAATTAAAAAATAAATAGATAAATATTTTTTTAAAATACTGTGATTGCCCAAATGAATATTATCTGGATTGGGTTTTTATTTGGGGGTTGTTGTTGCTGTTGTTGTTTTGCTTTGTTTACAGTCAAATTATGTACCATACCCAACTATGAAGAGAGTTCACTTTCTCAGCAGCTACAAAAGTAATTTTAACAAAGACCTTTCAGGAAAAAAGTATTCTTTTAAATGGAAGAAAGTAAAACAATAATAAGTTCAGTTGATTTTGAAACTTAAACAAAATCTGACATAAAATCTTAGCTTTTTACCTTTTTCAAGATTATAAATATTGATGATAAATAAAATTAAATACAGATCTGCATTCCTTTCTTCTTAACACAAAGATCTATTCTATTCAACAAGTATCCATTGGCCAGGGGTAGGGAATCTGTAGCCTCAAGGCCACATGTTGCCCTGTAGGCCCCCTGGTGCAGTCTTGTGAGTCCAAGTTTTAGAGAACAAATCCTTTTATTAAGGGGATTTGTTCTGTGAAGTCTGGATTTAGCCAAAGGGCCACATCTGAGGACCTAGAGGTCCAAGTAGGGACTCCAGGCCACAGGCTCCCCACACCAGAATCCAGTAAGATCCATCCCCACAACAAGAAAACAGAGGGAGAAATTTGCTAGCTTATTATTCCTTTAGTGAAACTGATAATTGCCCCCTCTGGTGTCAAGAGGTGGTAAGGAAAGGTCCTTAGAATACTGCTAAAAGATGGTGCTTTCAAAATAAAGATGAGAGGTCAGGACTTTCATGGTCTCAGTCCTGATATTTCAAAGTGGTACAAAGTACTGCCTTTAGAGCATATACCATCAGAGATGCCGTTGAAAGGCTATTTTCTTTTTCTCACTCCTTTTCTCTTTTCCTTACTTCTATTCTTTTATTCGTCCTTCATCAGGCAATCAACAATTGTACCAAGTACTATGCAAGGTACTGAGAATACAAAGTCAGTAATAAAACCATCCTGTCCTCAAAAAGCTTACTTTCTACCAATAAATCAAAGCCAACTCATAGGTTCAAACATAGTCAACTCTGGATCATTTAGGTATATATTTTTCTTTTCTTTCTTTTTTTTTTTTTGCATTTTGGAGGAGGGAAGGTAGGGCAATTGGGGTTAAGTGACTTGCCCAAGATCACATGGCTAGTTTTGTGTTAAGTGTCCAAGGCCACATTTGAACTCAGGTCCTCCTGACTCCAGAGCCAGTGCTCTATTCACTGCACCACCTAGCCACCCCTAGGTATATATTTTATAGATTACATGGGGGTAATATTGTAATCTAATATTATCCTCATGCTCAAGGATTGAAAAAATAATTCTAATGAAAATCAAAGAAAAATCTAATAAGACAATTTCAAAAAATCATTCTTCAGTACTATCAAGGAAACATTTTTTCTTCACTGTGGTTACTTTACCTACCCTGTGTGGATCACAACACCTCCAAGCTTTAGGCGATTATGTTAGAGTTGTTACCTTCAAAACAATTCATCACCTGATGATGAAGTTCTCCAAACTTAACTAGGCCGGTGCTAGGACAAACTAGGTTTAAAAACCTGCCATTACTTGTGTTCTACTAGTAAAGCCTTTGATGCCTAGATAAGGCATCAAGGCAGCAAAGACATAAAATTATAAATTTTTTTAAAAATTGAATTAAAAAATGAAATGAATTCATTTCAAAGCCAAATAAAATCTTTCATTGCTCATCTCCATTAGAATGCATAATTGAGAATTAACTATACAAAACACATAAATTGCTCAAAACAAGGTTAGTGGCTAGCACACTAATGTAGAAAATCAAGTCTAGGATCAATGCTTTATTTTCTTCAAAAATTTTTTATCATACTGTAGGATACCAAATGTGTGTGTGTATGTGTATATATGTAGATATAAATATAGATATAGATAGATATAGATACAGATATAGATATAGATATAGATATAGATATAGATATAGATATAGATATATACACACACTCTTTTACAATCAGGAAGCTTAAGAAGCTAACATTCTTTCTACTCATCTAAAATTTCTGCAAGACTTTTAATTTTAAAGGAACTGGAAACTCTTAGTTGCTACCTTTTAAATAATGATGGAATATAAAAATTAAATAATAGTAAAAGAGTTTCAGATGGCAACTTATAAACAATTTTCAAAAATAATTTCTTGTGATTTGAGAGCAATTTTCCAATCAGGATAGGGAAAGCCTTAGTTTAAGTTATCAAACAAATATAAATCTTTTAAAGTACAAAGGTGAAGCCTTAAAAGATTAGAATAGAGGATGGACCTATGATTTAACTGGGATAAGGAACTTCCTTCAACCTACAAAGGTCAGCATCTTCTCTGTAACTTAGAGAATTGCCTAGATTATGAAGCAGTTAAATGACTTGCCAATATGTGTCAGAGACAGGACTTGAAGCAGGGCTTTGCAAGCTTCAAGGTTTACTTTCTGTCCAATGAGACACATTGCTTCTCAAAAAGTAATTAATAACAAAATTCCTACTAGATTCAAAATGAAGAGATAAAAATAACTAGGACTGTACCATATCCACTCATGTAAGAATATGAGGAAAACTCTACTCTCATAATTTTTCCTAATTAAATACAGTAAGTACACTGATATGGATTGGTAGAATTCTTGACAGAGTTCCCTACTGCAACAGAATCATAAGCCTAGTTAAAAGAAAAATGCACCATACCTTTATGAAGGAAAAATTCTGTATTTAATACTATAAATTCCACTTTTTAAAATGCATTAATCACCCATTTATTTACAGAGTGGTTACAAGTACTGGAAAATCCACCCATTTATGAGTAACTGGTTATCCCAAATGATCAATATATTTTTACTTGCCTTTGAACACTATATGCACCAACAAACTGCAGATTCCATCACTGAAAAAACATTATGACATATCCAACATACAATCCAAAATACAATTTGAGGAAATTAAAGGTATTCTATTACTTTTTTAAACAACATTTAACTACATATTCATTTTTGAAAATTATAGGATCCCACAACCATCCTTTTTCAATTCAACTCTTTCCTCAATCGTGCTGATTTAATTGACACTTAAGTAACTAAGTATATTACACTATACATTACTGTAGAGTACCAAAAGATGAGAGGTTAATGGTCACCTTGATGTATGTGCTTTTAAAAAGATTTAATGTGTGCATCAATATTCTTTCTTATTATTATAATTTTTTACACATAACACAAAATTGTCTTTTCTAGATACTATAAAAGTAGTCAATATTTATCACAAATATATATCTCATGCTTTTCTATCTCAAAGCACTTTATTCATAAGAGTAACTAGTCACTGTGGCAGATGACTAACTGTAGATCCACGCTGGGTGACTACTTCAGGTACTAAGTACAAGGTTAACAACTACTATAAACCTGTGTTATTTGACTTAATTTAAAAGGTCACTGATGTTCAGGGAAAATATTTTAAAAGTCTGTTAGACTTCTCACTCTGATGTTATAATAAAAAAAGACAGTTTAGAACACTGAATGATAGATGATTTTAGAAAAATGCAGCTTAAGGGAAAAGCAGTTATCTTTTCCTGGCAATCAATAAGCTGATTCAGCCAACTTCACCAGGGCTGTCTTATCCCCCTAATCAAAAAATGACCTAATTTTATTTTGGTTTCCCAAATTACCCCATTGTAAAATCTTTCTTTTATTGTAAACTATTAAAATGAGTTTCTAATACCTAGTAACTTTTTTTAATTTAGGAAACAAACCAGTTTCTCAAGGACCACAAAACCTTGGAGAAAACTGACTACCAAGAAATAGATAGCAGAGCTGAAACACCAAACTTTGGAGTGTGGAGAGATAACAACCTTCAACTTCCCAAACTTCCACAGTAATGTATGAGAACTACTGTGGGTCCTGACCCCATCACCCTGTCTCCTGATAATGACTCCTCTCCCCAGCTCCCATTATACTGCCTGACTCACTTTTTGTTTGAAATTTCAAGTAGTCTCGAAGAAGATGTCAACATGTCCTGCTGTGCACCTTGATTATAAGAACTAGCTTAACAGCAATATTTAAGGTTAAGATTAAAATGGACAAACAAGTATGACTAAAGATCTGCCCCAGAGCCCTAGGAACAGCACTATTTCCAATCAGGATTAAATTCCTCATCCCCACACCACTCCATCCCTCTCATGTCCACCACGGTCCCATATAAATGCTCCTCCCTGCCTAAACCTTGTGACTCTACCTGACCAGGGGAGTCACCTTCACTAGGTGAACTCAATAAACTTTGCATTTGTTAAACATTTCTGGTCCTGTTACCTGGTTATTCCTGTCTTCCCACACTATAAAACAATAACACTAACAAAACATCCTAGACCTAGATAATAAACAGATAAAAGAATCCTGAGGTTTAAATTATTGTGGAAGGAACAGCTAAGGGGCGCAGTGAATAGAGCACTGGCCCTGGAATCAGGTGGACCTGAGTTCAAATCTGAATTCAGACGCTTAATACTTATTAGCCACGTAACCATGGGCAAGTCATTTAACCCCAAATTCCCTGCCTTTCCCCTTCCAAAAATTAAAAAAAAATTATTGTGGAAATTTAGTTATGAAAAATGTAAATAAATGGGTGACAGGTCACCAACTTTTTCATGTATTACTCTCGCACAGGAGAATAAAAATAATTTGTCAATATTAAATTGCCAAGAAAACTACTCATGTAGACTCTGATGTGAGAAGAGGTCCCAAAGGAGCTTTCTCATGATCTCCCTCAAAAGTAAAAGAAAATTCAAAAAAAGAGCTAAAATTGCTAGGAATTCTCACAAGAGAATGAAACTCACCAAAAATTGAAAAACAAAATGAAGAAGAAATTAGACATAATTTTTAAAGTATGATATAAAAAAAGGAGAAAAACAAGGGAAATAAAAAGTTCAAAAGCAGCAACAGCAATAGAACAGGAAAATCCAAAAAGATAAAATTAAATAGAGAAAGAATACGCTCAGGGACTTGAAGTAGAGAGAACATGTATAAAATACAGTCAAGTGAGGAGAGGATGACAAAATTCAACAATATGGACAAAATACGGGCCCTGAAATTATTTTTAAAATGCAATGAAAAGCATTAATACTGCAACAGAAGACAGTGAGAAAACACAAATGAAATGGGAAAAAAGTTTAGAAAATAACAACTAGAAAAAGACTTTAAAATAATGCATAGAACAAGTGAGGGATTTGGAAGACAGATCAAGGAAAGGAAACTTCAGGATTATGAAATCATGGAAAATATGAAGAATAGAATTACATGTCAGGAAACCAGAGCTGAAAATTTCTTACAACTATAAAAATTAAGCCACAATCCACAAAAGAAAGAATTCACAAAATCCCTAAAAGAAGAAAGCCAAAATTCAACTCATCCAAGTACCTTGTTATTATTCAAACTATAGAGATGAAAACAAAATCTTCTCAAATGCCATAACCCTTAGACCTGAGCTCAATATAGTTCCCTTACAATTAGTTTTTTTCATTTTATGACCCTCCCAATAGAGTGATCAAAAATAACTACAGTTTAATAAGTTCAGTCTTGCAAGTAGTAGAAAATCAATAATACTAGATTTTAACACACCATCATCAGAACATAAATAAAAAAGGTAAAAAACTACTGATATGAATAGTGCTGAATAAACTGGATTACACAGACAGATAGAAAACACAGATAATATAAAATACCTAACATGCATTTTTTACATGTACACAAAAAACACACAGCAAAACTGATAGAATTTTTGAACAGAGAATCCTTAAAAGAGAGAGCATTTTGAATACTTTCCTCCTGAATCATAGGAAATTTAAACAATAATATGATTTTTAAAATGGGTATATGTGGAAATTTTAAAATAATTTATGGAACAATATCTGGATTACAAAATCTAGAAAGAATATTAAAACAAGAAAAAACCCTCAAAGATAACACAAAGCCATATAACAAAATTTATAAGCTAAAACCAAAGCAGTACTTAGAAGAAAATTCATAGCACCAAAAACTTACATTAATAAGAGACAAAAAGAGAAATTCAATCAAGTCTGTATTTAAAGAAATTAGAAAATTAATACAGTAATTCAGCAAAGATAAGCAAACAGCGATAAATCAAAACAATGAAAGCAGAAATTCATAGAAAAGAAAAAAGAATGAATAAAGGAAAACCAAAAACTAAAAGCTGTTTTAGAAAAATCAGAACGTGGATTAATAGCTTGCAAATTGAATCCCCAAAACTGGGGAGTAGCAAAATTAGCAAAGTAGCAAAAAAGGCAATGAAAAAGTGGAGATGACAAGTGCAAAATTGTGAAACTCACCAGATTACTACATACAAATGTATAGCAGTAATGTGAGAAATTTAATACATTCTACGAACATATATTAAAATATCCAAAAAAAGGAAATAGAGAAGTATAAAGCCAATTACATATAGAGAAATCAAATAAACATTAATGAGATGCAACCAAAATATTAGACTAGGACCAGATGAATT
>CM053585.1:132715001-132739288 GCA_028646515.1 Pseudochirops corinnae | reverse complement strand
ATCCAACTGGAACTTGAGATACACAGGCACTGTGGTTGGGAGATCCATCCTGCCCTACATAAAAGTGACATAGGAGAGAATAGACTGGGGAAGGGGGGACACACTGGGATGGCTGTTTTGGGGCGGTGGGTGGGGGAAAGAGGGGGAGAAAATATGTAACTCAGAATCTTGTGAAAATGAATGATGTAAACTATAATAAAATTTTAAAAAAAAAGAAGACATGAAGAAAACAAGGAGACTTAACCTGCTTTCTATGAAAGACTGCATACATCTTCATAACTGTTTCACTTAATGAGAATAGAATTTTTGACAGATACCATGTTGGGAGGTGGAGTGGGGAACTTTGGTCAGTGGTCCACTGATTATCATAATGCAGCATGTAACCATAGAAACATATGCTGACCAAAGCTATTTGCCACAACCATAGAGGATATTTCGTACAGTTTGGAAATAGAAAGGGACTCCCTATTAGTGAAGTCACTCTTCAGGTGATACTGCTTACGGTTGGTAGTGTGTCAACTCTGTCAGGCCTAGGAGAATCCTAAGCGAGATCTATATTCTTCAAAGAAATAGTTTGGCCAAAATTAGTTTTTGTTTGAGGGGAAAAGTAAATAAAATGCTTTCATTCATTCATCTCATAATAAGAGCTTTACTGCATGCCAGAAACTGGTAGGGATTGGTGATAGAAAGACAAAAATAAAAAATTATACCTTCCTTCAAGGAACTTGCATTTTCTTCCAGGGAAAAAGTATATGCAAATGAGTAAATGCCAAAAATATGCATGATAATTTCTGAGGGACTCTTTAAGAAATGAGATTAGCATAGGTCTTATACAGGAGAATAAAAAATCCATACTGCTCTAATTACAGCATGTACTCAGACAAGCAGCTTATTAAGTTGGTCATTGTATGTAGTTACTTAACTGGATTTTTTTGGGGAAATTGCAGGATATTTTTAATGTTCCTAAGCTGTTCTACTGACAGTTTTTCTGTTTTTAAACACCAGTATTCTCCTAATGATAATGCATCATACAAATCATGATTAGTGTTATTGCAGGACACAAAGGACATTAGAAAGATGCATGATAAGTTTAAAAATGCAACATTTTCATACTTTATTCATACTTTATTTTCCTTCCTATTAGATGTAAAAACAATTATTAATATTTGTTTTTTAAAATTTTGACTTCCAAATTCTCTCCCTCCATCTCTTCTCCCTGCCTCAGACAATGAGCAGTTTGATATAGATTATGTAGGTGCAGTCATGCAAAACATATATCCATACTAGCCACGTTGCAAAAGAAAGCAGACCAAAAAAAAAAACCAAACAAGAAAAATAGGCATTGATCGGTATTCACACTTCTTCAGATCTTTGCTAGAGTGTAGCATTTCTCACCATTTTAGAATTGTCTAGGATCATTGTATTAATCATAATAGCTAAGTCATTAGCAGTTGATCTTTGTACAGGATTGTTGTTAGTGTATACAGTGTTCTCTCCTGGTTCTACTCATTTCACTTGCATCAGTTCATATAAATCTTCTGAAACCATCTGGCTTGTCATTTCTTTTAGCATGGTAGTATTCCATCATGATCATATACCACCACTTATTTAGTCATTCCCCAAATGGATATCCTCTCAGTTTCCAGTTTTTTGATGAAGCATATTTTTAAGAATAGTTACTGTTTGAAGAGTGGTGTAATATGTATCATCAAAAGTATATATTTTTTTAAAACAGCATATATCACCAAAAAAGTTAGGTGGAATTTTCAGTGGTTGGATATAGGGATGACAGGTGAACAACCTGCTTTATAGGTATTTATGAAAATACCAGATGAAAAGTCTCCAGCATGTTGGGAGATCTCTAAAGGATTTGTAAAATGCAATAGATGAAAATGATGTAGGATAGAAAAGCATGGAGTGACTTCAGTCTATACAAGTAAAAAGAATAACCATAAGAAGTATGTAGTACATGAAATTTTTAAAAGCATACTTTATCTTAAATATCAGGTTAATTAGCAACTTGCTTCAATATCCTTATGCACCTAGAAGTTAGAGTTGGTGCTTTTAATACCATAACTAAAATATTCAGCTTATTCAGTTTTTAAAATAAGATATCCTTCAGATGTACTAAACCTTTGTATTAGAGAAAAACACCTTTATATGAGTTATATCACACTTTAAAGGTTTAGAAAGTGAAGTTTTATTACTGGAAAAAATCAATTTAAAGTAGGCCATCAAGTGACTTGCCACTAAAATTTCAACCTGGAAAGATCTTGCTTCTAATTATGTTTTCAAAAATGAGCTTTTAATAGAAAGTACATTGCCATTTTGTTAATGTGTTCCTGATGTTTTATCCATCAAGTTATGGGATACATGACAGGATTCCATCCAACATTATTATTGTGGCACTAAGCACAAACAGAAAAAAAATGAATTTCAGCTGTTTGAATGGAAATGTAAAAGTATGATAGGATGGAAAGAATGTCCTGGACTGTTTTTTATTCATTTTTTGAAAAATCTATAAAAATATTTATAAGCATTTTCTTTTACCCATTCTTTATAAAAATGTTACCTTTTTAGGATTTGAAGAAGAAAAATCTGCTACTATTGGTGTTATACAATGTATTACTTTATAATGTCAGATTTTTTTTAGGAACCTTTTAGCCACATTTCATGGCATGTATGTCTCTATTATACTGCTTCTGAATTTTCTCTTATTGGGGTTATTCACTCAATTCAAAAAGTCTTTTGTTTTAAGTGTTTGAATCTAAGACTTCATGGTTTTGACCTGGGGAATCACAATGAGAGTTTAGGAACACAGTTTCTGTATGTGCTAACTTTTTTCTAATCGTTGTTGCCTTCAATTTTTTGTAATATTCTTTTGGAATCTGGCAGCACATCATTTTATGGATTTGGGAAGAGGAGATCTTGTCAAATTACACAAATTAACTCAAATAAATCTTTATCTATTCACTTTATTTTCAAAATAGAACAGGGAGCCCATTTGAAAATAAGTCTGCTGACTATCAAGTAGAAAGACTCAGATCTCAGATTCCTACCCAGCCAGTATCTCCACACTTAGAACAACTTCTTTTGTCTTTCTCTTTTGGGGCTCAGTTCCAACCTGCCAAATTAAAGAGATGTCCTTTTAGTTCCCTTCTACCAGGAAACTCTGGGGCTGAGTGCATTTGCCTCCATCTTTACTTTCCCCTCTGTTTCCCAGTCTTTTTTTCTAGAACATCACAAGGAATATATTACTACTGCTATTTAATAATGATAAACATTGATAGAGCACTTCAAGCACTTTACATGTATTATCTCATTTGATCCTTGTAACAACCGTGTGAGGTTGTTGCTACTATTCCTCACATTTTTTACAGATGAGGAAACTAGGGCTGACAGTGACGCACAACTTTAATTTGAGGCAGAATTCAAATTCAAGTCTCTCTGACTCCAGATGAATTTCAGATTCTATTCACTGTGCTACCTGTTAAGGAGGGATGCACCCTTAGATGCACCCTTTGCATGTAGTGTAAAAGTGGGATGTGATGCTAGTTGCACATCTGAATTAAATAGCATGTTGGATAGGAATCTCCTTGATCCCGGGCTATAGGTCTTTAGTTCCAAGAAATAATAAAGGTTTAAATAATGTCCTCACTAGTGAGTGGATAAAAGAATAAATCATAAAAATAATCTATAATTATATTAAAAAGATTGGTAACAATGATATAACATACCAAAATTCATGAGTCAAAGTTAAATGAAAACTTAGAGAAAATTTACATCTCTAAAACTATTAACAAATTGAAAATAGGGAAAATCAATGAGCATGCACAAATTAGCAACCCTGAAATAAGTATAAATAAGGAAACCATAGAGATTTGAGAACTAAAGAAATATGAAAATAAAAAGACTTAAATAGATATTGAACTTAAAAGATAGTTTTTTGAGGACCTAAAAGACAAATTACCAAATCAGATTAGGAAAATGTGACCTGATCAAGCTGAATTCACAGAGTAAAAACAAAAAGTTATCATAAAGTACTATAAACTGTTAACCAGGAAAACTGAGAATTAAAAAGAAGTTGACAAGCATCTGTAAAAATTTAAAATATCAAACTAACAAAGGATAGATTAGAAGTCTTAACCCAATCTCAGAACAAAATTCAGCAAATTGTAAATTACCTACCAAAGAGAAAGACCCAAACAAGGGGGGGGGGGGGCAGGATAGGAAGGAGGGACATATAATTAGTCTTTCACAATATGCCCACTGTGGAGAGGTTCTGCGTAATTACACATATACAGCCGGTATTTAATTGCTTGTCCTTCCAGTGGGGGTGGGTGACGAGGGAGGAAGAGAAAGAGTCTAGAATTTAAAGTTCTATAATCAAATGTTCAAAATATATATATATACAATTATTATTATTAATATTATTAACTACATCCCACTGGGACATAAGATACACAGGCACTGTGGTAGGGAGATCCATCCTGCCCTATCGGAAAGTCAGAGGGGTGATGGGGGAGGACATAGGAGAGAATAGATTGGGGGAGGGGTTATACAGTGGGATGACTATTTTGGGGTGGTGGGTAGGGGAAAGATGGGGAGAAAATTTGTAACTCAAAATCTCGTGGAAATGAATGATGTAAACTAAAATAAATAAAAGTTAAAAGAAAGAAAAACCAAATTTAATTTAAAAAATACAAAGAAGAGAGAAGAAAGGTAAGAAAGAAAGGCAAGCATTTTGAATTACATTTATGTATACACATAAATATATAGATGTATGAAAATAAAAGAGAAAGACCCTTGGGTCAGATGGAGAAGTGAGCGAATTGTATCAAATGTTTAAAACTTGTAGCATAATGTAGCAAGATTTCTGTAGCATACTTTGTAACATAACTGCTACAAAAATAATGCACTGTTATACCTCTAGGATCAAATATAAAGTCCTGTATTTGACTCTTTTCTGCCTTTCTAGTCTTATTACACCTTATACTCGACCTCCAACATGCTCTGAGATACACACTGTCTTCCTTGCTAGTTCTCAGGACTCTCCATCCCCTTGCTTTGAGCATTTTCATTTGCTATGCCCTATACCTGGATCTCTCTCCTCCTCTTCTTCCTTTTTCTCCTTTTCCTCCTCTTCTTCCTCTCTATCTCCTAGCTTCCTTAGTTTCCTTGAAGTTCCAACCTGAGTTCCACCTATAAGAATCCTTCCCTCATCACCCTTAATGCCATAGACTTCCCTGTGAAATTATCTCCCAGTTTACCATGTATGCTTCTTGTCTGTACATAGCTGTTTGTATGTTGTCTCCTTCCGGTAGACTCTGAACTCCTTGAGAGCAGGGACAGTTTTTTTGCCCTTTTTTTGTATCCTCAGTGCTTAGCACAGTGCCTGACAAGTAGTAAGCACATAATAAATGCTAAATGACTGATTGACAGAACATTACTCTGTCATCTAATCTATTGAAATGTGAATTTGATGGATTATGTCTTTAACACCCTAATTTCTTTAGGTCTGGCTTATTTTTGGTACTGCGCAGTAGATTTAAAATATTCTGTTTTTCTTAAGCTTTCTTTTCCCCCCATTCGTTATCAAACTTGAAGAAACTTTTAATGGGTCGACTTAACAAAAATGCATGTGTTTACATAACTGTTGGTATACGATTGAGAATTCTGCCCACTTTCTAACCACAAAGATCTGAACATCACTGAATAGAATCAAAGATTTGTAAACATCACATAAAATTACAGAATTTTTAAAAATCTCATGGAAATGAATGATGTAAACTAAAAATAAAAGTTTTTTAAAAACTTGAAAAAAAACCTTTTAAACTTTAAAAAATTGCTAACAATTGTTTTTAACATGTAATTGGGGAAAAATAAAATATAGTAAATAAGAAAAAATAAATTATCTACCAATTAGCAAGAAAAAAAAAGTTTTGTGTAGTTGGAAGAGATTTGAGTTATTTTGGTTGTAGAGTATAAATAGCCATATTGTTTCCCAGCCTGTATTTAACAGCTATAATATTTTTCATTTAATGAAAAGGTAGAAATTATGAAATAATACCACATAAAAATGCTTGCTTTGTATGAAATTAATTAGTCTTCATTTAATCATAGCTGCCAAAGTAGATTGACCCTCTGAAGTTTGGGAGTGTTCTTTTATTGGGGATTTCTTATAACAAATGCTGGTTAAAAGTGCCTTTACTTTGCACATAGAGAGAGCAGTAGTTAACACACTTCTTTTGGATCTAGGTTAATGATCAGTATGAATTTTATCTCACAGACCTTAGTTATAGGGTTGTTGTTATCATTTTTAATGGATGTGTTAAACTAAATTTTTTTTATTAGGTGATGATGGAATCAGTGAGGGAGAAGATGTCAAATCTAAAAAGAGTCAAAAGGATGATGATGAACAGATTACAAAGTACAGACAACTTTTGCAGCTTATTCAAGAAAAAGAAAAGAAATCCAAAGACTGTAACATGGAAATGGAAATTAAATGGGTTCCAGGTAAGTTAAATCAACTAGCCTTCCTTAGACCTTGCTCTGTGCTAGACATCTGTGCTGAACGCTGCAGACACAAAGAAAGGTAAAAGTAGTCCCTGTGTCAAGGAGCCGACAGCGTGTAACCACTCAGTCAGGTATGTTCTCAGAGGGAACGCTTTCTGCAGAAGGTAGAATTTTAACTGAAACTTGAATGCACAGTGGAGATGAGGAAGGAGAGAGTTTCAGGCATGGGAACCTGCCAATGAAAATGCTTGAGGTTGGGACAGAGAATGTCACATTCATGGAACCAGTCAATATCACTGGAGCTAAGAGTACATGGGGTTGAGTAAAGTGTAAGAAGACTGGAAAAGTAGAAAGAGACTGAATGGTGAAGGTCTTTGAAAACCAAACAGAGGGTTTTATATTTGATTCTGGACGTGATAGAGAACTGCTTTAATTTATTGTTAGAGCTGAGTTTTAGGAAGATCATTTAGATAACTGAGTGGTGGATAGATTGGAGCAAGTAAATACTTGAGGAAGTCGTACCTGGGGTGTTACAGTAGTCCAAGCATGAGGTGATGAGGGCCTGAATCATGATAGTATCGCTGTCGGAGAAGAAAAGGAGGCTGATAAAACACTTGACCATTGAATGAATATAGGGGTTAAAAAAGAGTGTAGAATCACAGGTGACATGTAGGTTGGAAGCAGCAGTTATGGAGGAAAGAAAGACCACGAGCCAGACACTGAATTCAGTGAGAAGAAATCACGGGTGTCCTGGAGGTCTGTTCGAAAGAGCTACCAGATTTTTGCTTGGATAATAAATATAGATCAAATGAACCTCAGAGGAGAGTGATGGAGGGCATGGAAGTGGCATTGGAGGAATGAGAAGTATTCCAGCTTCTACACCATAGCCAGCAAAAGTGCAGCCAGTCCTGGAAAAGAGTAGCCCAGGAAGAATTAGGTACCTAGCTAAAAAATGTTCTTTTTTCATACTGAATTTCACAAACCTGAGTAAATTTTTAGATTTAGAGAAAAAGAACATTTATTTGAAATAACAGTGTTAATTACTAATGTGCTATTAAAAAGAAGCAACATGGTTTTAGTGGATAGATGCTGGACCTGGTTTTAGGAAGACCTGAATTTAAGTTCCACTTATGACTTACTATCTTTGTGACTCTTTACAACTCATTTTATTTCTCTATGCCTCATACAAATCCTTAGTATTTCTTGATTAAGTCATAGACAAGTCAGCTTCATGTTAGTAGAAAATCTTCCTGTGTCTGAAGCTCTATTCATTGATAAAAATCTCAAATTTAGTAGTAAATGAAATTGTGACCTTGGGCACTTATACTCTCTAGGATCATCATCAATAATAATAATAATAATCATGATAACAATTATTAGCATTTATATAGTGCTGACTATGTGCCGGGCATTGTGTTAAGCACTATCTCCTTTTTTCAATTGAAGAAACAGGCAAACAGCTTAAGTGACTTGTCTAGAGTCACAACTAGTGTCGGATGTCACATTTGAACTCGGGTCTTCCTGACTCTAGGCCCACACTCTATTTCCTGTGACACCTTGCTGCCTCTGCAAATGAGGCGAGACAAAGTGACTCCAAGGTACCCTTTAGCTCTGAAATCTATGAACTTATGTTTCTTTTGACATAGACGTGACTAATATCTCTCTTGGTTTTGTTTGGCCTTTTTTTGGGGGGGGGGGAAATGATATAATCATTTTTATCTGTTTGTGAAAGTGGATCCTTGATTCTAGTTACAGTATTCTTGAAAGCAATAAAACTTTTCTTTTAAGTGCTCTTTATTTCAAATTATTTTACTGCTTTAGACTGACCTTCCCTGTCCTAAGTGATTTTGTATCTTAAATGTGCTGTGAATTTCTAAGTAAATATACCATAAGTGATTTTTATAGATATGTTGCCATTTTCGCCATCTTTTTTATTTAAGAGTTAGCATGGAGGATCAGGCAGCTAGGTAGTGCAGTGAGTAGAGCACTGACCTTGGAGTCAGGAAGACCTAAGTTCAAATCCAACCTCAGACACTTAACACTTACTAGTTGTATGACCTTGGTCAAGTCACTTAACCCCAACTTCCCTGTCTTCCCCCTCCAAAAAAAAATTGAGCTGGAGAAGGAAATGGCAAACCACTCCAATATCTTTGCCAAGAAAATTTCAAATGGTGTCCCTAAGAGTCAAACACAGTTGAAAAACAGCTGAACAATAGCAACGAAATGGAATAACAGAAAAAGCAATGGATTTGAAGTTAGAGAATCTGGCTTTAAGTCCATAAGGATGGATTGACTTGCCAAGGTTACACAGACAGTACCATAGCCTGGATTCAGTTTTCTCATTTATAAAATGAAATTATTGAACTGGATAACCTTGGATCCTTTCCAGTTCTAAATCTATAGTTCTATAAAATTAATACTATTCTAATGTTACCTGCACTCACAGCAGCAACTGAAATGTGAGAGTGTGAATAATGAGTCCATGGGCCAGGCAAAGATTGCAGCATTCGTACGTTTATTGCATGCATGCTAAGCAAGTCTCAAATAAGCATCTGAGGGTCCAAGTTCATATACTATAGCTAAAGCACTGACCTCGTACTTTCTTATGGGAAGCTTCACATAGTTTGCTACATGAGGCACCAAACTTGCAACCTTCAGGAGGCCATTCCCGTGGGACATTCCCTTGCTCTCTTGTCTCGTGCATTACTTCTTTATCTATATCACTCAGGTGACCAGGGTTTCAGGGATGGCCAGAATGTTCCGAGCCTCCCTTGCATGGGGAGAGGGTGGTTGAGTAATATGGGGTGGTGAATCAACATTCTGAGATACTGGGCCCAGGTGGGTAGAAACAGACTCAAGGGGGTCCTTGGTCTAGATCTGCACCCATGCCAGACCCCTCAGAGCTAACCCTTGACAGCACCCTTACATTTTAATACAAAGAAAAACATATTTAGGTTAAATGGAAGAGTGCAGAAGTAAAACCCTTTACTATATTCTTGATTTATATTATATAGTTTTCAGACATGACCAAGTCAACAAATGTATCTTTAACTAATCAGCAATCCTGCTTTAGTATATTTGTGCTTTTTTTTTCAAATTACCACGTATTTCCTCAGTACCATCTAGTTTATAGAAAGATAATTGTGTATTCTTTTTAGATGGCATCATATAACTTCATAATATTTTTTAGAATAAAAACAAAACTTTTGTTTTGGTAGTCTTTATTCTGGAAATAAGTAAATTAGTGTTTATTTTAGCATGTACATGTTAGAATTAGCAAATATTAATTATGGTAATTGTACCAAAATTGTTATTCTGTATATTATTGATGACTTAGGATATTAGTTTAATTTAATGTTTTGTACTTTGGAGACATAAATGCAAGGCTAAGAAAATGCAGTATAGTACTGTGTTGTATATGAATTGATTGAAGTATGGAAAAAAGAAGAGTAAGGGAAGATATGATAGCTTTTAAATATTTGAGTACTGCCATGATAAAAGAAAAAGGAAACTTGTTATATTTTGTTTGAAGAGGAACAACTAGACCCAATAAATGGAAATTACAAGGAGATAGATTTCAACTTTACATAAAAAAGGGAATAGGGGAATTAGACCTGTGGTTTCTTTGATATAAGCAACTCCTAGGTAAGTGAGGAAGCTACCTCTAGTAATTTAAGTCATCACCTTCCCTGTGACAAAAGTCAAGTGACTTTCCTAGGGTCACACAGCCAGTATGTATCCAAGGCAAGTCTTGACCCCAGTTCTTTCTACCTTCAGGAGGGCATCTTCCTATCCACTAAACAATACCGCCTCTTCTACATAAAAGCAAGAATTTTGTAAAAATTGACGTGTTCTGTTGCTGGATAAATGTCATAAAGTCCCTAGTATTCATTCTCAATAAGCACAGAATGTTCAAAAGAGACTATAGAAATTATCCAGGCCAGTCACCTCAATTTACAAATGAGAAACTAGGGGCGGCTGGGTGGTGCAGTGAATAGAGCACTGGCCCTGGGGTCAGGAGGACCTGAGTTCAAATCCAGCCTCAGACAGTTGACACACTTACTAGCCATGTGACTTTGGGCAAGTCACTTAACCCCAGTTGCCCTCCAAAAGGCAAAAAAAAAAAAAACTAAATACAAATGAGAAACTAGTTAGTGATAGATCTGGAATTCAGTGCCCCTGATACCCAATCTGTTACTTGTTTCATTATACCATCTTATCATATTGTTCAAAGGCTAGATAGCCTCATTCACGTATTCAGTGAACATTTATTAAGCCTCTTTTATGGTTAAGAACTGTTAATTGCAGCTTGACTCACTTTGTGAAGGCAAAAAGTAACTTGCATTCTACAAGGGAACATATCGTATGTAATAATAACTGATGTTTAATGGAAAGAAAAAAATCTTATTCTCATATTCTCATTGGAACCACACAGCCCTGTAGGGCAGGTACTCCAGGTATTGTTAGCCCTTTTATATAGGTGAGGAAATTGAGGTCAAAAGGGTAGATTATTTCTCTGTGGCTATAAATATAGGATGTACAAAGGTAGAATTTAACCCAGTGATCGACTGGGTTAATGACTTCACTTTTGACTCTAATATATTCACTATACCATGCTGCCTTTAAGAGACTTTCAACAGAGATGGATCATTAATGAGCAGGATAGGTATTGTGTAGGAGAAGAATTTTTACATTGGAGGTGATGTCTGAACTGAGTGTTAAAGGAAGCTAGGAATTTTAAGAGTAGAAGGTAAGGAGGCACTGCTACACAAAGGTACAGAGATGGGATATGATTTTTTTACTATTGGTGGCTGATGGAAATGGACTCTTAAGACACTTACAATGTTGAATTCATGATATGTCAAGTTTTCCATCAGATCAGAAGTATTACTGTTAAGTTTTAATCATAGTGTGGAGCATATTCTTTTGAATTAATATTTATTTTGAGTTGAAGTAGTAAATTTAAAATAAGTCTGAATTCAAAATGAATTTATCATGGGGCAGTTAGGTGGCACAGTGAATAGAGCACCGGCCCTAGAGTCAGGAGACCTGAGTTCAAATTTGGCCTCAGACCCTTAACACTTACTAGCTGTATGACCTTGGGCAAGTCACTTAACTCCAGTTGCCCTGCTTTCCCCCCTCCAAAAAGCCAAAAGAAAAATTTATAAGAAATAATTTTTGTCAAATATTCAGAGTTATGTAAGTTATATAGGGTTATGTCAGAGGTACTTCCCTTCTTGGAGGAGATCTCCCCCTCATTTTCATCATTTAGCCTTTCAAATCTACCAGTTGACAAAACACAATATAACTAAAGGATATAGTGAGAAAGAGATGAATTTGGCATCTAAAGACATGTGTTGTTCAAATTTTGCCTGTGCTGCTTAACTGAATGAATTTAGAAAATTTATTAACCTCTAGGCCTCAGATTTCTTTATTCTTAAAATGTCGGGGTAAGATTAGATGATTTCTAAGGGCCTGCCCACCTTTAGATTTAAGATTTTATGATCCTGAAAAGTCTTTAGCCAAATTATCTGAAAAGGTCACAAAAGGGGGTGCAGCCCCATGGAAATCTTTATGTATCTTTTTCTCTTTTTGGCCTAATATATGTCTTTTTCTAACAGTCCATATATCTTTTTTGAATAACAGCTACCCTAATTTATTTTAGCTCTTCACTTTCTTCCTTGCTCTGTTTCTCTGCTACAATTTTTTGTTCTCTATAACTAGTTCAATGGAATATTTTTATTTTTTTCTGATTCTTACTCTTGACTCATGTGACCTGTGTTTGATTTCTTTTTTTTTTTCTTATGCTGGTGGCCTGAAGTCAAAGTGTTTCTTGCTACTACAGCGACTAAACCCCTCAGAGGTATTTCAGAAATCAGGAACGTAGTTGTATGGGCTGATACAGTTCATTTAATTGTTACTCAAGAAAATTCTTCTAATTTCACAGACATACACACATAAAATTAAATGCACATAATATTACATGATATGATGCATTTTATGTAGTAACATGATTACACATTTAATTCTATGAATTTGGCATTCTGTTCTCTTAATCCTTTGTAGGATGGCGTTTTAAAAAAAATTTTGACCCATTAGAATTTTTTCTGCCTTTAAGAGATAGTTTATGATGCTATACTTCAGTTACCCACAGAGTGTCAGTGTAAGAATGCATTATAATATCCTAAATAAATTTTAACATTGAGACTTAGCTGTTTATTATTTTTTAAAACAAAATTTTGAAGTTTTCATAAATCTTGAAATCAGATTATAAATTGCACATGAACAAAATGTATGAATTCAAGATATTATTAGAAAGGACAGATAACTAAAGGTACAGTAGAAGTTCCTGTGGAAAAGTAACTCCTAAACTAGCATATCATTTTGTCTAGAAATAAACAGTGAGTTATATTTGAAATTTCACATGTAAACATCACAGCACAGTTTTGCTGATTTGAACTAATGCAGGGGAGGCTAGGTGGCGCAGTGAATAGAGCACTGGCCCTAGAGTCAGGAGGACCTGAGTTCAAATGTGACCTCAGACACTTAACACAAAATTAGCCTGTGACCTCGTGTAAAGCCAAGCACGAGCAGCTTTCCAGAGGACTGCTGCTGTGAACAGTTTTAAGGTCCTGATTACATAGTATAGTGAACTCTCTATTTATTCAGCAGTAAATTAAAGCAAAACATTTGCAGAAACCAAAGTACAGTATTTACAATGTTATAATATAACAAGTTTTCACTAAAGTGACTACATAGTTTTCACTAAAGTGACCACATAGTTTTAAACAAAGATATCATTCAGTAAGTCATTAACTCAGTCATCCTTAAGGAGCAATCCTCCTTAAGGGACACAAAATACAAAGGTCAAAGTTTTCCAACCCTAGGTCCTGTTGTCTTAATCTCTCAGTCAAAAAGTCTTCTTTTTTCTTGATTGGAGATTAGTTTCCAGTCCACCTTAACTGGTATAAGGTACAAATACAAAGTTCTCCCACCCTTAGGCCATAGTAAATCATGATTTTCTCGGTCAGCACTAAGTACCCAAGGAGAGGTCTTTTCATCTTGACTCAAGGCTGACTCCCAAATTCCATGGTTCCTCTTTCATGGTCCTAGCTTTTGCCTGAATTTACCCAACTGTCACCTGGATTCAAAGGTAGACAGCTCTCAGCTCCTCATCCAGTTCCTGCACCATATTGAAGCTCACAAATCCACCTCAAGTCCTTCACAGTTTCTGTTTTTTGGGAAGACAAAGCTTAACAGGCAAAACAACATTCATGCACTTTGCCGCCATCATCCACTATCATCAATTCACTTTCTGCCTATGAAATCAACACAGTCCCACAAATAAAGTCTGAGAACTCAACACAAATTGTAAGTAGTCCCAGGGCCTCTGAAACCCTCCTCCAGGACTTCTGTAAGCAAACAAGAAGAAAATCCTATTTCAGGGCTTCCAGTAAGGTCCCAGGGTTTCTGTACAAAGTATCACAAACAAAGATCAACCCAAACAGAACAGACAAACAAAGTGCCTAGCCATGACTAAGTTCCCCTTCTCAATTCTGCTCTTTCCCAGCTTGGACTTCTCCTTATATGAGGTCATTAGCTCCTGCCTGTTCTGCCCCTTCCCATTACATCAGCAAGTTCCTCCTATTGTGGGGTTCACAAGTTTTGTTTGTTAACAAAGACTTGATATAATCGTGGGCAAAGGTCAAAAGAAACTTGAACTGAAAGAAGGTGCTAAATAGCTAAAACAAGGTGCTAAGTACTTCTTTGCTGGCCATTACACCCTGGGCAAGTCACTTAACCTAGTTGCCCTGCCTTCCTCCTCCAAAAAACAAAAAGAATGAACTAATTCAGAAAAGGAGTGAAGCAGGCTTTGAGTTATTGAAAAGTTTGAGTTATAGGATATTTTTTTTAAAATGTTGGTTTAAAATGTTTACCTATAGAACAAGTACACTGTAACTGATAAAATAGTAAGCTCCTAAAAAGTAGCTGTTTTTTTGGATATTTTTTACCTCTATTCCCAGTACCTCTCACAATCCTTGACACATAGTAGGCATTTAATGCACTTATTCAATTGAATTATAGAGTAATAAAGGATCTTCAAATAGAGGTTCTACAAGCCCTCAATTTAGCCATCATTGAATGTGTTGTATGTGTGGAGCACACTGCTAGTTGCGTAGGGATTGCAAATAGGGATAAGATATGGTCCTATTCCTCAAATATTTGACAGTATCAGGAAATTACACACAAATTTAATATAAGGTATAGTGTAATCATCATTTGATGATCAAAAATGCCTGTTATATGCCAGGTTCTATGACAAAGTAATGTGGGATTATAGAGAAAATAATAATTCTGCATGCGGGAAATAAGACACAGCTTCTTGGAAGAGATAGCACGTTTTAGCCTGACTTTACAGATGGGGCTGGATTTTCCTATACAGATGGGTGGAGAAAGGGTATTTCATTCAAAGAACTTGGTATGAACAAAAGTACAAAGTGGAAAATGTTCAGGAGTAGCAAGTAGCCCAGCTTGACTCAGTTCTAGAACTTATTAAAGAAGGTACTGGAAAATGAAACCTAGAAATGTAGTTGGGTCCAGATCATAGCCCTGAATGCTAGTCTGACAAGTTTTAGATTTTTATTTTCTGTCGGGTTGTTTAGCATTAAATTAACTATTTCTTAAGGGGAAAAGATTTGAGATAGGGACACTAAGTAATCAAAACAGTACCAATGATACATAGTGATATCCCAAACCAGAATGGTGGGAAATGGGAATGTAAAGGAAATGGTAGCAAAGGACAATTCAGAGACAGACTAGTCGAGACTTAGAAAACATACTTGACAAATAGCTTCCTGCCTCTTCATGAAGACTCCAGGGAGGAGGAACCCATCCCCTCCTGGGTAGCAGCCCATTACACTCTAGAACTGTTCTTATTCTTGGGAAGCTTTTCTTGACATCAGGCCTAAATTGGTTCTTTTTCAACTTCAGCTTATTCCTCCTGGTTCTGCCCTCTGGAGCCAAACAGAGTAAGTCACTAAAAGCATGATAGTCCTTGAAATACTTGAAAACAGCTAACATATAATAATACCTCCTAAGTCTTTTCTAATGTAAATATGCATAGCTCCTTCAAACGATCCTTGTAAGACATAGACCCAGTACCCTCTGAACACTTTCAGTTTTATCAGTGTCTTTAAAACATGGTACATAGTCATAAAGAGGACCGGATACAGTGAAACCATCACCTCCTTATTCTTTGAAGCTTGCCTCTTTTAATGCACCCCAAGATGATAACAACCCTTGGCTGCCACATCACACTCCTGATCCATATTGAGCTTGTACTTGCCTAAAATTCCTAGTTCTTTTTCAGAACATCTGTCTATGAATTCCCATCTTACATTCACAAAGTTGTTTTTTTATTCAGAAGTGCAAGATTTTACATTTATCCTAATTGATTTCATGTTATTAGATTCAGTCTAATACTGTAGCTTATCAAGATCCTTTTATGTCCTAATTCTGTCATCCAGGATGCTAGCTATCTCTTCCAGTTTTGTGTCATCTGCACATTTGATGAGCATGTCATCTATGTCTTTATCAAGATTATTCATAAAAATATTAAAAGGCACAAGATCAAGAACATATCCCTTAGGTTATTCCATTATGAGCCTCTTGTCTTATTTGACATTGAGCCATTATCAGATAGTCTTTCAGTCTGCCAGCTAATTAGTTCTGAATTCATTTAGTCTAAACTATATCTCTACCTTCTCCACAAGAATAAATTAAATCTTCATATCAAAAGCTTTGTTAAAGCCAAGGTAAACTCTCATATCCTTCATCTACTAGTTTAGAAATCCTGTTAGAAAAGGAAATGAAGTTATTTTGGCATGCCCTATTCTTGATAAAATGCACTGACTGTTTGTAATCTGGGTGTTCACTAATAATCAGTTAATTTCTCCCTCTCTTTTTTGCATAGTAATCAGGATTAAGCAACTTGCCCAGGATCACACACCTAGACCAATAATTTCTTTAACTGTCTATTCTATAATTATCTCAGGAATCAAGCTCACTAGCCTAAAGTTTTCACTCTGGTTTTTTGTTTTGTTTTTGAAAATCAAGACATTTCTCTTCTCTATTTTTGGATTATCTCTCACATTTTCCATGATCTTTTAGATACCACAGATAGTAGCTGATCCCTATAAATAAATTTTTTTAAAACTCAGGATAGCATTTATCTTTCTTCAGTCTGGTAGTACTTTTCTTTCTCTGTAGTCTGTCAGATACCACTGACAGTAACTCAGCAATCAGATCTAGCAGTTCTTATAGGACCTGCAAATGTAGTTCATCTGGACTAGGTGACTAGAATTCATCAAAGGCAGTCAGGTTTTCTAACTATTTCTTTGCATATCTTGGATATCAACTCTCCATTAGTGATTTTTGTTCTCTTATTTCTAGTGCAAAGCTCAGCTCTCCCTTTTCTCTCTTCTCTGTTAAAACTGTCCCAGTGATCTTTCTTTGGCCCTCCTTTTTCTCCTGGTATAACTTTTTAAAAAATAAAATAAAACAGACTTTTTGTTGTCATCAGCTTTCCTCAACAGACTTAACTTATTGTGACTTTTAGCATTGTTGACACTGTTTTTACAAAACTCATGTCATATTTATTTTTTATCTTTTGTTACCTGTCCTTTCATTTTATTTTAAAAATTTTCTTTTTCTTTTTTATGAACTTATATATTCAGGTGCACAAAGAACAAAAAAATTATATGTTAAATCGTGAACTTGATATTTAGAGTTTGCTTTTAGAAACTCTTATAAACTTTAACAAGGTAGTATCTAAATTGCCCTGTTTGTTTCTGGGTCTTGTCAAGAAGTTTTTTGTTTTCTTCTATTGTAGCATCCTTAAAATTGATGTTTTGTTTTTGACACTTTGGGCATTTTTCAACAAATATCTAAGGAGTCTCCCTTCATAGTACATTCCAGGTTAAGCAAAATTGCCTGTTAAGGGTGGAACTGATATTAGAGCCCATGTCATAATAGACAAGAAAGATACTGGACTTAATTCTGCTGGCTTTTGTACCAGAATGCCTTTAAAAATAGGTTGTCCATATTTATATTTTCAACATTGATGTCATCACCTAAGAAACGTCATTTTTCATTGAAGGGTTAATGCTGACTTCATATTATTCTTAGGTAAGATGAATTTGTTTCCTAAAAATACATCACCTTACACCTCGATTTTAAATCCTTATACCTTCATGACTTCCTTTCTCAAGGGAGGGAAGAGGGATGCAGAAAGGGGGAGAGAAATTTAATCTAAATTGACTTGACTTTGTTCAAAAGAATAGTCCAGTGCATTCCTCCTGAGAGGTAATGTTCAAGCAGCAGGGTGAACATCTTACCTGGTATGGATGCCACCTTTCACCTCATTAAAGCCAATTCCACAAAACTAAAACTCCAACTCTTCTATGTGAATGATGGTGTTGCCTGACCTCTCTTCACATGGGTAACGTTTTTTTTTCTTGATGTGTATGGTACTAAAGGGCAGTTGTTTTAGCTCCCGCACATTTATTTAAGTAATGAGGGAAACGTATTTTTTTTCTGTATGTACTTCAGAAATATATTTTAGAAAGATCAATGAAAACAGAATTCATAGAATTTTATCAGATTTCGTGGAATTTTATCACTGGAAATAACCTTAGAGTTTAGCTAGTTCAGCCCTTTCATTTTGCAGTTAACACATAAGACTTTGATCACATAGCCAGTTAGGACAAGGATATAAGGCTCTTGATTCCCGTACTTTTCTCATTTTAACACAGTGCTTTGCTCTACTACTTGGATTCCCTTTATGAGGGGGAAAAAAGTCTGCAGATATCTTTTTAAATACTGGAAATCTAATATTTTATAGGGGGAAGAATATAAGTTATTCTTTAAAGATCCATAATTTGATCAGAAATTATGCAAATCAAATGTTTGTGTATCTTTGGAGAACTCAGCCAACCTCCAATATTCACGAATTTTAAATTTTCATAAATCTCCACCCTCTTTGGTTTTTGTTATTTTTGCATTTCTCTTGATTGCCAAAGTATTAATTTTCTCTACCATATTTTAGTGGGAAACAGTTTTCGATTAAGATATTTCTAATAACTAGGTGTTTAAAGTGTTGTGTTTACAGCATAGCACTTTAAATGGAAAATCAGAATTTAAAATAAGTTTAAAGAATATATAGTTTAGTTCAGGTTTTAAACACCGAGTTTCAAGAAACGTAATTTTAAGATTTTTGTTTCCATAGAATCATAATCATTTAAGAAAAAACAATTTGAATCACCATTTCATTTTCACCTTTGGGGGTGGGAGGGTTGTGTTTAAAGGTAAGGAGCATACTTTTGGTTTGACTAGCTTTACAAAAAAACAAAAAAACCCAACAAACTTCATCTTTGTTTAAAACAATAATTTCCTTATCCAGCCCTTATTACTTCTTTTGATGTTTTTGTATAGTATTTCAGAGAAAAATCATGTACACATTATTTTGTATACATGTGGGTGATCACCATCATTAATCTTCTTAGTGGCATTTTTTATGTAAGTATATCACAGTTATTTTAGCTTGAAACTTAAACCCCTCAGGGGACGTAGACCAGAAATGCTGAACTGAGGTTAATAGATAAAAATAGTTACAGAATTAATTTGACATTTTTCATCTGGAGTAACATCAAATTAAATATGATGTTTTTAGAAATAATTTTGTCTCAGGCCATTTAGGGAATTGATAAGTCTTAGGAAATGAGTCTTAGGGATTTCTTGAAAATCTCCCCACACTGTTAAACATAGAAAAAGAAAATGGAATTTTCACCATAGCAAAATTAAGCATCCTTTCTGTATTAGTGATATACAGCAAGAACATAAAAAGTGTAGACATAAATTTGTATTTAATCCATTACAAAGAATGTGATTTAATGCCATCCCTCAAAAAACTTACTCATTGGTCATTATGAGCTAGATACAGTGGGGTGGTTTAGTAACTGTATTAACCATGTATTAGACCTCTGAGGCCGGGGACAATAATTTTGAAAAATGTAGGAGACTACTGTTGATTATTTCTGGACTTAAAGATTTCTTCCAAATGGAAATACTTATTATTCATACTTAAATATTTGAGACCTCTCTCCTAGATACTTTACAGAACTAAAGCGTATTCATTTTTATTGCCATAATAGTTTGACTATAGAAAACATCGTATTTTTCTGAAAGCTTTCCCTCAACAATGTCATAGAAATAGTAACCATAGTGCCTGTGAATGTCAATAACCTAAAATACTTTCTTTCTGAATTAAAATTCTTACAAACCTAACTCCTGATTTTGAGCCCCCAGGTCCTTTTTCCTAGTGCTAATGATTGCAGCAAGATGCAATGACTATGACTATCAAAGTTCAATAATGTGAAGATGATATGTTTTATCAAATTTTTAGTTGGGTTACATTTGTTTTAATGCTTATATTAAGTAAGAAACCAAATTAATGCTTAGACCCATACATCAGACTCACTCTTTGGTGATTGTAAGGGGAATTGCTTAATTGTTAATTATTTAGCTTTCAAAGCCTTTCCCAACCATGGTGCAGCCTGTCTTTCTAGATTCATTGTACATTATTTTCCCTCCCTACAGACATTTCTGGGCCATTGCATTGGCTGTACCTCATGCTTGGAAAGCATTCACTCCTTCTATCTCACTGAATACCTTTATTTATTCAAAAATAAACTGAAGCTCACCCATCTTTTATAGAAAGCCTTTCCTGATCTACTCAACTACTTTGCAATTTTTCTTTTTGTTTATTGTGTCCATAAATTTTATGCTCTTGTTTCCCCTATTGAAATATAAGTATCTTAAGAATAGGGATTAATTAATTTATTATATATTTGGCTCTAGCATATACCACAGTACCTGGTACATAATACATAATTGCTTGATGAAAGAGAGAATTTTACTTAAGTTCACCAAACATATTCAGAGCCTGATATGTACAAAGATGGTCACTAGGTGCTGATAATAGCAGAAAAAAAAAAGACCCTGACATCTAAAACCTTACATTTTATTGGTAGGCAGAAGATCAGGATCTAATGTGCACACAAGAAAATAAATAAAAGTATATGCAAAATAATGCAAAGTACTTTCAGCAGGCAAAAAGTACTAATAGCTTTGAGAATCTCTAAAGTATTCATGTAGAAGGTAGCACCAGAAGTTTCTCGTGAAAATAGATAGGATTCTACAAAGCAGAAGTGAAGAAGAAAATGCATTCCAGGTAGATATATTGTGCAGTAAAGACTGAGAAGAATTGTTCAAGTAGGAAGAAAATAGAGAAACCAGTGTCATAAGAGCCATGGAAGGAGGATTTTTCTTGAGGCAGGGTTCTTCATTGTTAAAAGCTGCAGAGGTCATATGGAAAACTGAGAAAATGCCATTGGTTTCAGTAGTTGATAAATCATAAGTAACTCTAGAAGAAAGTGTTTTAAGGGGTGGTGTCAGAAGCCAGATTGCCAGAGATTGAAGAATGGTCTCAGACACTTACAGGTTGTGTGACCCTAGGCAAGTCACTTAACTTTATTTGCCTCTGTTTCCTCATCTATGAAATGATCTGGAGTAGGAAATGTCAAACCACTTCCATATCTTTGCCAAGAAAACCCCAAATGGAGCCATGAAGAGTCAGACACAACTGAACAACAATAGGAGGGGAGAAAAAGGAAGCATTATGAGTATAGATAACCCTTTCTAGGGTCATAGGTTAGAGTTGAAAGGGAACCCAGAGGTCATTGAATCCCTCCTCCTCATTTTACAAGTGAGGAAACTGGGGTCAGAGAGATAAAGTTACTCATGTAGAGTTGCACAACTACTGAATTCATGAGGAAGAGTGTGAATCCAGGTCCTTCTGACTACGCATGTCCAGCTCCCTATCCAGTATGCCAGGAGAAGATTACAAGAGGTGTTTGTTTTTGTTTTTTGCTGTATAGAGCATGTCTGTAGTTGGAGAGGAAGCCGGTAAATGGGAAGAAATTAGAGATGAGAGGAGGATTGAGGATAGATGAGAAAAATGATTGGAGAAGGGATCAGAGGCACAAGTGGAGGGATTAGCCTTGACAAGGAAAAAGACCAGCCTTTTTCTCTAAGACTAAAACAAAAGAGGAAGGAACGGAAGATGGATTAAGAGAGTAAAAGTAGCTGCTATTGCTCCTGTCTTCTATGTTTTTCATGAACTGAGAAGAATAAGTCTTCTCATGAGAGAGGGAATAAAGAAGAGGCATTATATAGGATTGAGAAAAAGTCTGGAATAGGTATTGTCGAGAATATAATAAAATCTATCAAGAAAGAATAATTGAAATAATGTTCTAGTTGAGAGTAGATGACAAAGTAGTAGTGAATCCATTTGGCACAGGGAATGTTCATCAGCACATGAGTAGGAAAGAAGGCATTTTGTTTCTGAGGGTAACCCAGGTTAGAGTTTGGCAGGGAATGACTTAGAAATTACTCTCTGTGACCAGATGAAAATTTGGACCATTTTGAAAAGCCTCATATTAATGAAATACTGGAACTACATTCATAAATGCAAACTTATAATTCCCAGAGAAACTACAATTTTTTTCCCTTTTTTAAAATTACGTATTTTGTAGTGATGTGAGATGGGTGAGCTTTTGTCCCTGAAGATATATCTGACATTTTAAAAAATTCCCCAGAAAATAGCATTTCAGGAAGTTTGGACAGATACCACCACATGGTTATAATAAAAACAGTTTGAACACCTTATATAATTCTGTTAGACTTATGTATATTATATAGGCATAATGGTGGCATGTGTCTCAAGGACTGATTGCTCAAAAATAATATCTTGAACTTCTGTTGTATGTTTTCTGTTGCTTTAAAATATTAGTAGCAATTTGTGAGTAAGATAGATACAGGTTTTAAGACCATGAGAACCAACTAAATTTGTAAATATATTTTTCATTTAATTCATGTGAACTTTTGCATAGGAAATAATATGGAAATTCTGCATTTTTTTTTAACTGGAAGGATTAGTGGTTGAAACAAAATCATAGTGTATCATAGACCCAGAATGCTATATATCGGGAAGACTTTAAAGTCCGTTAAAGTTCAATCTTCTCATTTTAAGGTCTCTCACATTAGTCATTCTGTTGATTCATGATTAGAGGCCCATGAATCAAAATATTGATAGTACAATGATTTTATTACATCATTAGGAAACAAACTGGAAATCAAGGCTGCAAAAATGACATCTGCAGGATAAATAATCATGATGAGAAACATCTGGAGTCTCCTGAAAAACAGTGGTAGAGCATACTTATATCCTAGGATTTTTTTTTATGTAGTTGATGATGAACATTTCTTTGTGAGTTTGACTTTTAGACTTTTAGTCTTTTCTCAAGAAGAGACTTCCCCATCTTTGTTTGCTGCATACTCAGCTGGTTTTTGGTACCTCTTGTTTTCCAGCAGCCCACAGCTATGTTGAATTCTTTGAAGTTATGTTTCAGTTTTTCTTTTAAAGCATATCTTTCTGTTCATCCTGTTGTAGTTGTCTCATTTCATCTCTGTATATTAGCTGCTTGAACTGCCATTCTCTCCACATGTTCCACATGTGGAGCATTATGATGATAAGTATCACTTTAGTGCTGGGATAGAGTATATTCCAAGATAATCATTGATTGTTTCTTTTATAAACGTTCATTTTGGCTTCTTAATGATGATCTTGTGATATCAGTGATAGCTAGACGAAAGCAGGGATGGAGCCAAGATGGTGGAACTTGCTTAAGCTCCTGCACCAACCACCTCCAATACCTGCAAAATATGACTCTAAACAAATTTTAGAGCTACAGAACCCACAAAGTGGCAGAGACAAACAAATCTCCTGCTGAAGGCAGCCTGGAAGGCCCACAGGAAGGGTCTGTCATATCGAGCTAGGAGCTGAGCACAGTCCTGCATGAGCCACATGGGCCCAGACCCGGGGCGGCTCTGACCAATGGCAAAGATCGCCAGAGCAGACTTCAGGAGAGTGAATCACAGGCAGCTGTGGTGGTTTCCAGACTTCTCAACCCATAAATGCCAAAGAGAAAATAAAAGGTCAGTCTGGAACGCTGTGGGAACTGGGTGACGGAAGAGCTTGGTCTGGCCCCTGCCCCCAGGGGCAAGAGGTGGCTGAGGCACTGCAGCTACAGCTGCTGCTGAGTAGCTGCCTCCTGAGCTCCTGGCCACCAGATTGTAGAGGGATCAAGCAACCATTCAGAAAGTAATTGCTCTTGCTTTGACTTGCTTTGGTCTGTGTCACAGTCTTGGGCAGTGGTCCTGGGATGAGAAACACCAGTGTGCCAGAGCTTTCAGTGGCTGTAGAGAGGGCGCCTTCCTCAGACCTATGACAACATTTGCTAAAACCCTAGCAACTTGGGACACAGCTCTCTCTGCCCTGGAAGCAGAGTTCTAGCATAGCAAAGAGCTCAAAAGTCAAGTAATTGGCTGGCAAGATGAGCAAGCAAGGGAAGCACAGTCAGACCATAGAATCCTTTTTGGGGGACAAAAAGGATCAAAACGTGGAACCAGAAGAAGACAACAAAAGTCAAAACTCCTGCATAAAAAGCCTCCAAGAAAAATATGAATTGGTTACAGGCCATGGAGGAACTCAAAAAGGATTTTGAAAATCAAGTAAGAGAAGTGGAGGAAAAATTGGGAAGAGAAATGAGAATGATGCAAGAAAATCATGAAAAGAGAGTCAACAACCTGCT
>CM053585.1:132678555-132714501 GCA_028646515.1 Pseudochirops corinnae | reverse complement strand
TGTGCTATAAGAAATGGGGAGGAGACGGTCTTTATATTCACCTGGAGAGCCTTATACAAACTGATCCTAAGTGAGAAGAGCAGAACCAGGAAAAATTTGTACCCAATCACAGACACATCGTATGTGTGACAACCAACTTTGATAAACTGGACTCTTCTCAGCAACACACAGTTATAAGACAACTCTACAAGTCTTAGGATGGAAGGACATATCTACGTTCAGAGAAAATAGAAAGAGCAGAGTTTAAATGGAGACTGAAGCAATCTACATGCTATCATTCTTTTTCATGTTTGGTTCTCTTTCTTTTTTCTCATTGCTCACTCCATTGTTTACAACCAGACTAAAGTCCAATTTGAAAATATTTGCAGATCCAGTACTTGATTGCATGCCGCCTTTGGGGGGGGGAGAGGGAGGGGAGAAAATTTGAAACTCAAGAGATTATGGAACTGAATCTTGTAAACTAAAAGTAAATAAACAAATCAAATTAAAAAAAAAAACCTGGCTTGAAAAAAAAAGAGCCTAGAAATCATCCTTCAAGAAATTCTTGGGGTGGCTAGGTGATGCAATGAGTAGAGCACCAGCCCTGGAGTAAGGAAGACCTGAGTTCAAATGCGGCCTCAGACACATAACACTTATAAGCTGTGTGACCTTGGGCAAGTCACTTAACCCCAATTGCCCTGCCGTACCCCCTCCAAAAAGGAAAAAAAAATTTTTCAAAATAAATTCTCAAGGAAAATTGCCCTGATATTCTAGAACCAGAGGGCAAAATAGGACTTGAAAGAATTCACCAATCACCTCTTAAAAAAGAGCCCCAAAAGAAAACTCCTAGGAGTATTATAGCCAGGTTCCGGTGTCCTCAGATCAAGGAGAAAATATTACAAGCTGTCAGGAAGAAACAATCTGAGGATTGTGGAAATATAGTCAGAATAACACAAGATCTAGTAGCTTCTACATTAAGGGATGAAAGGGCTTAGAATATGATGTTCCGGAGGTCAAAGGAGCTAGGATTAAAACCAAGAATCACCTATCTAGCATAACTGCGTATAATGCTTCAGGGGAAAATATGGTCATTCAGTGAAATAGAGGACTTTCAAGCATTCTTGATGAAAAAAATCAAAGCTGAACACAAAATTTGACTTTCAAATACAAGAAGCAAGGGAAGCATGAGAAGGTAAACAGGAAAAAGAAATCATAAGGAATTTATTAAAGTTGATCTATATTCCTACATGGAAAAATAATAACTGTAACTCATGAAACTTTTCTCAGTATGAGAATTGTTGAAGGGAATATATATGTATACATACATATATGTGTATGTATAAGAGGGTATATGTGTATATAAATACATGTTGAGTATGTGTATATGTGTGTACATGTATACATAGACAGAGGTCACAGGATCAGTTGAATAGGAAGGGATGATATCTAAAAAATAAAATTAAGAGGTGAGATAGGAATATAATGGGAGAAGGAGAAGAGGAGAGATAGAAGAGGGTAAATTATCTCATATAAAAGAGGCAAGAGAAGACTGTTACATTGGAAGGGAAGATCAGGGAGGTGAAAGGGAATGGGTCAACCTTACTCACTGAATTTGACTTGAGGAAATAACATAATGGGTATCTTACCCTACAGGAAAGTAGAGGGAAAGGGGATAACACGGGGGAATGATAGAAGAGGGGGCAGATTGGGGGAGAGGGTAGTTAGAAGCAAATACTTTTGAAAAGGGACAGGGTCAAAGTAGAAAATAGAATAAGTGGGGGAGCGGGACAGGATAGAAGGAAATACAGTGTTTCATAGTATAACTACTATGGAAATGTTTTGCATAATTACACATGTACAACCTATATTGAATTGCTTGTCTTCCCCGTGGGGGCAGGTGAGGAGGGAAGAAGGAAAGGAATATGGAAATCAGAGTTTTAAAAGCAAATGTTAAAAAAAAAAAGTGGTTTGTTTTTTTTTTTACATGCAACTGGGAAATAAGATATAGGTATAAAATAAGATAAGGTATAGAAATCCATCTTGCCCTGCTAGAAAGTTGGAGGATGTATGGGGGAAGATACAGGAGAGAGCAGATTGGGGGAAGGGTTTTCAGTAGGCTCGCTATCCTGGCTTAGGGGGTAGGGGGAAGACGGGGAGAAAATTTGTAACTCACAAACTTGTGGAAATGAATGTTGAAAATTAAAAATAAATAAATAAAAGATTAATTACAAAAAAACCCCATAGGTCAGAGTTCTTAAAAAAAAAATAGCTAGATGAAAGGGTAGGAAGTCATGACGTTTCCCTACTCCTTGTATGGAGCTTATACCATATTGGGGCCATACTACCTGGGATAGTAGTTCAGAACTGGAGGAAGTTTTAGAGAACTTTTAGCCCAGTCTTTTCATGTTAAAGATGAAGAAATTGGGGCCTAATTGAGTCACTTCTTCAAGTGTTTCACAACATAGAAATAGCAGAGATGGGATTTGAACCCAAGTCTAATACACATTGTGAAGGGGAGAAACAGGTATATTCCTTGCTCTTCATTACCACTGCTAACATATCTGATTACCATCATCACCAGAAACCTCTCTTCATTCTTTTCCATCTTTATTAACCAGTCCAGTTCCTTCTGTCAACCAAGAAATATTTATTAAATCCCTTCTTTTTGCCAGGCAGTTGTCTTAAGTGTTGGGGATACAAAGAAGACATTTAAGTTCCCAGACCTTAAGGAATTTACATTCCGTTAAGTGAGGAAATGTGCATTATAAGCATAGACAAAATAAATTCAAGGTAATTGGTGGGGATGAGAAGGAAAGCACTAGCAGCTATGGGCATTGGGAAAGGATTCTTACAGGAGATGAAAAAACTGAGTGGAGGAAAAAAGGGATTCCTTCCTTTTCCAAAGAGTTTTAGAACCTGGTTCATAGTATTCTTCTGTAGCCCAATGCCTTATGTCCTACACAAGGACTTCAGCATACCCATTGATGTTCCCTCAGGTACCCTGCATGTCCAGTTCATTAATCTCAATACCAGCCACCTACATTTCTAACTCCATCTCAGTTCTTTTGCAGCTTAAATATTGCTATCACTCTGAACCTCTGTGATCTTTGACTCTAAAATTCTACTCTTTGACAACTTTGACAATTCCATCTTTCTCTCTGTCTCATTCCTTTTAAACCTCTTCTACCTTGACCAGTCATTTTTTCTTTCTGTGCTCTCATAGCCTATCACCTCTTCCTGGTCTCACTTTCCTACTGTAGTTTTAAATATCAGGTTGACCAACTTAAGTATACACTATTTTCTGTCCTTGAATTACCACTCTCTCTCCTTTGTCAAACCCAACACTGAGTTACCTCATCATCTGTCTTTTCAACTACTAGTTGGATACATTTAACTACTACTTGGATGCTATTCAGGTGCCATGAATTGTTCTGTTTAGTTCCATTATGAATTAATGTCATCTAATTTCTGCAGGTCTCTCTCACTATTAAATGTCATCTTCTTTACTCTTTCCCACTCATACTATACCTCCTCCTAAGCTACCTGTTGCCAGATGTCTCCTTCCTCTCAAAAGAGCATTTTACTTCCTACTTTGAAGAAAAAAAACCGTCCATCATAAGCTTCTTTTTCTCCACTGTCCCATTCCTTGAAACTCCTATACATTGTCCCCTATTATCCCCTCCTTTACTCTAGTCTCTAAAGAAAAGGTGACTTTTTCCCTTCCTGAGCAGCTAAGACTGAGCTAAGGACTGGAAAGCACTGAAAGCTTTTAGGTCTTCAGTGTCAGCTGTCACTGAGATTACAAAATGATTTAATACTTCAGTACCTCAAGAAAGCAGCAACAGGACTAACCCAGATGTTTTCTTTAAAAGGGTGCAGAGCCTTGTCCTAACATTAAGTCCAAAGTCAAGAACATAGACTGGAAAAAATGAACAAGTCCTCCCTTTCACCCCACCCCGCAAAAAAATCCCACCACAAAGTTATGATGGTGACAGGGAAGTTCAAGATACAAACTAGGAGGGAAAAAAAATACCCCAGGACATCTATAAACAAAGCCGCAAGTCAAAACACAACCTGGGTATAAGTCAAACCAGAATTCTTCGAAGATATAAAATACGAGTTGTTTTTTTTAAGAGCCATACATAAATTTAAAAGCCAAATGAAAGTGATAAAGGAAAAGGTGAGAAAAGAAACGTCAACTATGGAAGAAAGATATGGAAAGAGAGTTAACGCCTTAGAGCAAGAGGTATAAGACCTTACATGAGAAAATAATGCCCTGAAAGTTGAATTGACCAAATAAAAGCTAATGGCCCCATGAAACAATAAGAAATATTAAAGCAAAGTCAAAAGATTGAAAAAAATAGAAGTGTAACTTATAATAAAAATAATCGACCTAGAAAACAGATCAGGAGAGATATAGGAATGTCTGGACTACCTGAAAACCATGATTCCCCTCTCCAAAAAAAATTTTTTTCAAATAGCCTAGACATCTTATCTCAAGAAATTATAAAAGAAAACTTCCCAGATCTCTTTGAACCTGAGTTCAAAGTAGAAATAGAAAGAATCCATTGTTCACCTCCTGGAAAAAAAAAAAAAACAAATGAAACTCCTAGGAACATTAAATCCAAAGTTTCCAGGTCAAAGAAGAAATACTTCATGCATCCAGAAAGAAAGAATTCCAATACCAGGGACTGACTGGATCATATATGATTTAGCAGCCACAATTAGAAACAAGCAGAGAGCTTGGAATATGAGATTGCAGAAGACAAAACATTTAGGCTTACAACTAAGAATCACATATACAGCAAAACTGAGGATAATCCTGGGAGGGGAGGGGGAATAACTTTTTTAAAAAATTTATTTATTTTATAAGATTTTGAGTTTCAATTTTTCCATCTCCCTCCTTTTTCCCTTTCCCAAGAGTGTATGCAATCTGATATAGGCTATACATGTATAATCATATTAAACATATTTCCACATCAATCATGTTGTGAAAGAATCAGAACAAAAGGGAAAAACTACAAGAAAGGGGGAAAAAAGAGAAAATAGTATGCTTCGATTGGGATTCAGATTCCATAGTTCTTTCTCTGCATGTGGATTGCATTTTCCTTCATGAGTTTTTTGAAATTGTCTTAGATCATTATATTGCTAAGAAAACTTAAGTCTGTCAAAGTTAGCCATCATAGATACAATGTGTCAAATTCCATGATCCTAAGACCTTTGTAATTTTAAAGACTTAAGACATAGGGATTCCAAAATTTGAAGATTGATTTTTCTTTGAGGAATTTTCAACAGAAGACACAACTATCTTTTTGTTTGTTTGTTTTTTTGTCTTTCCGGAGGAGGAGTTGTGACTTGCCCAAGGTCACACAGCTAGTAAATGTTAAGTGTCTGGGGCCAAATTTGAACTCAGGTTCTCCTGACTCCAGGGCTGGTGCTCTATTTACTGCGCCACCTCTCTGGCCCTAGACACCACTATCTTTTGAGATTATTTAAAAATACATATTCCTAGAATTGGGGAATAGTTTCAGTCACTTCTTAAATTCCCTTTAGTCTTGTTGTTTTATGTACTTAAAGAAGCAGGACTTTTTCTTTACTTGGAGAAGTTTAATTTCCTGAAAATTGACTAAGAAATGCAATATAAGCAGTCTCCCAATTTACATTCATATAAACCTCTCCTCTCCTAACACCCTTCTTTGGCTTCTAAGATAGAAAGGAGCAGGATACATGAAGATTTCCCACTAGACTCCAATAAACCTCCAAAGAGATTAGGGTCATACCTATGGGATATTTGTTCTTCCTTGGAAAATTCACATTATAGTTGATCTGTGTTGTAAGTTAAAATAGGCCAGCTGGAAACCTAACCACTTTTTATAACAATGTTTCTTTTGGGAAAATGTGTTCTGAGAGTTCAAGCAATGTATTTATAAATGAACTTTTGGAACACAGCCTGTCTTAAATTGGGAGTTGCCTACTCTATAATTTGGTTAGTATGAAAGGCTTACCATATTTTGTGTGTGTTTCTAAAATTAGGACAAACATATAGCTATTTTTCTGAATAAAAGATAATATTTGATGATATTTTTCTTTATGATAATAGTAATAGACACACATGAACAGATAATGCTTAAGTCATTGATCATCAAGTTCACAGACCTCCTCTTTGCTTTTCCATGTCATATTGTTAGACAAAGGCATACCTTCATCAAATTTTGCCACAGTTTTAAACCTTATGAATTTCAAGAAAACTTGGTCTGGCAGTTGTGATGAGCAGGCTTCATGAAAGGCAAAAAGAAAACCAACACAAAATTCAGGAAAATACATAATACGATAGTTCACTAATGAAGCCCAAATGTTGTTTCATGTTTGAAGTCAACTTCTAAAGAAAAGTGGGTTTCTAGGAGAGACAGCTTAATTTCATAGTAAGCAGAAGACCTGAGAAATAAAGGGATAGTAACTTTAAGGGGTGTCAGAAGAAACCTCAGTGAGGGTAGAATTGGAACAGAAGTGAAGTGGAGAATATAAACTTCAAATTAAAGATAGAAAAACACTGAAAGCCAGTATAAAATGACTTTGGGGCAAATTTGAAAAATACAGCCAAAAAAGTGTAGGTCAAAGGGGAATTTTTGACCCCAAATATTCTTTTAAAATAGCAAATCATGTTTTGAGCAAACTACACAAAAGCCTCATGCCTGTACATCTTGAATAGTTTTATAAAGAGAAAAATCAGAAGCAAGTGGTCAAAGGATATGAAAGATTTTCAAAAGAAGAAAAAGTGACCATATGGAATCATGCTCCAAATCATTATAATAATAAACTTTTGTTAAAAGAAGTCTGTAACTTCACCTTATAACCAACAAATTAGCAAAGATAACCCCAGAAGTGAAAAAGTCATTTGTAGGGAATATGGGAATAAGTAGGGAAGACCAAGGCACACAAAAATTTGTGGAACTGTGAGTTGTTCCAACTATTCAGGAAACTACCAAGTATTATGTGAGAAAGGATGTGTGTCTTTCTCAAAAGATTGAATTTGTAGTCAAAAAATCTGGGTTTGAATTCTGACTATGCCAGTTACTATCTCTGCAACCATGGGAAAGTCTCTTAAACTCTTTGGGCTTTGGTCTTTTTACCTCTTAAATGAGAAATTTGGAGTACATGAGCTCTAGGGTTACGTCCAGCTCTATCTTGACACCTTTAACTACACAATGGACAACTAATGTCCATCATCTGGGGTGGCTAAACAGACTAGTATGTGGACGTGATGAGATGTTGTGCATTGACGAATGACAAACATAAGAGATTCTAAGAAGCAGGAAGATGAATATGAATTGATGCAGAGTGAAGAGAACAACAAAGACTGTATATGCAATGATGGCAATAATATAAATAAAAACAATATTAAGTAATTATAATAGCCGGTATTGGCATGGGAGAACAGATAATGAAACTGTGGAGTAAGATGGAATGGTTTATATAGGGTGTTCCTAAAATCTAAAGTTTTCAGCATTAGTAGCTAGTAAGTAACTAATTAACCTAGTAACTAACTTTAACTGCTAAAGTTTAGGATTGTACTGAAACTTTTAAGACACACCCTCTCCATTGTCAAACACAATCAACAATCATTAATTCACTTCCTGCTGTATAGGCTTAGGTGCTGATACATGGACAATTTGGTTGTTTTTGTTGAACTTCCCTTTTATACCAGAGAGGATTTATTCCTCAGAGCTAAGAGAAGTGATTGATGGAAAAAACAAAAAGCATCAATAAATCTTTTTAAAAGAAAATAATCAGGAGGCACTGGACATGACTGTCACCAACAATATAATAAAAAAGTGAAATTAATTTGATTTCACTAGATAGGATTTCCTTTGGAAACTTGCAGCTCACTTAATGCTCCCACAATTTCTCCTGAAGTAAAGGCCCATCTTTTTGATGCCAGTATTCTTCCAGCAATGTTGGATGGCAGAGGGGGACATAGAATGTCATAGTCTTTGAAAAATTGAAGTTAATCATTCAAAGGCTAATAGGGAGGGAGGATGCAACATAGGGATGATTAGATTTCAGTACATTACAAATGAAGAAGTATGCTAAAGAAATGGTATAAGGAACAGCATTAGAGAAATGTATTCTTTTAAAAAAAAAGATGGACTAGTCTCAGAGTAGAAGCAAGGAATAATGGAGGGAGAGTCCATGTGCTCTATTGCTATCAACAATGTCAAGAGAATGTTACAAAGGCCTTGACATGTTTGTAGAACCTCATGTGGATTTGTTTTTGGTTTTTATGTTATTCCTACCTTTTTTATTTTTACATCAGTATTTTCTAATATATCATACTCTCTTCCCCTACCTAGTTCATCATAACTATTTAGCATTCAGTTTCTTTTTTTTGTTCTTTCAGTTTATATTGCATTAATTAATAGTATATATTTATATATATTGTTTTATCAGTTCCAGTTACTTCACTTGGCATCAGTTCCCACCCTTCTGTGAATTCTTTGTATGCATTTTTCCAGCAAAATAATATTCCATTGCTTTTCACATCTTTCATTTCATTTAGCCATTCCCTAGTCAATGATTATCTACTTTGTTTTGTATTTCTTCATGTTTTGATGAATTTGTGGGTATAAAAGAGTATAAAAGAAAAGGTAATTAGATAAAACAAAAAGTGAATAGAAAGGACATTGCTAAATGTAGTTAGGGTTGGGATGAAGATGTCTTTTCCCTAGTAGAATCTCACATGGTAAAGAAATAAAGAAAGCAGCATTGCAGGGAGAAGTAGAGAAAGAAAAGTTAGGATGACCTGGATTTTATAAGACAAAGATTCGAGACTACACTTGGGCTTTTGATGCCTGAGATCCTTCGATCTTAATTCCCAGGGCAGGTTCTTCCATAGACCAGACTGTTTTATCCTACATAATAACCCTCCCTAGCCTTTGAAACTAAAAAACAAAATCAGTAAATATTCCCTATTGTCTTCTCAAGTATTTGTTGAAAGATAATATATTTAGAAATAAGATTTTGAAATGACTTGCATTTTACAAAACCCAGTGGCAGTCCCCAAGTTAAATTACTCCAAGTTGTTCTTGTTGTGCTCTTTGAAGTACAAGTCCAAGTATTTTAAATGAAAAAGGTCAGGAAAAGTTGCTTTTTCTTTTTATATGGATGCTTCTTGTGTATAAATTATTTCCAAAAGAGTTCTGAGTGGATTTCTATTTAAGTATTGTTGTCAGAATTGGGTCATCCAATTTTAAAGAGTTTTAGTTCTTCAGCTCAAGGATTATTGATGTTGTTTTTCTGAAGTTGGGTGGTCTTAAAAAGTAAAAATAATTTTTTAGCTTCTAAAAATAAAATTTGTGTGAAACTGAAAACACTTATGATAGTTATTTTTTAAGCAGTCAAAATAGGGATTAAAATCAGATGGATTTATAACTCCTAAAAAATGTACCTGAATAAATGCCAACAGTCTTCTAGGATAGGTGTCTTTTTAAGAACTTTGAATATAAAAGTCATGTTCTACAGAAAGATTTAAATGATCTCATGGTGACAGTGAGAACATAGCATTAAGTTATCATAGTGCTTTGTAATTGCCTAAAGTCTAATTCATTTTTCAATCCTTTGCTATTTCAATGTCTTTAGAGGAAATTGATGCAAGGAAATAAGATTCTATATTAGCTTTGTTTATACTTTGTTAGATTTGGTTTTAAGCATTTTATAATTATCTTGGTATAATTGTTTTCCTTTGCTATTCTATTCATTTAAAAACTTTAAGAACTCTGCAGCCTTCACCAGACAACCAAAGGTATCTATGACACAAAAAAGTTAAGAATTCTTATCTAGTTGGAAAGAAAAGATATATAATACATGAAGTCAGTAGTGAAAAAAATGCTTTCTGTTAGTACAGAATGATTCAAGACAGACTATTTACAAATCAGACAGGCTATAATTAAGTAGTAAAAATAATAAATGTTACCTCTTGGAATAGTATTGTGCATGCTGATAAGTACAAAAATCAACTTTGAATTTGAATTGCTTAGGCTCATCTAATTCCCTAGAAAGATAATAAGAATGGGAATTGATACAAAGATAAGCTCTTTTAAGTCATCCATGTGTTTACTTGAAACTCTTCAGATAGTAAGGAATGCAAAGATACTGTAGCACTACCAGTAGTCATGTAATGTTTTTCTTTATACTGAGTCAAAGTGGGCAGAGTTACTATGCCAGTATGCCCTTCAAGTTACATATTCCCTCTAATGTATAAATAAATAATGAAATCTTGGTTGATAAGAATGCATAGAGAAAAGACTTTGACTAATTGAATTGGGTGGTTTAACAGGGTTAACCAGAAAACTACTTTGATCTGTCAGAGATTGTGGTGTTGGATGATTCATTTCCTTGTAGAATCACACAAGCATGTTGATGTTAAAAAACATAGTAATGATGATGCTATAAAGACAACTTTGAAAGACTTAGGAACTCTGATCAACACAAAGACCAATAACAATTCCAGACTTATAATCAACCATGCTGTGCATCTCACTTGTAGAAATGTTGAACTCAGAGTGCAGATTGAGGCATGATTTGTTGTTTTCTTTGTTTGGTGACAGGGAAGAAGGGCAGAAAGGGATGGGAAGGACATGGCTATTGTGAGAATTTTCCTTGATTAAAAAAATGTTCTCTCCTCAGGCCTTTTCCCTCTTCCATCCATCTTCTATATAGCTACAGGATGGATAGGTGGATAGACAGATAGATAGATAGATAGATAGATAGATAGATAGATAGATAGATAGACAGATTTTTTTTTTTTTAAAGATTGGCTATGCTATTGCCCAGGGAACTCGCAGTAGCTCTCTCTTGCCTCCAGTTCTAGTCTACTTTGCAAGGCTTTTTCATACTACTCCCATTCATGCACTTTACATTCTAGTCCTAATGGCCTATTTGCAGTAGCCCAGGGAAGTGTGGTGGCCACACAGAAAAAGAAAGGTTCATATGCAAGAAACATTGTGAGTGTAGAATTGACAATACTTGGCAATTGATTGGCTATGTGTAGTGAATGAAAGCTGTTAGAATTGATTCAACAGTAGACCACATCTTGACCATTTCCCAGTTAATTGAAAGTTGTAAAGGATATGAGATCTCACTTTGCTTTGTTGTTTGTTGAGCTTTCGATTCAATAGAACAAAATGCCATCTTCATTTCTTTTTCAACAAAGTGTGTTTTATCCACACATCAAAATCTTTCAGATTCTTTGAAAGACAGAACAAAACAAAAATTATCCCGTTTATTGGTTCTGATCATAAAGATCAAGAGTAGCATAAATCAGGAAAATGTGTGGTCTCTAAAGGTGCTTGCACTTTGATGGGGAGATTCCAGCAGAGAGTCCAGGTTGTAGAAAAATTCCTGATTTTAGATAATATTATTATGCCTTCATTTTATAGGTGAGGAACTAAAGCCTAGAGAAGGTGAAGCAACTTGCACAGGGTTAGAGTTTAGACTTAAGTTTTTTAATTCCAGGTCTATCATTCTTCTCCCTGAACCGTGTAAAACATGGATGGCATCAGGTACTGAAAAGATTCATAATCATTTTAATGTTTTGCTTTATTGTCTGGATTTTGATTATTATTATTGGATCAACAGTTAGTTGGGCCCAGATTTAAACAGGAGAGAGAACTGCATTTTCTCAGATAATTGAAGAGCCTTAATGATTCTAAGCTTCATTTAAAAGCAGAGGCCCATTTTTAATGCCAGCATTCTATAAGCAAGATATGAAATGAAATCATTTCTGAAAAATTAAAAATTCATTCTCCAGAGAAGGCAGTGGAGAGGTGTGTGTATGGATATGAGCAGGCTGCAATATACAAGGAGGAATTTGGGGGAAAAATTGAAGTAAAAGATGTCATCAAGAAAACATATGATAGGAAGATAAGATGGGCTGGTCACATGGCATGGACAAGGGGGCTCCTTGGTGTATAGAAGTGTCCACTGGTATCCTCTTGATGCAAGGAGAAAGCAAAGGCCTTCAGCACTTGGGGTGGAACATCTGTAGCACATTTATCTCAGGATGTAGACCAGTTGTACAAATGGGCTGGCCTAGAAGGGTTGCAATCTCAGTCATTGAAAGGACATCCTTATTGATGAAATCACAGATCTATTTGAATTGCACATGCCTTAGAGGCAGCTGGGGTTCAAATTTGACCTCAGACCCTTACTAGCTGTTTGACCCTTAGCAAGTCACTTAATCTCTATTTGCCTTAATTTCCTCAGCTGTAAAAATAATAGCACCTACCTCTCAGGTTGTTGTAAGGATCAAACGAGATAGTATTTGTAAAAGAGTAGTAATTTTGTAGTATTTGTAAAATGCTAGTACCTGGCATATGGTAAATGTTTCGTAAATGTTTGTTCTCTTCCCGTCTTTGTTCACATTTCATGATGGTATATAGGGATTAAGTTGTTACCTGTCATCCTCATATAAATCCTGCAGTGTTTGCCAATCAATAGTTTTGTTTGCCTTGATTTTGTTTGGTATTCCCATGCCTGTGTCTGATACTTTTCTTTTTCCTGTCTGTTGAATTTTACTGTGCTTCCTCTTCAAACTATTGTCATTCTGATTTTGGCACTCCTGTCTCATATTCCTCGAAAAAAGGTGATTATGAAAAATGAGACTACTTACTACTTAATAATAAAGTTGAAATGAATAAGGTTATGTCAGAGGATTTAAACTAGCTACTACCCAATTTCCTCTGATCTCTGAATGCCCCCTTTTATGCTGCTATTACCTTCTGCCATGTTTGACCCCCTTCGCTACCATAACACTACCCCCTAAAAATTACTTCTCCTTCAGTATTTCATGGCCCTTTGCTCAACTGCCTCCTGCTCCCACCATATTCTCCTTATATCTTACTTATTTTTGTACTTGTCATATTTGTCTCCCTCACCTTCTCTTCATTAAACTAATGTCCTTGAGGAAATTTTTTTTGTCTTCTTCCTTTATCATAGCATTTTTGTACATAGTATGAGTGTGATAAGCCAAGTTTATGCATAAGAAAACTAAGGCTGAGTTTATGTTATAGAGTAGGTGTCAGATTCATGCCTTGTGATTCCAGGTTTTCTACTTTTTCTCTCCCAGATTTCTCCTACACATGAGTTAGGAACAGTCATGGGCATGAGTCAAGCTTATTATGCTGTCAGTTTCACTCTGTAATAAGGCTTAAAAATCTTTAGATATGTTGGACTAAAGGAAGAGTGTAAGTATTTTTCTTCAGGGTACCTATACATTTCATGTAATAAGTTTATGCTTATTTAGTTTAGGGAAACCAGCTTTTGTCAAGTATCACTCTAATTCAGCTCTGATGAATCTTTTACATTGAGTCATTATTGATATTCATTGCTGTCTATTGGGGTCTTTTGGACCCAGGAGTTGGAGAGAACCTCAGGTGTCGTAGAGCCCAATGAATAAGCATCAAGGCATAAATGACCTGTACAGCTTTCCTAACAAGTAATCTTCTAGCTTCTGCTGAGAAACCTGCAATGATAGGGATTCTGATCTACTTACAAAGCAGTCCATTCCATTGTTGGAAAGTTCTAATTGTTAGGATGTTAATTCTTATACATAAATGCTAAAATTGATCTGTGGTATCATTAATGTGGTCATTCCTTCCAACAGAGCAGATTGCAAATCATCCATGCCTGACAGTCCTACACAAATCATTCATGTTCTCCCACAAACTTTCCACAAGGTCCATCTGAGGTACTGGAGGCCTTCCTTAATTCTCCCATATTTTAAGGGTAACAGGGGAGTATTCTGTTTAGCCAGCTATCATCCTTTACTCTTCTTTTTTGCCTGTTTTACAGTTTATAGACTGAGATCCTTTATTCCTGTCGTTGGTTATATATTAGTTTATACCATCATGCATCTTTCCATTGCCCTCTGTAATCTGAACCTGATCTGTAATCATTATCTGAATAGCTCTTCAGAGGCAGTGGTATTCCACATCTTATTGCCACATAGCAGTGCCAGTAGAATGTTGGCATTGAAAAGATGAACCTCTGCTTTCATGGGAATCTTGTGGGCAATAAAGGAGCTTCGCATTTTCCCAAAAGCAGTCCAGCCTACAGTCCTCCCTTTTTCAATTCTGAGCTCAGCTCATTTTGCTTTTCTACCATGTGACCCAAAATGTCTACTGTTAGACAAGCTGTATAAGATCTGAGCAATAGACATTTTTCATCCATTTGTTCTTTACTGTGGGGGTAGACAAACCAGATTTCTTTGCCTGATTACATATAACTTTGAGGAGACTTTATAATATTTTAGTTTGTTTGATGCAGTCAACACAAAGTCACCTTCAAACAGCAGCATAGAGGGCCTTAATATCCACAGATAATCCCCTCTCAGCCTACACTTTGTGCTGGATCTCCTGCATCATAGTATTGAGTAACTGACAAATATAGGTCTCACTGTGTTATGTAATCACCTGACATCTATTATGTGAGGGCTATTGAATAGGGTCATTTCTGTTCCTACATCTTCCAAAGAGTCCTTAGTGATCTCAATGTAAGGATGGGAGACCTTGTAAAAGAGCATATTGTCATAGTTCTGTCCACCTGAACCATCTCAGTTAGACTTCTTCCATGTGACAGACTGTCAAAAATTTGAAGGCTTTTTACATTTCTACAGCAAGATGGTGGTGACAACATAAATTATTTTATCCTTTGGATTTTTCTACAGGCCTTAAAGAAAGTGCTGAAGAGATGGTCAAAAACAAGTTGGAAGGAAAAGATAAACTGACTCCTTGGGAACAATTTTTAGAAAAGAAGAAAGAGAAAAAAAAACTGAAAAAGAAGCAGAAGGTATGTTTGAAAATATTTCATTAAATGCAAAAGATTCTGAACACTCAGAGCTTTACAGAATTATAAAGTACTTTATTATTTAATAATTATTTAAGTATGCCACTTAAATACCTCTTTCACAAGTAAAGATATTAGTACAATCAGGCTAGCCAGTAGTGTAGTCAGGGAAGTGTATGCCCACTCTAGGTAAAATGGTGTTTGGATTTAGTGGAACATTACTGCAGATATGTAGTTCACAAAATAAGGACAGCCTTCAGTTTAGAATAGTTCAGCTTCCAATGCTTCAGTTGTTGTGTTCAGCTAGTTAGATCTCACCATAGTAGATTCATTGGCAGGATGGGCAGGAGCAGCATTCTACTTAAGTTGTATCCCCCTCAGTGTGTCAAGCTTCATTCTGACCCTGTACTCTTAACGTTTGTACAGTTGTTTTTCCAGGAAGTCCTCCATTATTGGCTCAAGCCAGTAGGAGCAGCGGTAGAAGGGTTAGAGACAAAGTAGCAGACCAGGGGAAAATATCCTGTGACTAAAAGTAGTGAGCATTACTTCCTCTAGTTATTGGCAGATTTTCACTGTAGACCATTATAAAAGAAAAATTGCAAAGATAATTTTAGCAGCATTCCTACCTTTAGGATAAGTATATATTCTCCAAAAGCAATTACTTTGACTCAAAGTATTCATTTGGATTTATACATTCAAGCGTATGTGGATGGGGAAAAAAGAAGCCAGTCTTGTTTTATAATCTCATCCTGTTTGGGAGAAAAAGGCAGTATTCCAAGTCTTTGCAAACCAGTGTTACAAAGCAGTATGCCCTGTCTGTGGTTTCAGTGGAAAGATACTTCATTTTGATGTACTTGGGATGCAGCCTTTGCATTTAGCTGCCATTCAAGCAAGTTTTGAGCCTTTTTGACATTGTGAAGAAATAACATGGTGATAGGTAAGAGACAAAAATGACAACTCAGGTTGATTTGTGGCAAATATAAATGTCTTTATAACCTTAAAGTTAAAAGTATAACTACAGTGGTTGAGAATATACAAACTCAGAAAAGACTTTGTACTTTGACACACACAAAATCCCAACAGCTTAATGTCTAATAACTGTGCTTGCTACAGGGAAATTTATAAAGGAAAAAAAGAGTAACAAAACTTAAACATGTCCAGATCACTTTATTTAAAAGTTACTAAGGAGTTACTGGGAACGTTATTCCAAAGAAAAGGAAAAAGAGCAACTGAAGAATTGATAAATAAAAACAAAACAGAAGGCTCCAACACAATTAATAAATATTATAGAGTTGAGGAAAAGTAATCATCAAAGGGAAAGAATAATACAATAGTTGAATACCCTCTCCTCATCAAAACTAGACCTACCACCAAGAATCTTCAAAGTGGTTAATAAGATTGGAGAAATAAAGGTACACCTAACAAAGGATGGAATAATATTAATAAAGAAAGAACAAAGATGAACCTAGACATACACTGCAACTGTAGCTGGAAATTTTTAATAAAATGGTAGTTCTCTGAGAAGTATAGTTCATATGAAAAACAAAAATTCCAAGAGTGAGGAAATAAAAAATAAAACAACATAAGTAGATGCCATTTGAGTTCCTTAAAAATCAGATGCCTAAAAGACAGAATTCAATTCAGGAACCTAAAAATTATTGATCTCCCAGAAAAATATGAAGAATAGAAGCAGAGTAATATTTTTCAGGAAATCACCCAAGAGAATTTCCCTGTCAGTTTATAAGTTAAAGCTAAATTTCAGACCAGTAGAATATACAGACCATCTTTAGAGAGGAACTCCAAATCTAACTTACCCAGAAACATCTCTATCATATTCAGCATCAATCAGTACACTTATTAAAGAGTCTAATATGTGCCAGGCACTGTGCTGTCAGAATCTGTAATAAGCAACTTGAAAGAAAACAGTCAAATCTCAGCAAGTACCTATTATAATCACACAGGGTTTATCATTTATGACAAGGAACGATGAATACAGTACATAAAAAGCAATGGAAATCAGTAGTGCCCCCAAAATTGTCTAGACATAAAATTTGAGCCTATTCATTTATGAATGCAGAAATTTTTTAAATGCAACCAAAGAATTCAAACCTTTCTACATAAGAATGTAGGGTCTTTGGCATACCAGACAACCACAAAGCAAAGCCCTAATAAAATAAATAAGACTTTAAAATAAGGAATGAATAAATGGTGGCTTGTATGTGAACATCTGTATGTATATACACATACATGCTTAGGACACTAAGAAAACAGTGACCAAGGACTAAGTGAGAAATCCCATAGAAGGTGGTAATAAATAGATAATGAGTTGGAAGGGTTGGGGGTAAGGAGGGAGGGGGGGACTGAGGGTAAGAATTTTGTGCTTTGGATGTGAATACAGTAAATTAGGAAGAGCAGATGAAGAATTGGGACCAAGTTAATTACTAAACTATACTGTTATCTGGAACTAGGGAAAGATGAAGTTTGGCAAAGATTCCATTAGTGAAAATAGAATCCAGCAGTCTGTAGTATGGGTGGAAGAAGGTCAGAGAGAGAAAGAGTGTGTGTGTGTGTGTGTGTGTGTGTGTGTGTGTGCGCGTGCACGCGCACATTCTTGAATATTCTAGGCATAGGATTAGATTATTAGTAAAAACGTGGTAGACTACCTTGTAGTAAATCCTATATTACTTTTTGCCTGAACTATTATAATAGTCTTCTGATTGCTGTACTTGTTCAAGTCTCACTCCACTCTAATCCATCCTTAGCACAGCCACCAAATTAATTTTCCTGAAGTCCAATTCTCGCCATGTTACTCCCCTGCTAAATAAACTCAGTAATGTTATCACCTGGCCAGGCCCTCCTACTTTTCCATCCTTTTCCTACATCACTTCCCTCCACTCACTCCATGGTCCAACAAAACTGGCCTTGCCGTTCCTCACACATAGTCCTCCCATCTCTGTGTCTTTATACCATCAGTCCCCTTTGGCCGAAAAGATAATTGCTACTGCTGAATCATCTTATCTGGTTCAAAAAATATTTTTTCTTAAGTCCATATAACTTGACAAAATAGATTTTGTTTAACTTGCTTACCAGGTTTTCTTAAGTATTTAAAAAATAGAATTTTATAGTCTATTTCCTGAACTTTGTGGTACGGTAATTTTGCACTAAGATCACATTATTTAGTTATGACCCAGTTTACCCAAATGTCATATTGTTTATTTTGTACATTTAATTTTGTGAAGTTGACTACACTACTTTAGTATCAGATATTTTAGGCCTGGAGACTGGGAGGAGCACAAAAGAGCTTACAAGCAAATTAGAAAATTTGAAGGAAAATCAAAACAGCAACTGTAACACCAGTACTATACTTCAGGCTACTAATGCTTACTGTTCTTACTATAACTAATATGGGGTGAGTGGGAAATTGGGTGAAGATCTTCTGTATTAATCTGCTAAAAAGAATGGTCTGATGTTGGGAGTAAAAAGTGGGTAGTCAAAATTATACTTTGAAATTTTTAATGTGTGGTTCTGAGTTATTGTAATCTAATTGTAATGTTAAAAATTAAATTTATAATAGTTTTTTTTAAATAAGAAAACAAAGGGAATTTGAATTCCTTTGCTTTATGTCAGCAATAACAAGCATTTTTCCATGTGTTTGTGTTACTGTACTTGGCATTATAACATCTCAAATCCTGTGTCTGTGTTCAGCTACAGTTGGTAAATGAGAAGGAGACCAGTGAAGATGAGCTTCCTTCTGATGTTGACTTGAATGATCCCTACTTTGCTGAAGAATTTGGAAAAATAGGTAAGTCAGTGTTTATACTTTTCCACTGGATTGAGAATTAGGTCAAAATGAAAAAAATAATTTGGAACAGTTTCATTTTTAGAAAGGCAATAAATTTCTGTAATTCCTTGAGTGTCTCAAAGGGGATTTCTGTAATTTTTAAGATAAATGAACCTGATTGGGGTGGTCTAGTTTGCTCCCTTATATACATGTCAGAACCAGCATGTCTGGCATGATGAAAAGAATGCCAGAAATTCAAAGTTTGGGTTGAAGTCTCTGTTGTAACACGTCCTGTCTCTGTAACTGTGGGCAAGTCACATAAGCTCTCTGAGGTTCCATTTCGTCACCTTTAAAGAGAATAATATTTACACTCTATACTTCAAAGAGTATCTGTGAGGAAAATATTTTTTAAAACTTACAGTGCTTACTACTTAAACGTATACTATTGTTACATATACTGTAGACTCATCAGTGGAGTGAGGCTACTAATCACAAGGTTAATTTAACTAATTACAAAGAGGCACTGTAGTCAAATGGAAAGACTACTGAATTTGGCATTAGGGGATATAGATGACCTGAGGACTACTTTCCTTATTTTTAAAATGAAGGAATTGGATTAGATAACATCTAAGGACCTTTCCAGACCTAAATCTTTGATCCTATGACCCTGGACTAGAGTCAGGAACCAAAAAAGATCTTGCAGGCTAAAACAGTTGACTGGATCTAATAAGGTTAAATACAATAAGAATAACCATAAATTCTTATACTTGAGTTCAAGAAATCAAGATGACAACTTCAGTTTATTTGAAAACGATCTGGGAATCTTAACAGACTTTAAAAAGTCCAATATGAATCAATAGTATAATAGGGCAGCCAGAAAAGTGAATAAGATCTTTGGCTATCTTAAAGTAGATACAGCTTTTAGGAAAATTAACCATGGGAGGACATGAACAAGAGTCACACTGTACGTGATTGTTAGAGGTAACATGCAAATCCAAGAGATCATAAATCCATTTGAGTCTTTTAGGGATCCTGCTGTACTTCCCTGTAGTAAAATCAGACAATCCATAAAGCATTTTTTTAAGCACACTCTATATGCCCAAGCACTATATACTAGATGCTAGTGATACAAGGACATAAATGAAATAAGCGTCAGCACTCAAGTAGCTTATCTTCTATGAGAGCAAAGACATAATGTATATGCAATAGTATGCAAATTATTGGGAACAGCAATTATTTTTACTTTATTTAATTTTTGACAGCATCATGTGTGTGTGTCTACTGATAACCAGGCAGACTCAGAATGTCTCACCTCAGCCAGATGAAACTCAAACACATTCCCCCAAATTTAGTTAGGTCTCTGTCATTTGAGTGCTGCATTGCTGCATGCCATACATGCTTGTTTCAATGCTTTCTTTTGTTTTGCCTTCCTTGCATTATTTTTAAGAATGGTTGTTACTCTATGGACATGTGAAAATGTTGTCGTTCTTAGAGAACACATTTCATTAACTATTATAGATATTGTACTTGCTGTTTGAGGAATTCAGCCTTTTCAAGAATCATTCAAACCCATAGTAAAATAAAATCAGTTACACAGAAGAGCTAAAGGAAGCATGGTTGGAAACTGAAAACAGTGTCAAGAACTAATAAAATGTTGTTGAGAAGCAATCTAATTAATCCTCAGAAAACAAAGATCTTTAAAAAGACCTGGTAGCTGAAGATACTGTTGTTGATTCTTCTGCAGTGTCTTATAGGCTTCTCGAAGTTAGAAGAACTGTGAGAAGATCATTTTTTGTTGTTGTTTTTTTAATGCGTGTTAATAGTTGCTATGAATAAAATATGTTTATCACTTACAAGATAACACAAACGCTAAAGTCCTAAGGATTAGAAAAAGGCACTTTTTGTCAGTCATTAAGCATTAAGTGCTTACTCTGGGCCAGGCCCTGTGCTGAGCGCTGGAAATACAAATACCGGCAGAAATGACAGTGCTGCCCTCTAGGAGCTCACATTCTCATGGAGGAGGACAGCACATAAAAAGAATAGGAAAGGGGGCAGGACAGGTGGACACTCCTACCTGGGCATGGTTAAGAAGGTTCAGAGAGGCAGGAATAAAGCCGGGAGAGGAACACAGTCATGGTGGGCCTGGTCAGAGAATTAGCGAATCCATCGGGAGGGCCTGGGTTTAAATCTGTTCTTAGATACTTACTAGCTGTGTGACCCTGGGCAAGTCACTTAACCCCAGTTGCCTCAAAAAAAAAGAAAACAAAGAATTAGCCAATCAGAGGAAGAATCTGTGGGGACAGTGTAGGCAGAGCATTCCAGGGTGAAAAGGTTTCTGTAACAGCATAGGAAAAGTCCAGAGAGTCACGGCTGCTACCTGAATAACAGGGTTGGTTGGTTGGTTGGTTTGTTTTCGGGGAGGGGGGTTGACAAAACATACTTTTTCAGAACTGTAATGGGAAAAAAAATCTAGGGGAGGGAGGAAAGAAGAAAGGATTTATTAAATACCTACTATGCTCCAGGCACTGTACTAAGCACTTTAGAATGATTATCCCATTAAACCCTCACAGCCACCCCAGATATTATTTTCATATAGTTGAGGAAACTGAAGAAAACAGATTAGTATCTTCTTCAGACTCTGAAACATCCACCCAAAACAATTTTTCAGAGAATGGTTTTTAGCCTTCAGTGCATCTAAAAGTAACCATTGTATCCACAGGATCTTTGTACCTGTTGTATCCAGATGATATTTGTACCTAGTGGGCCAGTGTCCTGATTGTTCTCTTTGAGGGAATAATGAACTCTAATAATGTATTTTGATATACTGAGAAGCAAAATTGTTCTGGAATCACAGAAATTCCCAAATAGAGATGGAATACTACAACATGACCTTATACTCTGCTGTGAGTCATAAAAGGTTAAGAAATTTCTAAGAGTAAGATAAATGGGCTTTAATGATCTGGAACCTTTCCTGATTTTAACCCTTTTGAAAACTTATAGGTTATAATGAAGGCTAAGCAACTTGGAAAAATTGACTATTTGTTAAAGGTACATTTAATATCCGATATGATAGAATGTTTGCTGGTGAAAAATTAAATATTAGCTATTGATATCTTGTGAACTCATTGCCACATGGTGTAAAAGAAGTAATTAAGACAGAAGACACATTGCATATTAGGTTTTACCTAGATGTAAAAAGTTCTTAAGTTTTCTGTATAATTATTAAATTTAGTTATTTTACTCTGTGTCATTTAGTTTATATACTACTGGAATTGTATGCAAAATACATATAAATAATGGAGGAGGGAGACACTAGCCACTCAGAGTTCAGAAAAGGTCTCATGAAGGAGGTTATCTTAAGCTGAGCTTTTAAGGAAACTAGTGAACCTAAAAAGGAAAGGTTGAAGAGTAAGGGACTTAAAAGCATGGGGGACAGCCAGCCTGTGCAAAAATCTGAAGGTAGCAGATTGAGTGTCATGTAAGAGTAGAAAAGCTGAATGCAGGGAATTCAGTTGGAACACTGTTGCAATAATCCAAGCCAGAGGGTATGAAGATCTGAAGTCAGATAGTGGCCATATGAGTAGACATATGGAAGCATATTAGAAATTTCCTTTATAGGAAATAAATATTTCTCTAATCTAAAAACCCTTTTCCCAGACTTGTCCCCTTAGAAAGATGGAACAAAAGGCCTTTTTCAGGGAGATGGTTAAGGGTGGAAACTAAACTTTAAACAAAAATAAAATGTCTCTTATTTTGTTGCTTTTAGCAAGTTCTGAATCAATTGAGCTTTTGATTGATCTATTGATTGATCTCTGAGCAGTCTCCTTTGCCCATTCTCTTAAGCTGTTGGCTTAGTGACCCATCCTCGATTCAGGAAAAATTCGGTTAGTTGATGAAGAGGTTCATTTTTGATCCTTGAGGAGAATAGTCTAGGAACAAATAGGATAGTTATTGTTATTTAGGCAATTCTGTTAACATTAACTCAAGGCATATTTTAATGTATTGTAATATTTTCTTTAAGATTCTTTTTAATTGTCCCCTCAGATCTTGAGAAGAGACATGGGTATAAGGACACTGTGCCAGGTAGACCATCTCCCTCTAAGCTAGAAAGGGCTTAGATATTAGATTATTACATTAAATAAAAATTATTTCTGGAAGTTTTGTTCTTTCGTTTCAGTTGTGTCCAACTATTTGTGACCTCATTTAGGGTTTTCTTGGAAAAGATACTGGAGTGGTTTCCTTCCCCAGCTTATTTCATAGATGAGGAAACTGAGTCAGACAGGGTTAAGTGAGTTGCCCAGGGTCACACAGCTACTGCCTGAGGCTGTATTTGAGCTCTTCCTGACTGAAGGGACAGCATTGTATCAACTTAACTGCTACTATTTCTGACAGAGTGATGCCCAAATATGGTATTAATATTTTTCTTCTGCGGATAGAAGGGGATGAGATGTGAGAGATATTGTGAGGGTAGCCTCTCTAGAATGAAGAGCAGTGATTTTGCCATAAAGATAAGTTCCACTTTTTGAACATGTTGGGTTTGAGACTGTTTTTCCACTTGAAAATGTCCAGTAGGGAATTGGTAATACAGAACTGGAACTCAGGAGAGTGACTAAACCTAAGATACAGGTCTTAGGGCTATATGCAAAAATATGGTTGCTAACCCTTAGGAGCTGATGTGATGACTAAGGGATCAGTGTAGAGACAAAAGAGAAGAGGGACCCAGAAAGCTTTGCAAGGCTTGATGTGGGTAATGATCCAGCAGAGAAGACTAAGAAGAAACCAAAGTAAGAAAAACTGTGAGAAAATAGCATCACAGAGAGAGAAGAAATTATCAGAAGAATTTATCGGATTCAAATGATAAACAAAGGTCAAATAGGAAGAGGATTGAGAAAGGGTCATCAGTTTTGGTGATTAAGAGATAGATTATGGTTAACTTTGGAGAAAGCGTTTTCCAGTAAGTTATGAGATTAGAAGACAAATTGCAAATGATTACAAAATGAGTGAGAGGTGGGGGAAATAAAAGGAATTAGAATAAACAACTTTTTCTAGGAGTCTTTGAAAGGTAGAGAGATGAAGAGCAATAATTTAAAGGGATAGTAGTGTTGTGTGAGTTTTTTAAGTTAAGAGACTGGGACATGTTTGTAGGCAGCAAAGGAGCCAATACAAAGGGAGACACAAAAGATTGGAGAGGGTTCAGTCAGGTGGAGGCAGAGATGCTTATGGAAGAACCATCGTGATGGCTGCCCAAGGAGAACCCCAAGTGCAGTTCAAACTTGTATTAGTTTGGAGATGGAGGTACTGGAAAAATCACATTTGTAAAACGTCACTTGACTGGCAAATTTGAGAGGTATTTAGCCACCCTGGGAACACCTCTCGTGTTTCATACTAACAAAGGTCCTATTAAATTCACCGTATGGGATGCAGCTGGCCAAGAGAAATTTGGTGGTCTGAGAGATGGTTATTATATCCAAGCTCAGTGTGCTATAATGTTTGATGTAACATCAAGAATTAACTTACGCGAGAGGCCCAGGCGGTAAAGCAGCACTGTGCCCCTCTCCCCAGCCCTCCGCGGCTCTCCAGGCTGTCCCCTCTCCCCCACTTTGTTTTCTCAGAACCCTTTCCTGACATCCTGGTACTGACTCCCTGCCCCAGCTCCCACCGACCTTCCAGAAAGAGTAGATTTCCCAACATACCCCAGCATCATTTGCAGCCTGGGGTCCTCCCTGTGCTGGCTGAACCTGGAGGGCAGCTGGTGGGGATCCGGGCCCCCTCGGAACACAGGGCTCTGCTCCCCCTGCCCACTGCCCCATCTGAGGAAGCCAGCCTGCCAAGGCCTGGTCCTAGCTGCCCACCTAACCCCAGGCACCTGCTGGCTCCCTCGGACTTAACCAGGCCCAGGAGCCCTCATCTCTCCTACTCTGCCCCATGTGAATAGAAGGCTTTACACCACTGTCCATTAACTCAACCTCATTTGCTGGGGCCTAGATTCTTTATAGCAGGAAGGGGCCTGGAGATCTCAAGAGTCCAACTCCCCCGTTTTACAGTAGGGGGGACTGAGGCCTGAAGAAAGGGCAGTAGAGGCTGGGGACCAGTCACACCATGAGTCCTTCAGAAGTACTTACCTTCAGGTGGACTTCAGAAAAACCTGGAAAGACTTAGATTAACTGATGCAGAGTGAGGGGAGCAGAACCAAGAGAACACTACACAGTGAACAGTAATGTTGCACCATGACTGACTTGACTCTTCTCAGCAATGCAAGGACCCAAGACAATTCCAAAGGACTCATGATGGAAAATGCTATCAACACTAGAGAAAGAACCAAGGAGTCTGGATGCAGAGCGAAGCAGACTGTTGGCTCTCTCTCTCTGCTTTGTTTCTTCTTTCTTGTGCTTCCTCCCATTGATTCTAATTTTTCTTTGCAACATGAGTAATATGAATGTGTACGTAGAGCCTGTATCAGATGGCACAAAGTCTGGGGGAGGTGGGAGGTTAGGGAGGGGGACAAAATCTGGAACTCAAAAGCTTATAGAACTGAATGTTGGAAACTAAAAATAAACAAATTTTTAAAAAGAAAAAAAAAGAGTTACTTACATGAATGTACCTAACTGGCATAGAGATCTGGTACAAGTATGTGAAAATATCCCTATAGTGTTGTGTGGCAACAATGTGAATGTTAAGGACAGAAAAGTCAAGGCAAAATCAGTTGTCTTCCACAGGAAGAAGAATTTCCAGTACTATGACATCTCAGCCAAAAGGAACTACAACTTTGAGAAGCCCTTCCTTTGGCTTGCTAGAAAACTTATAGGAGACCCTAATTTGAAGTTCGTTGCCATGTCTGCTCTTGCATATCGAGAGGTTGTCATGGACCCAGCACTGGCAGCATAGTATGAGTAGGACTTAAAGATTGCTCAGACAGCTGCGCTCCGTGATGAAGATGATGACCTGTAAGGGAATGAAGCCAGAGCCAGCATCAGATGTCTAGTTTTATAGGCAGCTGTCCTGTGATGTCAGTGGTGTCGCATGTTTGCCACTTTATTATATAGCTGAGCAGAACACGAGCTTAATCTTTGGGATACTGAAGGAAATGAATGGGCTTCAGAGTGAATGTAGCAGTTTAAAAATATATAATTCATAAATTGGACCTCCATATTTAGCTGTTTTGGACCGCAATTACATCCCCTTGAGTTTCAGATGTAAGACTGCTGCAGTCCCATTACAATATTCAGTGGTGAATCTTGTTTGTTACTGTCATTCCCATTCCCCTTTTCATTTAGATCATAATAAAGTTGTATTTCAAATTTTAAAAAAAATTGGAGAGGACGGGGGATGCTGGAGAAGATGAGATCCAGAGTACATGTAGAGAAGTTGGCTTTAGCTCCCTCTTCATCAGAGACTGGAATAAAGAAGAGAATTAGGAAGGAGGGAAGGGAGCAAACATTTATTAAGCACTTACTGTGTGCCAGGGACAGTGCTAAGGGAATGGTGTAAAGGAATTTTGAGTTGTTGAGGAGGGGAAAAAAAGCTTCTATTATTTTTTTTTTTTCCCGTTAAAGTACAAAGTTGAAAGAATTGGGATGATGGGCGAGGCTTGAGAAAAGGGATTTGGAAAAGCCTCTGCAGAGAGGGCTAGAGAATTATTTAAGGTAGAAAGATTACATTGCTAAAGTTCATTCACAGCATGGCCCCTTCCTACCTTTCCAGTGTTACACTTTACTCTTCTCCACGTATTATGTGATCCTGTGACACTGGCCATATTGCTAGTACTGACACAGGACAACACCGTTATCTCCTATATCTCATGCCTGAAGGTTTCTACCTGCTCACTTCTGTTTTCTGACTTCCCTGGTTTCCTTCAAGACTGTTCAGTTCTTTCTTCAGGAAGATTTTACCACTCCTACACACACACACACACACACACACACACACACACACACACACACACACACACACACGCTCTTTTCTAGTGCCTTCTCTGAGATAACCTTGCATTTATACTGTATATGTATGTTTTTGACATATTGTCTCATATCACCATTAGAATGTGAGCCCTTTAAGGGTAGAGACCATCTTTTTTACTTTATTTTTATCCTCAGAACTTAGCACAGCCCTTGGTAAACACTTAATAAATGTTGGTTGACTAATTTTCTAACAGAAATTTGTGGTGGAATGAATGAATGAAAAAGAATTTATTAAATGCTTATGTGCTGGGCACTCTGCTAAGCCTGAAAGAAGCAAATAGAAAAGGCGAAGACAATCCCTGCTTTCTAGGAGCTCGCATTTCAATTAAGTGAAATAACACATGAAAGAGAGTTCAGCTGCAGGGCAGATGGTCAACCTAGTTAGCTTGGCTATTTGATGTCTTATAACATCATTCAGAGCACATCTGGAGTGCTGTAGTTGAATTCTGGGCACCACATTTTAGGAAGGACATTGATAACCTGGAGAATAGAATCTCTTCAGAAAAGAAATAGCTGGAATGGTGAAAAGACTTGAGTCCATATTATATGAGAATCATTTGGAGGGGGGATGTTTAGTCTTGAGAAGAGAAGACCCGGTGGAGACATGAAAGCTGTCTTCAAGTATTTGAATGACTTTATGGAAGAAAGAGTAGACTTGTCTTTGGTCTAGATCATGGAATTTGGAGCGCTGGATAGATCAAAAAAGAACATATGTAAATTTGATATTAGGAAAAACTTTCTAATGATTAGAGATATCTAGAGGTGGAATTGGATAGCTCCAGAGGTAATGGGTTCCTCATCACTGGAAGTCTTTCAGCAGAGGCCAGTGACAGCTCATCAGGTATGTTAGTATAGGGATAGTCTTTCGAGTGTGATTTGGATTAGTTGGGTAGTGTGGTTCTTCCATCTGTGAAACCTGCAATTCTGACATTTGTCAGTTCCTACAGAGCCTGATGTATCTAAAGAATTGGAAGTGCTTTAAGGTGCATTATAAATTATAGTTGTTAAAATGAAGTGTGTTTACAGAGGCAGCCTGGTCTTGTGTAATAGTACTGGGAAGCAGAAAAAGACCTGAATATCCATCTCAGCCCTGCTCCTTTGTGACCTGGGCAAGTCATTCAGCCTTTCTGGGTTGTTTCCTTTTATATAAAATGAATGGGTGGGATTTGATGAACTGCAAGATCTCTGCCAGCATTGGGTAGGTATAATGGTGATGGGAATTTGAAGATCTTCCCTGCCCCTTAATAACCCTAAGGGAATTTGAAGACCTTCCCTGCTTTGAAAATAAACTCTCCCTCCTAATAGGCTGAATGTAGTCACATGAAGCCTGTGGTGGGAGGAGTTTGTGGAAGGGTAGAGCAGAACCCACAGGAAGCTGGGAGTGACAACCAGAGAGATGGTGGGAGAGAGAGGACATTCAGGCAAGGAGATAGAAAGACTCATGAGTAAGAGTTGGTTTTTTACCACGTGCTGGGACAGCTAGGCTTGTGTTCGTTTGTGGGAAAGCTGAAGGATGGTGTGGCTCTCTGCTATGTTGTGGTGCATTAACTTCTATGTTGCTGTGATGGATTTGATTTCCTGGTGTTGGGATTTGGTTTTCTGGAATAAATGTTTTGCTTCCATCTTCTATATGGAGAGTCTGCTATATTTAGTGATCAAGCACCATGCAGGAATATTTATAGTCATGATCAGTGCTGTAAATATTGCATTGGCACTACAGCAGGTAACAGACATTTATTTATTAAGTTCTTATTATGTGTCAGGGACTCTGCTAAGCACTGGAGATACAGATAGAAGAAAGACATTCCCCTGACCTTACAGTACTCACATGCTAATGGAGAAGATAGCATATATATGGGATTGGAGGGGAGGGTGAGATAAGAAGTGAGATATGGGATACCTACGTGGGATGTGGTAGCAAAATCCTTAGAGTCAGAAGCCAGGAGTGAGAAGGGAATAAAACACTACTGTCTGTGCCCATTCCCCAGAATAGAGGCCCCAAAAGTAACTCACCAGTGGAAGAATGGCTCTGTCATGACAGAAGAACATGGTGAGAGGGAAGTTGAATCATGTGGTATGAAATCTTTGAAATCAAAAGTAGAACAATAACGGACTTTTATGTAATGATTTCAAGTTTGCAGAATATTCTCTCAGTTGAACCTGAAAACCTTATGAGATAGGTACTGTAGATCTCATTGCCCCCTCGTTACTCTCATATAAAGAAACTGAGTCTGAAAGGTTGTGACATGCTGGTGGTCACACAGCTCTCAAGTATTGAGTGATAACCAGGCCTTCCTTTCTCACAAGTCTAGCACATAACTTGCCATACTATCTCTTTCTAAACCCATGAACTTACAAACTGCCAACCTCTATTACTGTGCCACTTAATAAGTTCTCTACTCTTTTATACTTTGCTGAAATGCATGCTTTAATTACTTGCAATAGAGGAACATTTAAATCATTTTGGAGAACAACATATATCTAATCTTTTCTACTTTTCTTTTCCATTTTCCCCTACTACTAATACACATCTTCCCCTGAAATTGTATACTTCTCACAAACATACCCCCAAAAGCCATGATGCTGCTGGGACAGAGCCAAACTGGCACAGGAAACACTCATTTTATGAATTTTCTCTACTTTTTGACCCTAGTGACTGGTAGGCCAAAGTGGCTCTCAACAGGGAAATCTAAATTACTTAAAATTATTTCCTGGTGGTTATATCTTTAAGTACTGACATCATACTGGTGAAAACAAGATTAAGATGTATAAAGAAAGGCACTATAATATGTGAGATTCTTGCAAACTGGAAAGGGAAATGGAAACTTTGCATACTCTGTTTTTTATCATACCTGAGCAGTTATTTTCAGGAGATGATGAATTTGAACCTTATCCTCTGATTTCAGGAAACCAAGTTTGCATTGGGGATATATAAAAGATTGTAGTCTTCTTGTTCTAGTTCCAAAGTTTTCTTTCATTGGCTTAGTTATTCTGTTTGGGTTGTAAAGCTTAGAGTAAAGTTAGTAAGATGAATTTAATGATTTTGTAACTTTTTATGTATTAGGATTCCTAGAATCAGTATCTTCAAATTGCAAACAAGATTTTTAGAGATGAATTAGCAAAAGTTTCCTAGGAAAATGAATATAAAATTATCATGGCTTTTAAAATGTCCTTTTTAACAAATTTCATAATGCCTCCTGAAACTAGATCTTTATACCTAGGCTTACCTTTTTTTTTTTTCCAAGAGGGAATTTCCTCATTGGGCATTGACTGTCTTTTCTACTTTGTTGAGATCCACCTTGTGCTATATTTTAAATATCTGTTCTCTCAAACATTAATCTCAAAACTCTGGAGTCCCAGGATTCTAAAATCCCCTTTACCTCTTTTTCCATATCCCCCAATTTTTCCTCTCATGATTCAAATCAAAGAGATAGCAGATAAATGTATGTCTCCCTTCATATTGTATCTTGTAATGATTACCTGAGAAGCATGAAGCATGAAGCATAATAAATTTACCAGTAGTCACATGGATTTAGTTGGGGACAGCCTTCAGTAATTTTGTAATTTTGAGGATCCCCAGAAAAATTTAAATACATACTTATCAGCTGTAAGGAAGAATAAATGGAGAATAATGGGAGTGGTGTTTTAAATTCTTCAACCAAGAGAGTGATGCTTAGAAAGGAACTTAATCAGTTAGCAAAATTTGTTGTAGACCCACTGGTTTTAGGGCACCACAGTAAACAATTACTATGAAGATTTGGAATTTAGATCTATTTCACCATTTTGTAGCACAGATTTGTTTTTATGCTGTTGAAATAAAATGACACACCTTTGGGCTGCACAGATATATTAATTTTTAGTCTCATTGTAAATTTTTTATTGCAAAGACACATTTTGCTTTTTAGTATTTAAAAAAAAGATACTGAGCTAGTTCTCATTTACTAAAACCAATAGTACAGTTTGTAGATTATTTTGGCCTTTTTTCTTTTACCCTTTCCCCCTTTTGCTGTTTTCTCTTTGGGCCACTTGATTGCTTAAAACTCTACTGGTCAAAAGATAAAGAAAGTCAGTCTAAGGTAGGGCAGTTAATTGATAACAGTTCTCAAAAATACGGGAAATTGGGGCAGCTAGGTGGTGCAGTGAATAGAGCACCAGTCCTGGAGTCACGAGGACCTGAGTTCAAATACAGCCTCAGACACTTAAGACTTACCAGCCATGTGACCTTGGGCAAGTCACTTAACCCCAGTTGTCCTGCCCTCCACCTTCCAAAAAGAAAAGAAAATATGTGAAATAAATCACTTCAGCAAGTTTTGGGGGTTATCTATTTAATACATTCCCTAAATTATCGTAACTAATTACAAGTCATGTATAGAAGTACAATTAGAACAAGAGTGTGCTTGACATGAAATTAAACATCTTATTTTCAAAAATACTCTCAACATGATGAACTTAATTCCTCAGTATTTAGATGGGTATCTATTTTAAGTCTTTCCATTATGTGGGATGAAGGCATTGTAAAACATTTGGATTTACTGTACCTTTGCCCAAAGCTGCTTTATAAAGCCAGATAGTTAGACATCACCTTCAAAAGATAGGAAAGTTAAACTCACTGATACCAGACTTGATGTTTGACTCTCATTAGGTTATAATTTAATATTAACGCTCTAGATTTGTTTAACAAAAATTTTTGCCTTCAGTGGTGAGCTTTGTGATTTTTTTCCCTAGATTTCCTATAAAATGCATACCAAATAGAATTTTTAAAAATATGCTTAATATAGTTTCAGAAACACTAATGGCTTTGGTATTTGTTATATTTTTTCATAGTTACTCAAGAATTTTTCTTATTGCTTGTAAAGAGCAAAAAAACCTATTTTGATTTGTTAATTTAATTTAATTATTTTTAAACAAAGTAGAACTGTTTCTAACTTTATTTTAATGCACTTTGTTCTGTCCTAATCATTTTTTATGTTTAATAAACAATTATTTGGTAAGGATAAATGGGTTTTCCATCTCAGGTAGCTCAGAATGAACTGTATTATGCATTAGTTGTAAGTCAGCAAGAATTTGTAAGGCAGTTGCTGTATGCTAAACACTAGGGAGACAAAGCAAGATAAAAAAAACAAAGAGCTTAAGGAATTTCCATCCCTATGGGGGAAGACAGCAAGTACAAATATAAATAAATACAAAGTAGTTTCCAATGGGAAAGGGCACGGGTTTAATAAGAAAAGCAGTTTAACAATAAAACATAGGTACCAGCATGTATAGTGGAAGAGGTGGAAAAGGCTAGGATAGGATATTAAAAGGGATAGAGACTGACACAGATGATAACTGGTAGTAGGGATTGGCAGTTAGGCTTTGTGTATTACAAATTAAATCACTGGGATTCCTAGTGGACTCATGAAAGCAGTAGATTGTCACCCCCTTCATAGTTGCCACAGTAATGTTTTCTCTTGATGAAAACAGGCTTTCATTGATCATGTATTTGTAATCATGTGCTCTAAATATTCAGAATAAAAAAGGTAAGGAAAGGAAATTCTAGAAGCTGAAAGTGTGAGATAATAAGATATTCGATAAGGGAGCTTTTCCTTTTTGAAATATTTCAGAGAACGTCATGAGACAAGAATATTGGAGTAGAAAAAATGAATTGCTAGATAGAAGCTACAGTTGCCAGCTGGACAAGAACTCTTACCCGTACATGGATAAAGTGGTTTGCAAACTTTAAAATTTATATGAGTCACTTATGACTATTTAGTTGCCCTTTTTCAAAAGAAATTTCCAATTTATTTTTCTTTCAGTCTTTTAGCATTTAGAGGTTTCCAATTTAACTAAATTTTTTCCTATGAGAAAAATTCTGTCGTTTTTATAATGAAAGTCAGAGGCTACAGATATTTAATTTGCAGAAATCCTGTTTGCACACGAGATTGCTGAAGAAAATCTCAGTGAGGAGGGGATACTTAATATTAATAAATCTATACCACTTTTATTGTTTATGATTTTTCCAAAAGAGTAATAGTAGGTACTTGAGTAAAAATTATTCAGACTTCACTGTGCTTAATTGAATTTCATACTTTGAAATCTACAAAGTTTTTGATTTGGTGTAATCAGTTCAGCTATACTTGTTTTCAGTGATGCTAGTAGATGTAGTTCATTGCCAATGGAGTCATTAAAGAATAGAGATAGAGTTTCAGAGTAGGGAATTTTAATTTCCCTTATACTCCTATGTCCAGCCCAAGTCAGAATACTTTCCAAAAGAGAGAAAAAGCTGTTTGGTTTTTATAAATTGAGATCTGTTAATAAGAATTTGTTGAAAATCTAGAATAGGAATTTACATGTTGTTTTCTGACAAAACTGTCCACTGTAGTGTATAGTGAGTTATTTTTTAAGCCTCTCTCCCTTGCTTCCCCCTCAAATTGATCATAGTAAAAATGAATGTAATCTTCAACCCTGGCAGTCTTTGAGATCCCTTTTCCCCTTGCCCATTCTGTAGTCTTTCAAGTTTATTTTTATGACTTTTCACCAGGTTGTTATAAAACCTGGAACAGCTCATTATGGGCTCTTTGAAATTATTTCCCACAGCTGTATATGAAGATCTTTATCTCTCTTTTTTGTATTAATCACATACAGCCTGATTTTCATCCCTGCCACACTATCTCTGCACATGGAGCACTCTCACTAACTTCAAAAGAAACTATTGCCTTAAAAAAAAATTGGCAGCTGTGTTACAAGGTTGAAAATCAGACCTTGGTAAAATGAAGTTTCAACTATAGACACTTGTAGGAAAAGTAATCAGTCAACGAGCATTTATTAAGTTCCTACTATGTGCCAGGAACTATGCTAGATAATAGAGACAAAAGACAAAAAAGACAGAAGTAATATAGATAAAAGAAAAGGGTTTTTTAATGTAGATTTATTATTCTCTGTATTAGACATGAGGAATGTATGGTAAACAGTTCATTATTAGTTATTAGACTCTAGGTTTACATTTCTCTTAATAAGTGCTACAGAAATATATATGAACTTCCTATACATAATGATACTGCCATCCCTCTGAGATTATCTTCAGTTTGTCTTGTTTGTATATTGTTAGTACACAGTTATTTGCATGCCATCTCCCCCATTAGAATGTGAGCTCATTGAGGGCTGGGACTATCTTTGCTTTTCTTTGAATCCATAGCTCCTAGCTTGGTGTAACACATGCAATAGAGAATAGAGCTGCTGCCTTTGATGGATACTGTTATGTCTGTCCATGGACAAGTCATTTAATCTATCAAAACTCCAGGCAGCTTTGTAAAGGTATGGGTAGCAGGAGAGTTGAGCAATATCACAAGAGCCACAGTAGGAGAGAGTACTCTAGAGGAGGGCATTGGAAATAGTGTTTTCATCCTACCTCTCTGATTATTACTTCTCAGTCTCCTTTGCTGAGTCGGTCATCTTATTTCCACTGACCAAGTATGGGTGTCCTGAAATGCTCAGCCTTCAATACCCTCTCTCTTAATGACATTATTAGCTCCTGTAAATTGAATTATCATCTCTAGATAGATGACTCCCTAATCTAAATCCAAAATGGAATTCTTTTTTCTCCCCAAACCTTCTTCAGACCTCATCATTCCTGTTTATAAAAACCACCTTCCTGCCACTCACCTTGAAGCTGTTCTTAACTCTTCTTCCATCTACTTCAATTCACATGTCCATTCATTTGCCAAATCTACCTTATTGGCATCTATTAGATCATCCCCCTTCTTCCCACTCACACATCTTCTACACTTTTTCAGGCTTTCAATGAGAGATTTAAAGACTTATCCACTGTAACAGAGTCAGTCAAGACTTAACATTTGGTCTAAGGACTCTGAGGCCAACTCTGTTTACTATGCTAAGTGCCTCTTATTTTGTTAATATTTTGTATTTATTTACTCAGATTTATCTTGTAAACTCTTTTGAAACAGGGACTTTTATTTTTATCTTTGTACTCCTAGCACAATGACTTCCAGATAGTAGGGGCTTAACAAATGCTTGTTGAATTTATATGTCATAAAGATGAGCATTTCATCTCATGTAGCATGATCTGGAAAAGTCCCAGGAAGAATTTTTTTGAGTCAGATACAACTAATAGTGAAAACATTTATTTACTGAAAATCATCATTGTCTTATTTAAAGAAAAAGTGGTTCTTTTCCAGTAATTTGTTTTAAAGCAATACTTAAATAACCATACTAACTTTGAAAGACCTTGGGGCAAGAAGTAGAAAGGGAAGACTTTGGGGAAAGGTGGTAAAATGCGATTGAAATTCACTTCTCTTTTCCTGGCAGTGAAGCTTTAGTATTCTTAGCCTTAAATTCTTTAAAATTCACATGTCTTATTATTGTTTTAGGTACAAAGAAAAAATCCAAGAAAATCTCCAAGGATGAAAAGTCTACAGAAGAAGAAGCTGAGGTTGAAAGACAAAATGTAAGCATTTGGAAATATCACACCCAGTGGGCAATCAACACGTGTTTCAATAAAATATTTGCTGTGTGGGGGCAGAGCCAAGATGGCGTAGGAGCAGCAACATATCGCAGCTCTCACGTAGCCACCCCAAAATACCCATAAAATATGACTCTAAACTAATTCTAGAACTCCAAAACGCACACAAATATACTTTCCACTAAAGTCAGCTTGGCTACAAGGAACCATATCAGCACTGCAAACCAAAACCAGCCTGGCCTGAAGCCCTGGCTGAGCCCCGGGGGCGGCTGGACGAGAGGAGCGGCTGGAGCTTCGGGTGAGGGGATTGGCAGCAGCTGCGGCAATGTTCAGAACTATGTCAGTGGGGATTGCGAGGTTGTGGGAGAAGAGTGGTCCAGCCGAAACACCTCCAGGGCTGGAAAGCGAAAGGCAGAGGTTTTGCACCCGCCTCCACATTGCAGCTTCCACACCCTTGGCCTGCAGACCGCAGGGGGACCAAGCGATCGTTCAGAGGACAAGTGCTCTCGCATTGAGCACCCTGGATCCGGATCTCAGTCTTGGGTTTTGGTCCCGTGGATCTTCTTTATCCAGTGAGCCGGAAGTGGGAAAGGGACCCAGCACCTTCCTGAGAGCTACGGCAGCCGGGAGGACCCCAGCGATTTGGGACAGAGCATTCCCTTCTGGAAGCAGAGCCCCACAGAGATTTAAAAAAAAAAATCACGGACTGACCAACCATGAGTAAGAATAAGCATAAGAAGCAAAGTAAGAACAGCAACCAAACCCTAGATTCCTTTTTTGGGGAAAAGAAAGATCATGGCAGAGAAAGGGAGGAGGAAAGTGCAGCCAGAGCGCCCCCACCAGGGGCTTCCAATAAACATGAAGATTGCCTTAAAGCTAGAGATGAGCTGAAGGAGGAGTTTGAAAACCAAATAAGAGAAGTGGAAGAA
>CM053585.1:132643300-132678055 GCA_028646515.1 Pseudochirops corinnae | reverse complement strand
TCCAGGAGAGACAACTTAAAAATTATTGGACTACCAGAAAGCCATGATCAAAAACAGAACTTAGAAAGCATCTTTCATGAAATTTTCAGGGAGAATTGCCTGGATATTCTAGAACCAGAGACCAAAATAGAACTTGAAAGAATTCAGAGATCCATCCTGCCCTACTGAAAAGTCAGAGGTGTGAGGGGGGAAGACATAGGAGAGAGTCGATTGGGGGAGGGGGGATACACTGGGATGGCTGTTTTGGGACGGTGGGTGGGGGAAAGATGGGGAGAAAATCTGTAACTCAAAATCTCGTGAAAATGAATGATGTAAACTAAAATAAAATTAAAAAAATATTTGCTGTGTGCATCTCAGCAGTGTATCTGAATATAAATGTTAACAAGTATTTAGCTTTATCTCTTATGTGAAAAAGAAAAATTTATTCTTATTCATATATAATAGTATATCATTATCCATTTTGAAATTGTTGGATATTTTCATAGGTTAGTGGCCATCTTGCTATCTCTTGCACATGCCAGCTCAATCTCCCAGGCTATACAGGGTGTTAAGGGAAGACTAGTATCTCTGTTGTGAGAGCTGCCAAGCCCTTTTTTAGGGCCACTTTCTACCTGCCATCCCATTCTCAACTGTGGCTCTAACCAAGGGGCCTCAAACCTGTTGGTGAATTAAGGGGATGTTTATCCCAAGCATGTGAAGACTTACCACAGCATAATGGTCAGATAAGAGTAGTTTGTTCCAATGTCCATGAAAGCAACTGAAGCAGATGCTGTGGAGCACCTAGAACTTGATTAGACATTGAAGACTCCAGGGTCATCAAGTGCATCCTGAGCCATCACCAGTCATCTTGACTTTTATCTTGCCACTGGACTCTGAACACTCTGGAAGAAAGAATGAGGCTGATGACTTCACACAAGTCTTCCTCACTTAAATCCAATTTTTTGTGCAAGTCAAAAGATATGACCCATACCATTTTACCTATGATACATCTCATCTACCCAGTGCTGATGGAGCCACATTGATTAGTGAAAGGACATGAACTTGGAGAAATGAGCGAAACATTTCCATAGTGTCCTCCACAAACTATCATCAGTCAATGCTGAAGCCGTTGACTATATACTTCAGGTTGAAGTCAGTCCCTCTTTAGCCAAACTTCCAGCTGAAGAAGAGGTTTTGAATGCCCAATGCCCAGTGCTTGGTGCTGATTCTATTCCAGCTGGGATTTGTAAGGCATGGGTTCACTGCTTATATAAAAGTTGACTGAAATTTTCTGGGTTTTATGAAAAGAGGAGGTTATCCTTTAAGAGTTCAAGGATTCCTCTGTTTTCCATCTCTATAAAGGAAAAGGAAGTAGGTTATCCTGTGACAATCATGAGGGAAAGGGAGGTGTCTTCTTAGTCATAGCTGGCAAAATTCTTGCCAGAGTCCTCCTTAATGTCTTTTCTTACACCTGGAAGATGGTCATCTGCCCAAGAGTTAGTGTGGCTTCAGAAAGGGTCAAGGAACAGACAGTATGGTGTTTGCTGCCCAACAGCAGACTCCAGGAAAAATGGCCAGGAGCAGAACAGAGGTCTCTACACAGTGTTCATCAGTCTGAGCTTTGATACTGTTGGTCTTAAGGGCTTTGAAGATCATAGCAAAATTTTGTTGCTTGGAGAAGTTCATCAGTATTGTACACTAGTTTCATGACAGCATTCTTGTTAGGGTTCTACATAACTGATGATGCTCTTATGCTTTCTCAGTCACCAGTGGAATTAAGCAAGGCCATGTGCTTACTGCCATGCTTTTAGCATGATGTTTTCAGCCATTTTGTCAAAGGCTTTCAATGAGGATGAACACATCAAGGTCAGCTACCACACTGATGGTAAATTCTTCAGCTTGAAAAGGCTACAAGCAAAGACCAAAGTGAAGAGAGTGTTGATGTGTGATTTTCTGTTTGCAGATGATTATGAATTCAGTGCAGCCTCTGAAGCTGAGATGCAACAAAGTATGGATCAGTTCTCTGCTGCATGTGCTAATTTTGGCCTAACAATTAACACCAAGAAAACACAGGTGCTCCATCAGCCACCACCACACCATCCATACATGGAACCATCAGTTACAGCAAAATTGACTCTAGCATAGTGATGTCATTTTGGTCCTCTTCTAGAACAAAGAACAACAACCAACCAATTGAATACAAACTAGTGAATCAGTACATATTTTTATGGCCATTAAGATTAAGTGAAAGACTTCTAATTTTTCTGATGCATAATGTGCTTTTACTTTTTCGGAAAATTTTATTAATATCTTTTGTTTTTATATCATTTTCTTATCCCTATATATCCCATCCATCATTGCCTACCAGATAAAATCTTTGTTAGGACAAATACTTAAAAAGAAAGAAAGAAGAAAAATAATTCAGAAAGATTAATCATAGCACATCGACCAAGTATATCATGATGAGTGGTATTCTATACCCATAATCCCCCATATCTGCAAAAAAGGAAGGGGGAAGGTACATATTCCTATGTCTCTTCTTCATAGTCAAGCTTAGTCATTAGTTTCATAGCATTCAATTTTGATTCTTTGTCCTTTCTATTAATATCAGTGTATTCCATGTATATGATGCTTTCCTGCTTCTGCTTATTTCACTTGGCATCAGTTCATGTAACCATAAACCTGTTTCTCTGTGTTTATATTCATCATTTCTTGCAGTACAGTAATATTCCATGTACCCTAGTGTGTTTTTTCCATTTTTCAATGGCATCTGCTTTCCTTACAGTACTTTGCTGCTACAAAAAGTGCTGCTATCACTATTTTAGCATATGGTGACCATTTTTATCATTGAACTCCTTGAGGGCTATGTCTTGCATCTTTGGACTCTCTGGGTCAAAAGGTGTGGAAATCTGAGTCACTTTCTTAGCTTAATTCCAAATTGCTTTCCAGAATATTCGTACCAATTCACAGCTCCATCAGCAGTTTATTTCTAATATATTTTAATAATGCAGTTTTGCTTAATAAGAAAGTATCTATTAGATTTATTCACTATGTACCAGAACATAAAATAGATTTATGAGATGTATAAAGTACAGTTCAATTAGTTTGGCAACTTAAACTTGAAACTTGGGAATATAAACAGCATTGAATTCTGCAGTTGTTTCCCATTGAGATTCTAGTGTTTTTCAGTAAAAGTCACTGATAAGGAAATATTGCCAAACATTCAGTTAAAAAGAGGAGGCAGTGTATATTAGCCTAAAAGAGAGAAGACTAAGGAAAATTAATGCTCTAGTCTTGGCTCTGTGTGACCATAGGCAAATCACAAACTCTCAGTTTTCCTGATTTTCCTAATTTATGAGCAGATACAAATATTGGAATATAAAATCTCTAAAATACCTATCATCTTTAAAATTAAAATGCTGAGAGTCTGTGACTTAGGCACTATTACTACTAGAGATCAGTACATCAGAAAATAAACTAATAGCCTCATTAATAGTATTGTTTTATAAATCACATAAAATGAGTTATAATTGCCAAAGACAAACTGACAAATAAGCATTCCTAGGAAAAGTGTTTTTTAACTGTCACATGTTTGCCTTAATTTAGTTGTTTTACTTTTAAGTAAATTCTTAATATTTGTCCACAAATTGAGAAAAAGGCTTTTTATGAGAAGGGAGAGACACACAAAGACAAAAAGAGAAATCCTGTAAATTTAATCGATATAGAAAGTATCAAGATGTTATTATACAAATTGCCAGGAGTTCTAAAATTTTCTTTTTGAAACAACTCTCTTAACTCTTGAAGTAAAATAAGGGTAAATGAAGATTTAAAGATCACTTTATACTTAATTTTTTCCATTGTGTGTTCCAAATGTTGTAATGATATTTTAACATATTCTTCTATTTACACCCCCCATTAAATACACAGAAATAATAAAGTCATTTTTCTTCAAAGACATTTTCCAACTCTAGTGTAAATTCAGAAATCACACATGATTTGTTTAATTAGTAAAGATGAAATGTTTAATCATTTAGTCTCTGAGTTATACTTTTTTTTCAGTAAAAAATAAAATAGAAGTTGGGGGTAAACAGATACTGTATTAGAGAAATATATCTCAAATCTCCTGTTATTCAGAAAATTAGGAATATGGGAGAGGTTAATAGCAACAATAAAATGCCTTCTGGTATCAGGTCACATTTCATAGTTCACAGCACAGAGTCCTGCCTACAGCAATTTGCCCAGCTAATAATCCTCTTTGTTTTAAAAGATGTGTGTTTGTCTAGTGCAATTTTCTTTTGTTTTAAAATACAAACTTTCCCCCCTCACCTGTTCTCAATGCTATAGTAGCTTCAAAAGACTTTTTGCCTTGTTGCAGTCTGAAGACTTCTGGTTTTCTTTATGATCGTCTGTAATCAGTTTACAAATGACAAATGTTACCCTGGAGCTTTAATGATTGAGTTCTCTGGTTAGAGAGGGGACATCTGTGTCCCATACTCTATTGGAAAGAAATGTTGTCTATGTGAACTGTTTCTTCTTGCAACAGGCTGAAATGGCTTTGCTTATGATGGATGATGAAGAGGATGGCAGGAAACACTTCAATTACAACAAGATTGTAGAGCAACAGAACCTGAGCAAAAAGAAGAAGAAAAAACTCATGAAAAAGAAGGAACTATTGGAAGATGACTTTGAGGTAACTTAAGAGACATGCAAGTTAAATCATTCTTCAGTAGGTCAGCACTACTTATGTGTTAGGTATACATTGTTTTCCTAAGAAAAAATTAAAACAAGGATAGGTTTGTGGACAAAATCAAGAATAGTAGAGCTCCCTTGATAGGTTAATAGTCATGTCTAAAACATCTTATGATCAAATTCAATTGTCCATAAAACTTAATGTTACTTTTTATTGCCTTCTCTTTAAAAAAAAAAAAAGACAGTGCCACTGGCCCGTAATTAGTACAAGGATATTTTTATTTTTCTATTAATAATGTTACTGTAAGCTGTCTACAGTTTCTTCATGTGTGTGTGTATGTGTGTGTATGCACACGCGCGCATGGGTGCACATATGTTTTTAAAGTTGTTTGCTGGAGTTAGAGGGCAGTCTGTGAATATGGAAGAGTGAGTTTCTCTTGTGAAGATTAGTGACCCACTTGGGGAATTTATCCACTTATTACCTTGACCTCAGTAACATTATGTATTAACTTGTGGTTCTTCTCTTTTTAATCCTTTATTCATTTATGTCCTTAGTTTTATTCTTGAATCAAACCCAATTGAATAAATGTTTTAAAAGATTATAGATGCCAGGAAAAGAAAGGTAATTTAATTTAATGCCTTCTCTTTATCCCTGACATTTTGTTAGACAGTGTAGGGGAGAAGAAAATGAATAATTATGTGGTTCCCACTCTCAGAGAGCTTTCAGTCTATTAGGATTAGACCCTTGGCATTTGTTATTGCTGGATCATTTGGATTGATTTTATTCTTTCTGTTTGAATTTGCAGGTGGATGTTTCAGATACTCGGTTCCAAGCAATGTATACTTCCCACTTGTTCAACTTAGATCCTTCTGATCCTAATTTCAAGAAAACAAAAGCTGTAGAAAAAATCCTAGAGGAGAAGGCTCGACAGAGAGAACAAAAACAACAAGAACTTACAAAGGCAATAAAGAGGAAAGAGAATGACCTGCAAAAGGAAACAGCCAAGAAATCCATAGATCCTGCTTTGTCCATGCTAATTAAATCTGTCAAAAACAAAACACAGGAGTTTCAAGCAAGGAAAAAACAGAAAGTCAAATAACTTGTTTATTTTGGTACATCCTAAATGCATTCTCCTAAATTGAAAGAATAAAGTATTTTTAATGACTGAAGCTCTTTCTGACATAGGATTTAAACTTTGATCCTGCTGACTATTTTTATATTTTTCTCCATGAATAATTACAGAAGCATAGATTTAGAGCTGGAATGGGTCTTAGAGGCCAGCTTCTTCATTTTGCAGATGAGAAAACTGAAGCCCAGAGAGGTTGTGTCTTACTTAGCTACTAAGGGCAGAGCCTGGAGTTAGACCCCTTCTCTTCAAATCCAGCATACTTTCCAGTGTACCATTTGCCTACAGGTTTTGGGTATGGGTATACACAAATATTTCTTATTTGAATATATACCAACTTGAAATTTTATTTTGTTTCTTTCACAAAATCAAGTTGGATACTGAGTGAGAATCAGTAAAATAGATTTTAATACATATTTAAAAGTTTAGTTGGTGAAGAATTGGAATTTGGTAGAATCTCAATATAAGCTTGTTAGGACTAATTTGATATTATTTATGTACTGTGGCAAATCAGTCTGGTCTTAGCAACCTAGAAGTCTCTTAAGTTCTTTATCTAGCCTTAAATGGAAGTCAAAAAGACATTGTATCCTATTAGACAGAATACTGGCTTTGCAGACAGGGGGACTTGGATTCAAATTGTGACTCACAGTTAAGTCTGTTAACCTCTCTGAGCCTCAGACAACTCTTTTTAAGTTTATCCAGAGCATTCTAGACAGGTTGCAATCTGTAATGGTGGCGCAAGTTCCCACTATTGGTTAATAGGCTAGTAGTTTGGTCTATTGACATTTTTTAAGGTAGTAACCCTAAGACCTTTCTTTGAAACCTACATATGGTATGTGTATATATGTATACACACACATTTTTTGTTATGAATTTAAATTTTTCAATAAATATTTGAAGTCTTTTTGTTCATTTGTTCTTTAAGGATGCAAGTCAGCCAATGATGAGGAAGTAGATTGTAGATGACTTTCTGAAGAAGCTTAGCAGAGAAGGGGAGGAATCACATGGGAAAGGAACTAGATTGAACAGCAAGATCAAGGGATGTCTCACCTTTTCTCATTTATCTATTTTTTAAAAACACATACCCTAGGGGAGAAAAATCTGGAAAATTAATTCAAACAAGAGACTATCATAATGAAGATGAAAAGAAAGTTCATATTTCTAATAACGAGAAATGTTCATGAAGAAGTCTTATCCAGTGATTTTTCTATTTGCAGTAGTGGAGAATTCTTTTGTCTGATTTTCAGCTTTTAAATGGAGTACTTTTAAATAGATGGATATGCTGCTAGAATACTTAGGAAAAGTCTTTACTTTTTAATATTTTAAATCTTTGGTCTCATCTGTTCATCTGTTTTAGGTCTTATCAACTAATAACTGACCATTGGTAAGAGTCAGTATTGCATTTCAATGATGTATACGCAAATAAAATTGGAATGGTCAGTAGGAGCAAATACTAAATGTGGTAGTTTCAGGAATGCAAAAGGAGTTTGGCTGGGTTTGTGGGTTATAGTAAACGTGGCATATTCGGTATTAAAATTCAGGCTTGCAGATGTAGCATAATTTTGTAGTGTGTGGGGATGCAAAACTCATTAGTGTGGTATCAAAGAAAAAAAGGGAATTCAAAAAGCCTTTGAGCAGGAAAAAAAAAAAATGGAACATTTGAATTGTTTAAAGCTAGCTGCCAGAACTTTGGAATGCCTGAAGAGGGAATTGTTTTTATTATAAAGCAGTGACACCATTAAATTACCCAACTGTATTTATCAGTTGGCTTTACCCACTTTGGCTTTACCTTGCCATCTGTCTATATTAAATCCTAACGCTTGCTTAAATGCTCATCAGTGATTTTAATACATTTTATAATTAATTTAAGTTTATAAACAGTTTAGAATAGTTTATTCAATACATATACATATATACATGTTGCTTAATCTCAGCCAGGCCTTCCCTACTGCTCAACTATCCTACTTTTTTAACTATCTGTTTCCTTAAGCAACTATTCTAAATTATTTCTTCCTACTTCAAGTAGCAACCACATCTCCATACCCAAAATATATAGAGATGCCCTTAAGATGGACCTTAACAATCACCTCTTATTAAGATGATTCCTGAATCTGTATCCCCAGACCTAACCTCTTTCACACTATCTGACTGCATAAAGACAATTACATCTAAAGGTCCCATGAGTACTTAAAACTCGTTACAAAATAAAATTTATCTTTTTCTCCTGACTTCATTTATCCCTGATGTCACTGTGTGGGCTCCTATACTTGACCTTCATGATGCTACTCTGCCTCATCTCTCATTTCTGATCAATTTCTTGGATCTGTTGACGCTCATAACTCATAACACATGCCTCATAACTGCTCTTGTCTGCTACCATTGAAATCATCCATATTATCCACCTAGCCTATTGCCACAGCCTACTAAGAGGCTTTCACCCACTAATCCATTCCTCACTAATTCATCCTTTGTTACTAGACTTAATCTTTCTAGATCTTTCCCCACTCAGTATTTGGGGGGCCCCCACATTCTACCTCTCGTTCTCCTTTCCTCCATATTTTCTATGTTCTAGCTAAACTGAATCATGCTGCTCTTTACCTTTGCTTATTTTAGTCCCTGGACCTGAAATGTTCTTACCTCCCTTTATCTGTTGAATTCCTGCTTATCCTTTAAATCTCAATGCAAAATCTACCTCTTCAATGAAGATTTCACTCTTCCCCTTCTTCCCACAAGTATCCACAAGGGTATTTAGTTCTCCCCCTAGCACATTTAGAATTCTATTTACAAATAACTTTTAAAGAAAAAAGGAAAAGCAAATGTTTGATAGTAAAATAAAAAGCAAGGTTTAATATTAAATATTATCTACAGCTGTGTAATAGTTGGGTCTATACACCCCTAGACCTGGACAATACTGAAGAAATAAGATTCTCATCTACTGGTCTCAGTTTTTTAGGTACCAGCAGAAATGATAGGATTCCTTCCCCTTTTGAATGCAGTGTGACCTTGTTCTTCCTACCCCACTCCTTTAACTGCTTTCTTGGGTTTTAGTAATAACTTCTAAATTACTATCTAAGGATGAGCAAGCAACTTACTTACCTTGTCTTTGTTGCCACTACCTAGCTCATTGTGTGTGTCTTGCACAAAGGAGGCGCCTAAGTACTTGAGTTAATGACTGAAATAAAACAAGTAATATTACCTATATTTTATAACTGGGGATACATAACCCATATTTAAGTTAGTTGAATTAGTAATAGAACCGGAATTAGGCCTCCCATGTCTTGACTTCAGTGTCTAACTTGCTTCTCTTAGATCGCTGATGTGTATGCCATGGCTCTTGAATATTTATATATAATCTGAAACTATTCCAAGAATTAAGATTTCTGTATCAGATTAATAATGGTAACATTTACATAGCACTGTTAAAGTTTGCAAAAGCAATTCGCAGATATTTCATTTTATCTTCACAACAGACTTGGTAGGTAGATGCTATTATTCCCATTCTACAGTTGAAGAAACGTAAAGGCTTAACAGGTTAAGGGATTTGCCAGTCACACAGCTAGTAAATCTCTGAGTCTGGATTTGAGTTTGGGTCTTCCTGATTCTAGGACTAGCTGGCACTCTTATCCACTGAGCCACCTAGCAACCTCATGATTACAAAACTATGTTATACTGAATTCTGTATGGCTCACAATAATGGTATTTTTAGTAAATGGTAATTTAAAATGTGACTCCAGAGTCATAACTATGGGTACCATTACATTAGACAGCTGCCCCCAGATCCAGATCAGAGAGGTCCTGCCCTTGCTAATGCCATGAGGCTTAGGAAGAGATAGATATTCTGTCATCACTCCTGGTTAGAGACTTTGCTATAGTTTTTTGATCTGGAAAAAGGCATTGGTGATAGTTATCACACTTCGTAAGTGATAATTTCAGTAAACTAAAATTAGATAAGTAAATAATTCCATTGAGTCCTTTACTATTTACCTGGTATAATAATTATGGGCTTTTCCATTTGGCATTTTATGCACTGTGCCACCTAATTGTCCCAATGTCCATCAAAAAGCAAGGCCCAGGCCACTGACCTTGTAATATTCCATTTGGTATAGGTAGTTCTTTAATTTGGCACATTTACTTTTTTAAGATAGACTTAATTTTGCACTCTTTATTCAGTATCTGTGGTGGAGATGGTCGTCTTCCTCTTAACAATTCTTAATAATTCATGAAGGGGGCTTCCAGCAGCCTGCCAAAAAAGAGGCACGTGTGTAGAAAGTGGTGCCCAGTCTAAGTGTGTGTTTGATATTGTCCAAATCCTACCAGAGCATGGAGATGGAAAATCTATGGCACTGACTGCCAAAACAAATATAACAATAATTTACATTGTGTTTATGGTGTGTTGTAGGAAACACCAACTTCTAAATTGTGAGTTTGGAGTTTTGGGTTTGTTTTTTAATGAAAATTGAAATTGAGTCATTTTACCACATCACCACAAAACCTTCTATACTTACTGCTCTGAGTTGCTTGAACTTCTCAATGAGTTCTGAATTTAATTAGCAGTGTCTTGTTATGAGGCCAATTGATAATCTGTCATACTTCAGAGAGTTCAACTTAATGTGAACGTGAAGTAGTAACTAAACTTACTTAAAATTTTTATTTTATTTTGGACAAAATTCTTGAATATAAACTGAGAGTTATCTAGAGCCTTTCTTCCACATCCACACTTTCAAGGTTGAGTGAAGCAGTTCCATTTTGCCTAAAAGATGGTTGAAAGATTAAACTCTTTATTTGACTAGCAAAAGAATTCCAAAGCATACAAATATGTATATTTTTTTATACAAATATGTATTTTTTTTATTTTTTAATTTGGATCTCTTATCCAGAGTAGCTATCGGCCCATTTTCAAGGTTCATCTGGAGAAAATTTCAGGCGTTTACCATCTGAGCCCCTTCAAAAATTTTCTGAATTGAGGGAATCCCAGCTTTCTAACCTAACCTACAGTTTTTTTAAATTTATTTTCAGTAGCATATATAATAATGATATCAGCAATGACTAAGTAGTTTAACATTTTTGTCATATAAAAATTAAAGAAACTTCAAAATCAAGACCCCCTGCGTAAAATGGCATCAAGAAATCTCTTGTGGTAGGTTGGACTATAATTTGATACTAATCTTCCCAGTTCTCCAGATGTAAGTACAGTTCTGATTACTGTTAAGACGGGCCAGGTATAATTATATTTTCTTCCTTAAACTATATCTAACCCTGGCAGTAAAACATTTCAAAGTTTTATTAAGGAAGAGGCACTAAGCGTACCTAAAATAACCTTCCAAATTGGGCACGATCAAAACACTATGACTAGCATTTTAAAGAACTTTAACTATAATGTGCACATGTATGTAAATAAGATGTACATATACATATATAGTAGAGATGTTCAAATAATTATTGAAAAGTCTTTTTTCAAGTTGCAATCAAGGTACTTCGCTTTTAAAGACAGATTCTCTGTTACTTTATATGCTTTCTCTTTACTCAGTAAATTGGTAATAGGGTCCAATAATGCTATTGATTCAACATCATGTGCTTGAAATTCTTTTCCAGTGGTAATGATGGATTTACACTTTCACTTCATGCCAATTTAGAACTAAGTATTACAGGTAGGATGTGACAAATGGAAACTAATTAGTGCACACCCATGACCTTGCCTTAATTAGCCTAACTGAATTACTTGGTGATAGCTTTAATCATAAATTCTTAGAGTCAGAAGAACTCTCAGAGATTCTAGTCCCATGGACCCTTAGAAGAAAAATCCTCTCTAGAACATGGATGATGAGTGGTCATCTAGCCTTTACTTAAAGGCCTCCACTGAGGGGGAACCTACTACCTCCTTAAATATCCTATTTCCACTTTTGGGTAGCTTTAATAGTTAGAAAAGGGGGAGAGGAGTATTGTTCCTTGATATTAGGCTGAAATCCTGCAACTTATGCTCACTGTTCCTGGTTCTACCCTCTAAGGCCAAGTAGGAGAAACTTAATTCCTTTTCCATATCATAGTCCTGCCTGATAATCCTTCGAGACAATTATCACATTCCTCCTTTGCTTTCCTTTCTCTAGACTAAAACTTCCCAATTCATTCGTTCTACCTATCTAAAAGTGTAGCAGTGGGATGGCATTGATCATAGACCTTCTAGACCTGCATAGACCATAGGCTTCAAGTGAATAACTGTTATTTCTCAGTGACCCAAAAGACACATAGAATATTCCCTGGTGGCTTGTAGCCTGAGTAGGAGCTGCTCTCTTCTTAGTCCCTTAGCCAGAGTGGTAAACAAGATTCTGAAGGTCAGGCTCCTGTAATGGTAGTTTAGCTTTTAAAATAGCTGGCAACATTGAGACAATGAGTATTTGTGTTTAAGCCAGAATTGTTTGAATTCCTATCCTAGCTATCTCTTGATGAGATAAGACAATACTGCTCTGTTGCGCCTGCCATCAAATCATGCTAATTTGGTAGAGAGCTGTGAGAGTTGTAGTTGGAGAAGCAGGGGCAGTTACATGACATTACAACTATGGAAGATTCAAATAAGCCCCTAAGACTGTTGAGGGAAAATAAGAGAAATCGTTCTGTTTTTGCAGTTCTGAGATGCTTGAAGTGCCCCAGTGCTTTCCTACAAATTTAAGCCCATTATTAGGAGTGATTACTGAAAGTGTAAGTCAGACATTCAGTGATCTAAGATTACAGGTTGAAACCACAAGAGGTTTTGATTTATGTAATTGTCGAAAGAGATCAGACAGGCAGAGATGAACAGCCCCACATGATTCCTATTACTCCTGCCTTCCAAAATTAAATTTATTGCTTCCAATTAATAGAGACAGTTGGCTTTTGTTCCCCTTTTATATTTCTGTGGCATCCAAAAATAACATCTCTAAGTCATATTGACACATACTTTAAATAACCAGTGTTGCTAAAGAACAAAATGACAAATTAGAGCACTGACCTCCTTTAGAATAGCCTGGTGATGTCTGGCAAGGGTTGACAACTTTGCAAAAATAGTAGGCTGAGACCCTCACCCTTGATGCTCCTTGACCTGCTAACCATCTTTGATTCTTCTAGATTCTTCTAGAATTATCTTCTAGATTATCTAGCTAGATTATTCTAGAATTCTTCTAGATTATCTCTCCCTATAGCTGTCTGATCTATCAAAGGTCTCAAGGCATCTTCATTATTAGGTAATTTCATAATTATGGACTAAACCTAATCAAAGATTTCAACCTTTATTTGTAACAAGATTAATTTTTAAAAGGCACCTCGAGTACTAGCTCTTAGGACTGAGAGATTTTTATTTGTTTTGATTTTAGACTATAAATAAAGAAATGACAATCTTTGAGTATGTGAAAAATAGAAGCTTTTCCTTAGGCACAAGAATATTCTGGTTTAGGAGATTTATACTATTCTTGTAGTTTTGCCCAAAAGGTCTAATGATTTCTGTGTTCTTTTTGGAAAAATACATGCCCAGGTGGAATTATTTCCTCTCCACTAATATATCTTGGGGGCTAAATGGCTTTGAATTATGGAATACTACTGTCTCTGAAGGATAAAAGTTGAGTATCACACAAAGGGCAATGGAGGAATGCATGGTTCATGTGAGCAAGCTATAATACGTTACAAACATGGAATTATGTGGGGAAAAAATGAGATTAAAAATGTCATTAGAGGAGAGTAGGACCACAAGAGACAGGCCAGTCATAAGAATAAAGGATAAATGATGGTCTACCTACTCCTTTGACATCCATGCAATGAAATGAGAGCAAGAAGAAGGTCCCAAGCTTATTGGGTAAAATTTCCGTGGCACTCTTATGAGGTGCATGATGCACATTCAGTCCTAGATGAGTTGCAATCTGCCTCACTGTAAGGACACATCACATTGCTATATCTGTCTTCAGTGCCTGACATATAATAGGCACTTAATATTTGTTGATTGATTTGATTGACTATCCACATTAATGTTTATACATCTATTGACAGTCTGGCTTACATATTCAGTATTGGAGGTAAGAGAAAAAATGAATTGCTTTATTTCAATCTCTCTTGCAAATAGAGGCTTCCCATTCCAATTGAATTGGAAATCTCATAGCCTAAATGCCATAATGCATACTTACCTAAAAGACTATTTTGTAGAGAACTTGCACCCAAGCACTCACACAGTGGTCAGAAGAATCAGTACCTGGACACTCTCAAGGTCTCTCTGAAGAGCTTTAGTATCAGTTGTGAGCTATGAGAGACACTAGTGAAGGACCACCCAGCATGGCCTGCCAGCATCAAAAAAGGCACTGTACTCCATGAACAAAGCAGAATTCTAGTAGCACAAAGGAAACTATGAGCTGCACAGATCCAGAGGCATCTCCATCCCAAATGTTCTGATGGACTACTTGTGCCTAACCTTGTGCCTGAGCCCTCTGAATTCATATTGTATTAATTAGCCACAGCTGAACACATTGTACCTTGACCCAAACATTATGATGTACATTGGTGCTCTTCGAAAATGAAGGATGAATGTCAATAGAATTGCTCTTCCAAATCCCTTTGTAGAAAAAATATTTATTACTAATCATTCAACAATGGGCAGTGAGTTATGTTAGATTCTATGAGAAAGACCAGATATTAATGTTGTTTTTACAATCTGGTTTGGGAATTATGTGCACTTCAAATGACATAATATAGTCAACAATTAGCACCGAAGGAGAGGTAAGGACATTGTGTTCTAGGCGCTCAAAGGAAGTGGAGTGTGATTTAGGCAATAAGAGATGAGTAGAATTGCATAGGCAATAAAGGATCAGGGAGCACAATGAAAGTGTTATGGGACAGCTTGAGCAAAGATAGATGTAGAAGAAAAGTATATGTTCAGGTTATCAATGAGTAGACTGGTTGGCAGGAGTGAAAGCTTTCTGTAGGAGGATAGTAGGAGGGCCACTTTCCTTAAGACTAAGATGCTAAATTTAAATTTCCTGTAAGTTTTCAAGACTTGATCAGATAGAATACGTAGCCTGAATTTCCAACATTTTGTGTGAGATTCTGCTAAATTAGTGGAGAGAATATTGACACAATGTCACATATGCTAATGTGAGTGGCAGTTTGCAAAGGCTTTAGAGAGGATAGAAATTCTTCCTTTTTCAAGTGAGACATGCATGGTTCCAGACTCTTTGGGGCCAGCTCTAAAGAAAAGAGGGTAGCTAAGTGGCACAATGTTTAGAATGCCATGCTTGGAGTCAGAAAAATTCATGTTTCTAAGTTCAAATATGACCTAAGACACTTTCTAACTGAGTGACCCTTGGCAAATCACTTCACCCCTTATCTGTAAAATGAGCTGGAAAAGGATATGGCAAACCACTCCAATATCTTTGCCAAGAAAACCCCCAAATGGGGTCATAAAGTCAGACATAACTGAAAAATGACTGAACAATAACTAAAGAGAAAGAGATGAAAGAACAAGCTGTCTTGAAGACATGTAGAGGAAACTGGCTCTTCAACATGCTTCTGATTTCCAGCTTGTCTCCCTAAAGACTTCAGAGACTTTGCCCTTGGGTGAAATTAAGGCCTCTCTCTTGGTTGAATGAGAGCTCATCTTGCTCCCATTTAAAGAATTCATTCACTCTTTGTATTTCCTGGTATAGTCTAACTTGGCATTACTTCCCAAATTTCTGTTTGCTATCATTTTAGGTAATTACTATTTACTATGTCTGGTGGTCTTTTGTGCAGTTAGCATTTGGTGGGAAGGAGTCAAAGTAGTAAGTGTAAGGTAAGGGCTGTACTTCCTCCATTATAACATACTGACAAGGAAAGCTAGCAGTTTTTGAACCTAAAAAGAAAAAAAAACAAAAAAAACCATATCCCTAACATAGCATTATTTGGAGAGGAGGCAAAACAGATACATATAATTGTCAGGTCCTACCTCTCTCATAGGGGAATATAGGTGGTCAGATTTATCTTTATATCCTCTTTTCCTGTTCCCCTCAATGGAAGAGTCTCCTTTGGAGAAGGGTGGGAAAAATTCCAAAGGTATCGCAGATACCCAGTGAGCCACAATTAGACAACTCCCTTGAATATGGGTACCACAAGGTATGCACTACCACATATAGGTAGCACCCATCTTACAAATAAACTTACTATTCTTTCTAATACACATCTATACAGCTTTCTAATACACATCTATGCAGCTAAGCAAATATTTCTAAATGTATTTCATTGAAATGCTACCAAATTTCTGGTGACAAAAAGGGCAACAGAGAGGTGTATAATGGGCTTGAGTGTTCTGCAATATATTGTTGGTGATGACTTGTACACAGGAAATGGTACATAAGATAGGGATTGGATCGGTGGTGGCACTGGTCTAGAGAACTCCTAGATGAGCTTCTGCCTCAACAAATAGTTGTTTTTTTGTTGTTGTTGTTAATTAACCAGGAAATGTATAATCAGAAAAGATGATGAGCATCAACATTCCCAGAGTAAGAGATAACAGATGAGCAGCCTGAGTGCTGCACTGGGAAGGGTAAAGAATTTGCTATCAAAAGTCTTCTATTTCTGACCTCTCTGGTGTTGGCCTATCTCTTAACTTCTCTGGGCCTCAATTTTCTCATCTATGAAATGAAGAGATGGAGCTAGGTGATGTCTGATATCCTTTCCAGCTCTCACTGTATGGTACTACAATCCATGGGCTGTTAAAATACTCCATGGAAGGCCTTCAGAGCATTGAATGCATCATCTCTGAAGGATTCAAGGGAAAGCATGGATAAGAATCCCACAGGATGGGGGTTGTACAGGATGGTACACCATTGCATCAAGAGCCTTTATTGATAGGACTCCAGATCCATTAAAATATTTTAGTATCCAATTATTTATACAAGCAAACTTATTTTAATGGATATTGTTTCCTGAAATTATCACTTTTTTTGCTTCTTGCTAGCATTTCCAGTCAACCTGGAACCATTTTTGATCATTTAAAAACCACATGCCCAGCACTGTTCTTGACACTGTGGAAATGCAGAAGTTAAAAAACTTGGTCTCCATCTTTAAGGATCTTGCAGCCTAATCTGAGTGATAATACATACAGATGAATAGGAAATGATGAACCAATTACAGAACAACAGAAAAAAAATATGAAATTAAGTACTAACCCATATGTTACTGATTAAGTGAAGAAGGAGTTCAGAAAAAGGGAAATTCAGTGTGGTCTCAAGCTCATCTTGACAGCTAAATAACACTGAACAAAATTAATGTACTAATATAGTGAGAACATATGTACTAATATAATTTCTGTGTATAATGCTCGTGTTTCTCTGCAGATCAATTTGTGGAGTGCCTATGAAAAAGATAAAATCTACTCTATCCTATACCACAGTCTTTGCCCAGAACAAACAATTTTAATCCATATAATGTTCTCATTCCCCTTCCCCACGCAATCACATTTTATGATATATAAGGATGGAAAGGAACATTAAGCACCTACAATGTGACAGGTACTGGGCTCAGCACTTTACCAACAGTATCTCATTTGATTCTCACAACAACCCTAGCAGGTGTGTGCTATTAGTATCCCCATTTTACAGCTAAGAAAACTAAAGCAAACAAAAGTTAAAAAGGGTAACGTAGTAAAAGTTTGAAACATATTTGAACTCAGGAAGATCTTTTTAAAAAAAATTTTGTTTATTTTATTCTGAACTTAAGAAATAAAATGAGCGTTTCCATAACATAGTAAAATTGAAAAAAGGATTGCATATGAAACTGCAATTATGTACAACTTGCTATTCCTTTTAAATGTACTATAAAGTTATCATGTAACCTCTTTTTTCTTTTTTTTTCTTCCCTCCTCCCCATACTAGAGACAGCTACAATTAGACACAAATTTGTATACAAAAATACACATATGTGTATACATATAAACACATATATTTATATGTGTAAAATCATTCTATACATATTTCTGTTTATCAGTTCTTTCTCTGGATTCAGATAGCATCCTTCATAGCTCCTTTGTAGTTAATTTGGGTATTTATAATAGTCAAAATGACTTATTCACCTAAAGTTGTTCTTAAAACAATATTCCTGTTACTATATACAATGTTCTCTTGGTTCTACTCATTTTGCTCTTCATTATTTTGTGCAAACCTATCCATGTTTTTCCAAGATCATCGAGTTCATCATTTCTTATGGCACATTAGTATTCTATCACAATCATATACCACAACTTGTTCAGTCATTCCACAATTGACAGGCATCCCTGCAATTTTCTGTTCTTTGAAACTACAAGGAGAACTGCTCTAAATATTTTAGAACACGCAGGTTCTTTTCCTTTTTCCCTAATCATCTTGGGAAACAGTATAGGCAGTTTGAGCATAATTCCAGATTGCTCTCCAAAATGATTGGGTGGGTTCATAGTTCTATCAACAGCGAATAAGTGTCCCAATTTTTCTACATCCTTTCCAACATCTGTCACTTTCCCCTTCAATCATTTTAGCCAACCTGATGGGTGTAAAATGATATCTCAAGTTTGTTTTAATTTGTATTTCTCTAATCAATAATGATTTAGAGCATTTTTATATGACTATAAATTGTTTTGATTTCTTCATTGGAAAGCTGCTTATTTATATCCTTTGACCATTTATCAAATGGGGAATGATTCATATTCTTATAGATGTGACAATTCTTTATATAGCTGAGATATGAGACTATTATGTGAAAAACAGTCTATAAAATTGTTTCCTAATTTTCTAGTTTCCTTCTGATATTGGTTATATGTGTTATATTTGTGCAAAACTTTTTAATTTAATGTAATTGAAATTATCCATTTTATACCTCATACTGCTCTTTATTGTTTATTCATAAATTGTTTACCTATCTATAAGTCTAATAGATAATGTGCTTCATGTTCTTGAGATTTTTCTTATAATCTCTCTCTTATCTCTATCTCATGTATCCATTTTGACCTTCTCTTGGTAAATGGTGTAAGATATAGGTCAAAGGCCCATTTCCACCAGACTGTATTCCAGCTTTCCCAACAATTTTTAGCAAATAATGAATTCTTATCCCAAGAACTTAAACTTTACACTTCTTAAGCATAAAGTTACTATAGGCGTTTGCTGCTGTAAGTTGTATGTTTACTTTGTTCCACTGATATACTTTTCCATTTCTTAGCCAGTACCAGAAAGTGTTGATAATTACTGCCTTATAGTTTAAGATCTGGTACTGCTAAATCTCCTTTCCTTTACATTTTTTTTTTACCGGTTCCTTTGATATTCTTGACCTTTTGTTATTCCAAATGAATTTTGTTAATAGTTTTATTGTTAATATGTTAATATTCTAACTTAGTAAAAAAAAAGTTTTGGTAATTTAATTGAGATAGCATTGAATATGTAAATTAGTTTAGGTTAAATGGTCATTTTTATTATATTAACCCTGTCTACCCATGAACAATGAGTATTTCTCCAATTATTTAAGTCTGATTTTACTTGTATAGAAAGTCTTTTATTGTTTTGTTCATATAGTTCCTGGGTCTATTTTGGGAGATATACTTTCAGGTATTTTATACTATCTAGAGTTATTGTATTATTTTAAATGGAGTATTTCTTACTATCTCTTCTTGCAGAGTTTTGTTTGTGATATATAGGAATGCTGATGATTTATGTGGATTTTATATCCTGCTACTTTGCTAACATCATTATTTCACCTAACTTTTTAGTTGTCTTTGGATTTTCCAAGTATATAATCATTTTATCTGTTTAAAAAAATAGTTTTTATTGCCTCATTTCTTATTCTGATTCCATTCTGTTTCTTTTTCTTCTTATGTTGCTATTGCTAGGATTTCCAATACAATAATGAGTACTATTGATGACAGTGGGCATCCTTGTTTCACATCAGGCAAGTCTTCCTGACTCCAGACAGAGTTCTACTGCATCACCTAACTGCTACATTGATCCATATTACTGTAGGTTCTAAGTTGAGTTATAACAACAAATGCTCTCGTAATTCAGTCAATCATTTCAAAACACTATAGAAGAAGAGTGTAGGGTGGATTTCTTTAATTCCACCACAATAGATGTGCTGCTGTGAAAAAAAAGTAATTCATGAGTTTTAATTACAATTAATCATTTAAAACAATTAATACATATTTAAATCCCTATGTATTACCTGGGGAATAATAAAAACTGTCTCTCATAAGTTGTGTTTGCTATCCTTGGCTAGTGAAATATTGAGAGGATGCATGACCAATTGGTTAGCCATTGATTGGGGAATTCTTCATGAAAATAACAAGTCATGAAATAAAGAAAAATACAAAATGGCCCTCAGTCCAATGTGGCCCACTTCCATTTCTCTAGTGATGATGACAGAATAGAAAAATGGGTCACTAGATGCAATAGATCACCCCATTTTTAGACCATCTATAAACATTAATTTAACTGTTGATACTCCAAATGGGAGATCTTATTTAACAATCAAGTTGATTTACTACTAGAGCAACCGAATATGTCAACATTTACATTCCCATTAAAAATGAAATCAGAAGGTATAATGCAATTGTAATTAGATGGTTATCCTTGGAGAATCAAACAAAGAGTTGCTTTTTAGAGAAGCAAAAAATGAGTTTGTTTCCTCCCCCAAAAAGCAAACAAAACATCATTTCATAGAACAATTGGTCATTTTGCCTTATAGGATTTTGTGATAATGCAAAGGGTTCACCATGAACATAGGTACAGCATCTGTCCCAGGAACAAAGAGGTGTAACTGGGCTTAACAAATGAGCCACATCTTGAGAAGATCTATAGAAGACTCAGGGATTAGAATGATAGTCATGGCTGGATATGGCACATAATAGGTGCTTAATAAATTTTTGTTGACTACTGAATGACTTGCCCAGAGTCACACCTCAAGAAAGTAGCACAGCTAGAATTTGAACACAGGTCGTCTATACAAGTACAATGTTCTCTCCAATTATATACCATGATGCCTTTGACAAGGAACAAAAGGCTACTAGCCCCTTTTCCATATATCTCCATAGAAAATCTCCTCCTATAGATCAGATCACAGTTTGTATATTCTTGACTACTCACCTGATGGACCCCTGACTTTAGGGAGCTTCCATTTGCTATCAGTTAGAGATATGGGTGGAAAGGCTATATCCTTGCTATCAGTTAGAGATATGGGTGGAAAGGCTATATCCTAGTGTTCAAGGGATAGTGGCCATAGAATCAGGCTGGAATTCCTATGGTTCAGTTCAACTACAACAGTTCAGCAAATGTATTAAACTTCTACTTTGTACATGTCATGGGAAAATATAGTCGGGCCCTCAGAAAGTTTATTTACTCAATAAATACACAGATACATAAGTGCAAAATATATACAAGGTTATTCAAAGACATTTTAAGAGTTAGGAAGTTCAGGTAAGACCCACATAGGATCAGAACTGTGTTTTGAAGGAGACTAGAGCTTCTGAAAGGCAAAGGTGAGTCCATAACAGACATAGGAAGCTATCTGTGCAAAGACACAGAGATGGGAGATGCAATATCTCATGAATGAGGGACAGCTAGCAGGCCATTTTGATTATAGAGATTGTAATGTACATGAAAGAGAATAATATGAAATAATGCTATGCCTGCTTCCTGGAACATACACAAAGATATCTAGAAACAGAATTTAGTTCTGTCCAAGGAAGTTATTCTACTCTTTTCATCTTAAAACAGCTTTACCAGAAAGTTGAGTCTGAGAATTAAGCTCTGCATATTCAGGGTATTAGAATCACTTAGGTCCCTCATTCCACTTCATTCTACATCACTATAAGCAGGATTGGCTGGATTTAGTTTCTCTACTTGGAAAACATAGTTTAGGACTTCTGGTTTCCAGTTCCTGTTCCATTGTTTGATTTATCAGTAGAGTTTGTTCTGAAAAGCAGAGTTGATTTTTCATAAACTGAACTTATTCTGAGTTTTCTGGGCTCAGAGATCATAAGCTATGTCTTGGTAATACCAAGGGAAACATAAAAGTTGAAATCTCATCTCCGTTAGGATTGCTATGGGGCTCTGGAGAACCTTTTGCTGAGCCCTGGATTGTCTTTTTGCACTCAGTCATAATTTCAGCATCCAAGAGTACATTAGAGAGGATAAACTGTTCACCAAATGTTTCTAGATCCCCTTTCTCCTTCACTGTGGGGACCCCGAGCACTCTAGCCAAGAATGAAAACTTGTATGAACTTGCCTGAACTCAGCCTAAAAGAATTAGACTGCCAACCTAAAAAACAGAAGATATTTAAAGAAAACAAACTCTAAGCTTGGTTTTGGATTTTTTTTTCCTTCTGTTTCAAATGACCTTGTCCTCTTTTTCCAGGACTAACCTAGATCATCACCCTTTATGTGTCCCAACTGTGTACTCACCAATAGTCTAAGGGAAAATGAATAATTCCCTAACAACCACTGAACCCTAATGTCTGCTCGAATCTCCGTTGAACTTGGTTTAGGAAGGTGGGAAAGGAGAGCTGGAGAAGGGTAAAAAGGGAAAGAAGCCCTTACATTTCTTTACACCTTTTTATTTCCCAAAACATTTTCACATGTATCATTTTGAATAAACCTTACAATAATACTGGTAGGTAGATAAGGCAGATATCAATCCCATTAGGAAGCGAAAGGTAGCTAGGTAGCATACAGCATAGAGAGCAAGGCCACATGGGGCCCTCTAGGTCCTCAAGTGCAGCTCTTTGAATCCAAACTTCACAGAACAAATCCCCTTAAAAGGATTTGTTCTGTAAAACTTAGATTCAGTCAAAAGGCTGTACCCAAGGATCTACAAGGCCACATGGGACCCCAAGGCTGCAGGTTCCCCACTCCTGGTGTGGAGACTTGGACTTGGAATGAGGAAGACCTGAGTTCAAATCCTACCTCAGATACTTACTAGCTGTGTAACTCTGGACAAGTCACTAATTTTTCTCAAAGTCAGTTTCTTCAATCAGTAAAATGGGAATAATAGTAACACCTAATTCACAGGGCTGTAGTGAGGATCCAGTGAGGTAATGAAAGTAAAGGGCTTTGCATATTTTGAAGTGCTTTATAAATGCTAGCCATTAGGTTATTATCTACTTTTCATGGATGGAGATAGCCCATATGTCATAGTGGATGGAGTACCAAACTTGGAATTAGGAAGAACTAGACTCAAATCCTATGTCTGACATTTACTGTGTGACTATGGGCAAATCACAGTCTCACTTAAGCTTCAAGCAATCTCTGTTTTATGTACTAGCCAATCCAATAAAGCTGACCTTTACAAATATTTATTAAGCACTTAGTATGTACTAGGTACTCTGCTAAGTGCTGGAAATACAAAAAAAAAAAAAGCAAAAGATTGTCCCTGCCTCCAAGGAGCTCACAATCTAATAGAGGAAGATAACACATAAAAAACAGCTAAAAAGGAACCTGGAGGATGGGCAAGTGGGGAGCAGGGGGGCGAGAGAAAAGGGTGATGAAGACCTGCAGCTGGGTGGGAGATGATGAAGTGGCAACACTGTGCCCTCTCCTTCAGTAAAGGATCTGGGAGGAGCCATTCCTCACTTAAGGCCTCCCATCTCCCATTTCCATACCTTTGCACAAGCTGTACCCCATGGTAGGAGTACACTTTCTCCTTATCTTCTTCTCCTCTTAAACTCCCTGGCATCAAGCCATTTGCCAATTAATAAAAACCCAGAAAGGATGAACAGGCAGTTTTCAAAGGAAGAAAACCAAGTTATCAACAATTTTTTTTAAATGCTCCAAACCCCTAAGAATTAGAGAAAGGCAAATTAAAGCAAACTTGAGGTTCTACTTCACAGGCCATCAGATTAGCAAAGTTGACACAAAAGGAAAATAACAGTTGTTGGAGGGGCAATGGAAAGACAGGCACATCATTGCACTGTTAGTGGAGCAACAAATTAATTGAGACTTTCTGGAAAGTAATTTGAAATGATAATTAGAACACAAAACTATGCATACAACTTGACCCAGTGATATTACTTCTATCTCTATAATCTAGTGATACTATTTCTAGCTCTATAACACAAAGATATGAAAGAAAGAGGAAAAAAACTTATATGCACAAAAAATATTTATAGCAGCTTTTTTTGTAGTCGCCCCAAACAACAAACAAAAGGGGGTACTTACCTGTTGAGGAATGGCTGAAAAAAATATGATATATGAATGTAATAGAATATTATTGTAACGGAATATTATTGAATATAAAAATCATTGGTTTTCATGGAAATTGGGAAGATTTCTATAAAGTGATATGGCGTGAAATAAGCAATACTAAGCAATTTATTGAATAATGACAACATTATAAGGAAAAACAATTGAACAGCTCTGATCAATGCAATGACCAATCATGATTCTAAACACCTGGAAATGAAGGATGCTTCCCACCTCCTTTCAGAGAGTCAATGGACTAAAGGAACAGACTGAGACATACATTTTTGGACATGGTCAATGTGGGGGATTTGTTTTGCTTGACTATAAATATTTGTTACAAAGGTGTTTTTTTTAATTGGGCATTTTATTATTATTATTAAATTATCATTATCATTAATAAATAACCTTAAATTTAATTAATTAATTTAAAATTTTAATTTAACTGATAAATAATTAGAGGTTTTAATTGGGGTTTGATTTAATTTAATTTAAATTAATTTAATTTAATTGGGCATTAATTTTTTTAAATTTAAATTTAATTTGCTTGACTATAAATATTTGTTACAAAGGTGTTTTTTTTTAATTAACAGGTGGGAAAGAGAAAAAAAAACATGTTGGTTGGTTGAAAACAAGTAAAATAATAAAAGCTACATTTTAAAACTTCTTTGTCCTTCAAAGCTCAATTCCAACACCAGTGCTACACAAAGTCTTTCCTGATAAGGTAACTAATGGATAAAGTGCTAAATTTGGAATCAGGAAGACCTAATTTTGAACTCTGCTTCAAAAATTTCCTAGCCATGTGACCATAGACATGTCATTTAACCTCAGTTACCTCATCTGTAAATGGGGGATAATAGCACATGCTTCACAGGGTTATCGTGAGAATCAAATGAGACCATATACATACATATATGTGTATATATATATATATATATATATATATATATATATATACATATGTATATGTATATATGTCTTAAAGTGCTATATAAAAATGCTAGTTTTGATGATGATAAAGATATAACCTCCTTGCAAACCCTCAGCTGCTAGTACCACTGTCTTTGTTAAAAAAAGAATTACCTTGTATTTATTTTATATACACTTATTTGTAGACAGAATTGTTTCATTCATGTCTTTGTACTCTCATCTGAAATATAGAAGGCACTTAATAAATTTTTGATTTGTTGATTGACTTAACCTACTAAGTTATTGTTGGGATATGGTTTGTGCTGGTGCTTCAGTGATGAACCACAGATCCCTGACATTTGGAAGTAGGTGTAGAAGAAAACAGCCTCAGAGGGTGTAGTACTCCCTCTAACTCATCATCCCAACCTCCACTCTCATTAGCAGGTTGAGTACTTTGCTCAGATTATTCAAAGCTCAATTAGATTCTGGGAATAATCTAATACTATCACTTTTGAACCCCATCAATGTGCTCCCTAAAATCAATTAACCAATTAACATCTTTCCAATAACAATCAATTGACATCAACTAGCTTTCACAAAAGGATATTTGCTTTTTTAAAAAAAAGCAGTTGGGGGCGGCTAGGTGGCACAGTGAATAGGGCACTGGCCCTGGAGTCATGAGGACCTGAGTTCAAATGTGGACTCAGACACTTAACACAAAAGTAGCTGTGTGACATTGAGTAAGTCACTTAACCCCAATTGCCCTACCTTACCCCCTCCAAAAAGCAAAAAAAAAAAAAAGTGTACCTAAAAATAGAAGCATAAAAAAACTCCCCCAAATTGTTGGGCACAGTCTTTCCTCTGTATACACTTGGTCCTTGAAAGGAGTAAATTCAAGCATGAAGTACATAGCACAAAGACATGTAATGAACATTTGGCTGAGACCTACCTCTTAATTTCTATCCTTGGAAGTCCTTTTCTTTCTTTAAGAGATCCCCACCAAGTCTACTTTAAGGCAACTCAGCTCAGCTAGCTCCTTGAAGGATTCAGTGCCTTGGCTGACATATTGAAGTACTGCTGGCCTGTGTTAAGCAATTTGCTTCTCAAAGCTGCCTCCTCATCACACTCAACCAGTGATGCCACCAGTTCAGCTAATTGCTGAGGGAACCTTGAATGGCTCTTCTGACTTTTCAAAGCTTTCAGGCTTCCAACCCAGTCTATTCTGTTGCAGGATATTTATTCACTTAAGATCAGAAAAAAATTAACACAACAGATAACAAGTACCATGTACTCGGGATACATGAAGGCCAAGTGGGCAAATGGAGTGGTGAAAGCCACTGCCACTGCCCTCAGCTAGAAACTTATAGCAGTTCTTGTTTCAATTGCTATCATGAAGGAACATAGCAAAAATGAGGCTGAGGGAGGAGTAAATTAATCCTGTTATATGCAAACTCATTTCTGACTCTGTCATTAGTCCTTCCAATTCTGAAACTAATTAAAAAACTTGTTACCACTTAACACTAGCCCCTTAGTCACTCATGTCCAGAAAAAAGCTCACCAAGGCTTCATAAGTTGGGCTATTGTACATGCTAGGAATGAGCCACCAAGATGGCCTGCATGTGCTTTAAGGAATAGGTTCTCATTAGCCAGTCCCCCATTGCACTGATGGTGAAATTGAGGTTCAGAGGGTTAATTTTATTTGCCTGTGGTCACATAACTAATTGATACCAGGGCTATGACTAAAATCCCAGATATATTACACTGCATCACAAGAAAAATGTCATTCTAGAAGTCCACATTCAAATAATATTAATCAGTGAGGTAATATTTAAACAACTATCTTAACTATTAAATGAATGGAAAGACCACAGGTAAAGGCCTTGAGTACTAATCCTGCCTCAAATATCTACTACTTATGTGACTTAAGACAACGTAACTTCTCTGGGCCTTAACCTCATTTATAAAATAAGGGGTTATTTCCAGCTCTAAATTTACATGCAAGGCACTTTAACAGGAGATTCATAAGTAATCATTTATAGTAGGTCAATTTACTTAAAATCTTCAAGTTGGTGGTGTAGACACATACAAGCATATCTCATAGCTTCCACTTGTTTACTTGTCCAAGGGAGCAAATAAGTAGGTCTTTGTTTCCTATCTCTGCTCACCCTCCATCTTTAATCTTCTCCCAAAGACACTTCTAGCTTTTCCTCTTTGCTGGGTGGAGGACCACCATCCAAATTCTGGCTCTGACACTTACTACCTATGTCTTCAGGGGCATCATTTAACCCCTTGGGGTCTAACTTTCTTCAACTGTGAATTGATAGGGTTAGACCAGATGACCCAGTGGAATCTTCCCATCCTACATCTATGATCCTATGATCTTAGCAACCTGTGAGGGCAGTATAATACTAAAGTACAGTTAAAAAAAAAAAAAAAAGACTGCTGGACTGTGAGTTAAAAGAACTAGGTTTTGCTCCCAGCTCTGTGGTTAGTCTAACAAGTAAGGAAGTCACTTCACCTTTCCCAGCCTTGATTTCCTCATCTGTAGAATGAGGGATTGGGATAAGTTGATCTCTGAGGGTTCTTAATAGCACTAAATTTCTATGATTCTCTAACTGGGCTCAGGATCAAAGGGACATATACTAGAGAATTTTGCCCTTAGAGATAGTATGATTAATGCCTATTACATTAGTGGCAAGGGCTAAATAGAAGTCAATGAGAAATTGTGCTGGTTTTTATTTTTTTTTAAAGAAGAAAGAGAAGTTGTCAAAGCTTTAACTTTCTCATTCCTTGGTTATTCTCCAGCAGGGATCTGGAGAAAGTTTGATGAAATGTCCTTCTTTTGAAAAAGCTCATTTAGTAACATTTCACTAAGTGAGACCAAAGGCAATTCCTAGAAGCCTTCCTTTGGAAAAGAGGCTGTTTAAATTCCTCCAGTCCCCAGTGAAAGATGGATGGCAGGAAGCAAATGGCTTTTAAAAAAAAGCTAAAAAAAAAACCCCCAAACCCCACTATATGGTGCTTTGGGATGTCTGTTCAGATGAACTGCTAAAAAATAACTGCCCCTTTGGTTTTGGAAAGATTTGCTTTTTAAAATAACTATTCTTATGCAATTAAAATGCTATTATTTCCTCAGAACCTGGCAAAAATAAGTTTCTTGTTCAACACTATGTACTCTGATAATCCCACTGTGGTAGGCAGACACCATTGAGGAATGCTGTGTACTTAGCTGAAATCATTCCTCTAATTCAGAAATGTTTAAGATTCCTATTCAAAATTTCTTTTCCTGAGGGAAAGAAAAGATTTTTAAACTTCACAAAATAATTTCTAGCTTTGTTCCGTGTTAAATTTTATTTGGCTTTGTTTCAGAAACATTTATTTTTCTTGTTATTTGACTAGGTTTTTCCATAGGTCCAAAGACTGCATTTGGCTATGCACCTTTTTTTTTTGGTTAACATTATTGCCTGCATAGTCCTGCCTAGTGAATACAACTGTTACAAGCTGACTTCCCACACGAAAATCGATCAAGCAAGATGATTTAAACAGGACTCTATATTTCTGCAACTCTAATGGCAAAATAGGTCTGACGCTAGGTAGAAATTATGAAGTAGTCTTCAGTGACCAGTCTTTCTCACCTGACATTTTTTTCTCCTTTTCAGTTCTTTTTTCCCCCTTTCCCAAGCACTTCTTACAGGACTTAAGGCTCTGAACTTATCACATTTCTAGTATAAAAATTAACTAATTCTGCATCCCATAACCTTAAGGAATCTATGCTCTCTGCTAGAGAACCGATCTCTCACAGATAAAGCCTAAGGAGTAAGTCTCGTGGTGGGAATATCAGGCACCACAATAATAATAACATCTAGCATTTTTATAGAACTTTAAAGTTTAGAAAGTGCTTAACGAATGTTATCTCATTTGATTCTCACAAGAATCCTACGAAGGAGGTAATATTATTATCCTCAGTTTACAGATGAGGAAACGAGCCTGAGAGATCTCAAGTGACTTGCCCAGAGTCACAGAGCTAGGATCACAGCCTCCAATATTCAGAACAGAAAACGACCTTCGAAGAGAAGGGGGGAAGGGAAAAGCACTTATAATGTGCTTTACAAATATTATCTTATTTGGTCCTTATAAGGTAGGCGCTGTTATTATCCCCATTTTACAGTCGAGAAAACTGAGGCAAACAAAGGTGAAGTGACTTACTTGTCCAGGGTCACAGCTAGTAAGTGTATGAGGTTAAAATCTGACCTGATTTTAACTTAGACCTTTATGATTCAAGGCCCAGCGCTCTATCTACTATACCATTTGGTCACCATCTTAGTCTTAGAGACCTTCTAGTCCAAATAAGGAAACTGATGCTCACTCACTTACCGATGAGTTTGCATCTAGGGTCTGTGGCAGATTTTGAACTCAAGTCTCTCTGATTCCAAGCCCACTATTTCACCTAAGGTCATTTTTTTCAGATTGACCTTTAATTTCTTTTCAAATTGTGCCATATAGGTAGCTTCCTACTTGACCTATGAAAGACTATTTGATATGAGACCTAGGTTCTGATCCTGGCTCTGCTACCTACTAACTGTGGCTTTAGGCAAAACACCTCACTCTTCAGACCCTCTTTTTTCCTCATTTGTTAAAAATGTGAGGATTAAAAGGCATATGCTCTGAAAGTGGCCCTGGCAGCACTTTCTCACAGTGGTAAGAATAGGTCATGGAACAGGAAAAAGATGGCAGAAGTGCTGCCAGAGTTTTCAACTGAAACCCCTCTGAGAAATGTGATGCTAATAAACTACTAAATGAGGCCCAGGAGAAGAGGTAAATTATGGCTCTAATCCAGATCTCAAAGGGACATCCTGAATGCATCATCACCAGCCCACATATACAGTTCTTTCTTCTGACCTCATCAGCTCCTGTCTTTTTTAACACGGTGCTATTGGTGCTGACTGCAATCTGTGGGCACAGGTGCAGCTGACAAGACCCATGAGCACGCAAGAAGTCTGTTCTTTGGTTTGTTGGTTCCAGCTGCCACCTGAAGAGCCTCTGATCATTTATGTCCCCGCTTCTTAGATCCAAGGATTGTGGTGCTCAGTAAGAACCATTACATTCCTGATTTTTGCTCACCAAACTTGTCTGTCTGCTGTTTTCCTAGCAGTTCACAGCTATGCCTTATTATTGGTGCATTCTTTTTGCCACCTCTGCTTGCAATTATTCCTGATAGAATTGATCACAGATTCACTGAATTTCATAATTGGAGGGGGCCTTAGCAATCATCTAGATCAACTCATACCTCAAGTCAAGAAGCATTTATTAAGGACTTACTATGTGCAAGGGATTCTATTAGAGACACAAAGACAAAATTGAAATAGTTCCTGCCATCAAGAGGATTATCTTCCACCAAGAGAAGAAAATAGGTATGCAAAGTAAATGAAACTATATAGCAATTTCCAGAAGGGAGAGAACACTAACAACTGAGGGGATGGAAAGGGGTTTCATATAAGAGATCACAAGTTTAGTTGTGCTTTTTAAAGAAGTTAATGATAGAATAAACCTTTATTAAGCACCTACTTATGTGACAGGCACTCTGCTAAGCTCTGGGGGATACAAAAAGAGGTAAAAGACAGGCCCTGTCCTCAAAGTGCGTACAGTCTAATGGGGGGGGGGGACAATATGCAAACCAACTATACGAAGCAAGCTATATCTAGGATAAATAGGAAATTATTAACAGAGGAAAAGCACTGGAATTAAGAGAGGAGTGGGGAAAGGTTTCCTATATATGGGATTTTAAGGTATCCCAAGGCAGAATGTAGTCATACATTATTTTCTTGAAAGTGTCTAATGAGGGAGAATCCACTTGCCCCTGAAGAAGATCATTCTGATTTTGGAGAACTTTCATTGTTAGTAAGTTTTTCCTGACATCAAGCCTGATTTTGCTTCCTTGTTCCCACTGCTCCTAAATCCTCCCTCTCAGTCCCATCAGAAAAAGTGGGATTCCCTCTAACACATGACCATTAAATACTTGAAGAATGATATCATAACCCTATCTCTAATTTCCTCTTGGCTAAATATCATGAACTCAGGGATCTTCAACATCATGGCTGTCCTACTCAACTTTCCAGTTGATCCATTGGTGGTTGTTTAGTTATTCCACTGCCATCCACTTTTTTCCCTTGTCTAACTCAGGCAAGAAGTGCTATACATCAATAAGCCTTGTGTTAGCTTCTCTTGTGATATGAAGGTTTATGGTACAATTTGAGAACTTCTCACTTAAATGACTTATTGTCTCTGTCCAGGTGGGACCTTACAATCACACAGTAGGGGCAGGGATGTAGAAAGCAAGAGTTTATTAAGCACTTACACTGTGCTAGGCACTGAGGACACAGATGAAGCAAAGAGACAGATACTGCCGTAGGGAAGGGTAAATTTTAAAGGGGGGGAGGGGGTTAAGATTATGCATAAAATAGAGTTGAAAAGTGAGGGGGACAGGAAGAAGGTAGCTTTGTGGGGCATTGTGGGTAAAGCCCTAAGAGCCAAAACCACACCTGAGAGGGAATGAAAGATGACTGGCTAGGACCCTTAGCCAAAATGGAGGCCCTAGAAGGAACTTTTCAGTGGGAGAAGGGAGCCAGAGCAGAATGATATTCAAGAGCAAGTCGGAGAAGTTCTGGGGTGAGAAAGCAGCTGGGTACTGGTGGCAAAATCCTGGAAGTCAGAAGTATAACCAGGAAGGGAATAAAAACTGGCCAGCCTTTGTTCCTCCCTAAAACAGGCTCTAGAAAGAACCAGTGGGAGAAGGAAAATAAAGATTCTTGATGAAAAGACCAGAGCGGTGTATGTACTTTGTGTAACAGCACTACTTTGGCCCTAGGTGTGTCACGGGTTCTCTGATACCCCTAAGGAGTTAGGGTATGTCTGGTTTCTGACACTGGCTCAAGCTCACACCAACATAATATAGTCACACCAAGTTCCAAGTTCAAGTCATTCCTAAATTGGAGTTCAAGAAACTTGGCTTCTTAGGGTTTCTTTACAGGGCCTACTGGCCTAGAAACCTGGTTCCAAAATCACCATGATTCCTGGGTCAAGGACTTTGCCATCTATGTCTAAAAAAAGACAACTGAAACAGACCAAAACCTCATGCCCATTTCTTGAGGCCACAGGGGTTAGGGGAAGGTAGCTCTTCCCTCCACCCAGTGAGTGCATGGTACCCACGCTGTGGGTAAACAAGACTTTCATCTCTCTACACCACCAGAAAAAAAGCAACTGTCCCAATCTGGTAGTTTTAAAGATGTAGCCTGTTACAACTACATAGCCAATAGAAAGAAACTGCACCCACCTATATGGCAGAGTGTTTTCTACGAGAAAAAATAGGAAAGGTCAGCCTGTCAATTAGCATTGATCAAGTATCTGCTATGTACCAGGTTCTGGGCTAAATGCTATTTTTAAGAAAATAGGACAAGGATTCCTACCAAATTTTATCTATGATACAAATCTAGTCTGATATCTAAACCAGGGAAAGTTGAAACAGAGAAAGAAGAGTATAGATAATAAATATTTCATTAAAATGACAATTTTAAACATAATATTAGCAAGGAGATTATAGTATCATATCACAAAGATTACATGCTATGACCATGTTGGGCTCATACCAAGAATGTCATGTTAGTGCAATATTAGGAAAACTATAGATATAGTTGACCTTACTGAAAACAAAAACAACAAAAATCCTAAGATTTTAACAATAAATGCTGGAAAAGTTTTTTACTAGATATAACACCCATTCCCATAGGAGAAAAAACCCTACCAAAAAGCCAAAGAATAAATGAATATTTCCTTATTACAAGCAGTATTTTTCTAAACCAAGAACCAGCATCATATGTAATGGTAATAAATTAGAGGCCTTTCCAATAAGAACAGAGAGTAAAGCAAGGATGTCCATTATCTTCATTACTATTTAGTATAGTGCTAAAATGCTAACTATAGCAATAAAACAAGAAAAAGAAATTGAGGGACTAAACATAGGCAAAATGAAAACAAAATGGTTATTTTTTGCAAATGATATGATAGAGAACCCAGAAAGTGAACTAAAAATCTATAGAAACAATTTAACAAATTTGGCAACTTGGAGTATATAAAATAAACTCACACAAGTCACCAATATTTCTATATATTGACAATAGAATCCAGTAGGAATCAAGAGAAAAAGAAATTCCATTTAACATAGGGAAAGTTTAAAATACCTGGCAGTCTACCTGACAACACACACACACACACACGCACACACACACACACACACACACACACACACACACAAGAACTATATGAATAGAACTATAAAACACTCTTTACACAAAGACAGATCTAAAAAATTGGAGAAGTAACAATTGCTCATGGTTTGGCTGAGTCAATATAATAAATAACTTACATATTCATTGTCATTCAACCAAACTACCAAATGATTACCTTGTGGGGCAAGGTAAAGTAACAACTAAATTCATCTGGTAGTACAAGAGGTTAAGAAGCTTCAGGGGAGGGGGCGGAGCCAAGATGGCAGCGTAGGAGCAGCAAGGTATGGTAGCTCCCACACAACCACCTCAAAATACCCATAAAATATGACTCCAAAAAAATTCTAGAGCTCTAAAATGCACACAAATATACTTTCCACTGAAGGCAGCTCAGCTAGGAGGGACCATCTCAGCCCTGGGAGCCGAAACCAGCCCAGCCTGAAATGGCAGCTTGGCCTTGGGGGCGGCCTGACAAGCCGAGCCCAGCTGCAGCTGGAGCTTCAAGAGAGCCGGATCTGCGGCAGCTGTGGCAGTTTCCAGAATTATCAAGCCATAAGAAAAAAAGGACTAAGTGAAAGGTCAGTGGAACTCAGCTAAAATTGGGGGAGAAAAGCAGGTCTGGCCAAACTGCCTCCAGGGCAAGGAAGCAGCAGAAGTGGAGGCCCTGCAGCCACCTCCATGTTGCTCCTTAGAGCTCCCGGCCTGCAGACTGCAGGGGGGCCAAGCAATCATTGAGAAGCCAAGAGCTCTTGTGTTGAGCGGCCTGGATCCAGATCGTGGTCTTGAGTGGTAGTCTTGGGGTGCATTTTCAGTGAGCCAAAACTGTGGGGGCTAAAGCAGCCTCCTAAAAGTGCTGGCAGCTGGGAAAACCCCAGTGATTTGGGACAGAGCTTTCCCCTCTGGAAGCAGAGTTCCACAGTGCTAAAAAATCATTGACTGACCAACCATGAGCAGGCAAAGGAAGCAAAGTAAAAACAGCAACCAAACTCTAGATTCCTTCTTTGGGAAAAAGAAGGATCAAAGCAGGGAACGGGAGGGAGACAACACAGTCAGAACTCCCGCACCAAAAGCTTCCAAGAAACATGAAGATTGCCTAAAAGCTAGAGATCAGCTTAAGAAGGATTTTGAAAACCAAATGAGAGAAGTGGAGGAAAAATTGGGAAGAGAAATAAGAATGATGCAAGAAAATCTTGAAAAGAGAGTCAACAACCTCACTGAAGAAATTAACACCTTAAAAAATAGATTAACTCAAATGACAAAAGAGGCCCAAAAAGCCATTGAGGAGAAAAATGCCTTAAAAAGTTGACTTTGCCAGATGGAAAAAGAACCTCAAAAGCTTTCTGACAGAATAATTCCTTCAGAATTAGAGTGGAGCAAATGGAAGCAAATGACTTTATAAGAAATCAAGATACTGTCAAACAGATCCAAACAAATGAAAAAATAGAAGGCAATGTGAAATATCTCCTTGAAAAAAACACTGACCTGGAAAATAGACCCAGGAGAGACAACTTAAAAATTATTGGACTACCAGAAAGCCATGATCAAAAACAGAACTTAGAAAGCATCTTTCAAGAAATTCTCAAGGAGAATTGCTCG
>CM053585.1:132577549-132634621 GCA_028646515.1 Pseudochirops corinnae | reverse complement strand
CTATGCTAAGCACTTTATAATTACTATTTCATTTGATACAACAACCCAGGGGGCGGGGGGGGGGGGGGGGGGGAGGAAGGTGTAGTTACGATCCCCATTTATAGATAAGGAAACTGAGACAAATGGGTTAAGTGCCTTTCCTAAGGTCACACAGCTAGGAAACGTCTGAAGTCGAATTTGAACTCAGATCTTCCTGCTCCAGATCCAAAGCTCCATCCATCACGCTACCTGGCTGCCCGAGGTCGCACAGCTTTTAAAGCGGCAGAGCCGGAGCATGAGCCATTCACCCTACCTCACGCAGTGCCAGAGAGGAAGCTCCTCGGAACTCGAAGGGGCGGGCTGCTCTTCCAAAGTGTCTATATTTCCCGAAAGGAAAGAAAGATCGAGGAAGATGGACACTATTACTTCCTGACAAGTTCAGGCGAAAACCACTCACCTCAGCCAGCAACTTTCTTTGAATCTCTTACAAGTCCGCCACCGGTCCTTAGAGAACCAAACGCCTCAGTTTTCTCGCGAGTCCCTCACAGAATCACGTGGAGAAATCCAGGCCCACAATCCTTTGCATTAAACTCTGGAGGTACGGCAAGTGATCTGGGTCAGAACGGCAGCTTTGCGTTAAGGGCGCCTGCTGAAATGTTTCCTCTAGTACCGTCCCAGCGCATGCGCATGTATGTGAGGGCGCAGGCGTGTCAGCCCGTGGGCGTGGCCGACAAGGAGGTCGCGCCGAGGTTGAGGGCGGCGGGCTGTCATGCTGAGGGCGGCCCAGCTCCGGTGGTTCCGGCGGCTTGGCCGGCCAGTGCCTCCCCGCGAGGCGAGCTGTGGTTGTGGTGCTGGCCGGCAGAGCAGATCCCGGGGGACTTCCTCGTACCTTTCCCTCTTGGGCGGCACCGCCCCCGGCGTCGTAAACGTGTTCGATCGGGTGTTGAAGAGGAAACAGAAGAACTGGGCGGCCCAGCAGCCGGAGCACATGAAGTACGACTACCTGAAGGAAGAGGTGAGTGCGTCGTCTCTGGGTAAAGGTAAAGTCTCCTCTGGCTGCGGATGCCAGGTTCGGGGAACCGTACTAGACAAAGGCACAGAGGCAGGAAATGAGGCGGCTGCATGACTCAGTGGCTAGAGTTTAGAGTCAGGTGGACATGCACATCAAATTAATTCACCAGCCAGTTAACAAACATTTAAGTGCCAGGTTCTATGCCGAGTGTTGGAGAAACAAAGCAAGTCCTTCTACCTCCCCATACACCCCCTTCACCTATTCTGTAATAATTTACCAAATATGTTTGAAGCATTGTGCTAAGCCCTGGGAATAGAAAGATAAAACTAGCCCCTGCCCTCAAAGAACTTATATGGTTGGTTGTTGTCCTTCCTTCTTGAAGAGGACCAAAATGATATCACTGTGCTAAAGTCAAGTTTCATTGTGTCCCACTGTGGCTGATCAGATCAATACAAATCGGAATGCTCTGCACAAATAGTACATGTGAACATTTGGAGTGCATTCTCTAAATTTGCATGTCCTGCATTTCCTTTGAGCTGCTTCAGTTCTGCTTTGCTCATAGAGTATAGCACCTTCTCTCTTGCCAGTATGCCATGCTGAGTGGTCCTGTGCCAGTGTCTACATTGTTACACAGTCTCTTGAGAGAGACCTTGAGAGTGTCCTTGTATGCTTTCTTCTGACCACTATGTGAATGCCTTGTGTGAGTTCTTTTCATAAAAGTCTTTTTGGCAAGCATAGGTTTTACATTCAAACACTGTGGCCAGCCCATCGGAGTTGCGTTCTCTGTGCAGCACAGTTTGAGTGCTTGACAGTTTAGTTTGAATAAGGACCTCAGTGTCTGGTAGGTGATCCTGCCAGGTAGGTGAGCTTCAGAATCTTCCTAAAACAATTCAAATGGAAGCGATTCAGTTTCCTGATATGGCACTGGTAGACTCTCCAGATTTCACACACACGCAGCAATGAGGTCAGCACAACAGCTCTGTAGACCTTCATTTTGCTAGTCAGGGTCATACCTCTTCTCTCCCATACTTTACTTCAGAGCCTCCCAGACACTGAGCTAGTAATGAGTGAGTCAACCTCATTATCATCGTATACATCCCTGGAAAGTACACTACTGAGGTAAGTGAACTTATCCACAACATTTAAAACTTCTCCATTTGCTGTCACTGATGGTTCTATGTATGGATGGTGTGGTGGCTGATGGAGCAGTAAGCAGCAGGAGGGTGGGTAGGTGTTGCAGTGCATAAAGCAGGATGACCTTAGTTCATATCCAGCCTCAGACACTTAACTAGCTATGTGACCCTGGGCAAGTCACTTATCCCTTTCTGCCTCAGTTCCCTTATGATTAAAATGAACTGGAGAAGGAAATAGAAAACTACTCCAGTATTTTTGCCAAACAAACTCCAAAAGGAGTCACAAAGAGTAAGACTGGACTGAAAAAATGGCTAAACAACAACAAGAACAGCAGAGGCCATCTTTGACTGCAGGTTCATTTCTGTGTATTAGGTTAGAGCTTTGGCTACAAACAAATGGAAAAAATTCTGAGTTTCCCAAATTCTGTCAGCTTTTATTGTGTTTTCAAACTTATATTTGTACTAGCTTAACACCCAAACAGTAATCAATTGACAAATAATAAATGCCTATTCTATTCTAACCATTATTCTGAACCCTTGGGAATGCAGAAATAGAGATGAAATGATCTCTGCCCTCTTGGAGATTACATTCTATTTGGAGAGACAACATAAACACATACAAGCATTTACAGAATAAATAAAAAATAACTTAATGGGCAGCCACTAGCAGGTGCAGTACAGAAAAAAAAGTGATTGGTCACTTCTAGTCCTAGAAATTTTATAAATTTTTATAAATTTCTGATTTAATTTAAGGTTGATAGAGGTAAGGATCTTGGTGATCTCATTGATTTCCTTAAGTTCTACTATCATTATCCTCATTTGATAGATGTGAGGACTCTGAGGCAGAGCTTAAGTGTCTTGCCCAGGATCACTCACCTAAAGTGTCGTGAAGCAGAATTTGAGCTCCGGTCTTCCTGACTCTCAAGTTTACACTTTATTCCTTGTGCCACCTAGATGGCAATTCTCTGTTTCCTTCCTCCATACTTTTTCACAGGCTATCCATTAGTGCCTGGAATGCCCTTCTGCCTCACCTCTGTCTTTCATAACTCCTAGCTCTCTTTCAAGGCTCATTTTAAGTGACTCCTGCTGGAGGAGGTCTTTCCTGATTGCTCCTATGCTCTCTTCCCACCCCCACCCCAAAAAGCAGTGGTTGTCCCCAGGGCCTGGAATATACTCATTTCTTTACCTTCATCTTATAGTCCAGCTTTTTTCCCTTAAGGCACATCTCAGGTACCAAGTCTTTCCTTTTTGCCCCCAACTGCTACTTATCCTCTCTCCAAAACAGCCTTATATTTACCTACTTCATACATATCTATTTATTCACTTGATAGTTATTCTGGATATATTTACATCTGCATTTACTATCTTTTCTTTTAGAATGTAAGTTCCTTGCAAATAGAGCTCATTTCATTCTTTATACTTACATCCCCAAAGACCATGTCTGGCACAATGGTAGGTACTTTACAAATATTTGTTTATTTTTTATGTATTTTGTAATATCTTTATACATATATTTTCTCTGTATTAGAATGTAAACTGCTCCAAGATAAGGATTGTTTTTATTTTTTATATTGTATCCTCAGGGCCTAATTTCGGGCATGGCACATAGTAGGCAGTCAACAAACTTGCAGAATTGAATTCTTATTAGGAAAGCCTGATTATTTTGTCATTGCTTTTTATTTCAGGTTGGTGGTCGTGTTGCTGACCGTGTATATGATATAGCCAGGTAAGGTAATGGTCAGCTTATCAAAGTATCATCATCTCTGAGCAAGAATCTTCTTTTGATGGTTCTGTCATTGATGGAATCCTAATAAAGCTGCTCCCAGCCCTAATCTAACTTCATTTTAGGCTCCATTGTACCTACCTAGGCCCGCCCCTCCCAACCCCCCAGTAGCCTAACTTTTTCATATATGTCTCACTGCTCACTGGAACAGCAGATGTGTCCCGGAACTCTTAGTTCCCACAGAAACAGCAGGTATGTCCATGTGATGGGAACTTCTACCTAGTCACTGCCCCCAGACCTGTTCCCACAGAAATGGGTGTGTTCTTGTATTCAATCACAATCACATCATCCATCTAGCCCAAGACAGTACCGTAATACCTCAGTATCTGTCTTGACCAGACAGGACCACAATAGCTAGTCAATTAGAGGGCAGCATGACCAGAATGGGATCATAGATGGGATCCATCCTCCATTACCTAATGGTAATTAGGTAATTACCCTCCTGCTTTTCTAATATTCTATGTAAATTTCTGTTATGTAATTACATCTTTACCCTATAAAAATCCATCTTGCTTCCTCTGAAGCTACTGGTTCCTCTTGGAACTTAGCCCACTTCACGAGAGGCGTCAGTCTCAAAAAATGCTTATACTTGGATTAGAGGTAGTCTGACTGAATTCTTTGAGACAGTTCTGCCACAACACATCATGAAACCCCAACAGTTTTTGGGTGAACAGAGCTCCAATGCAACGGTCATCTCTTGTGAGTTCTCTCTCTAGTGATACAGACTGAAATTTATCCACACCTTCTCATTTTGCATACTCTTGTCTGTGTCCTCCTAGAATTCCTGCCAATTTATTAGAGTTCTTGCTTTAAGTGTCTTGGTGTTGCTTTGATAAAAAATGGATGATGCCATCTGTCCACCATTATTACATGACAGAATTATAGAATTTTAAAGTTGAAAGGGATATTAGAGTATCTTAAGTGCAGTTTATTACCTGAACAAGGGTTCATCTAGTTTTTCACTTGTAAGTACTCCAGTGTGGGGCAATCTACAACTTTCAGAGGCAGCCCAATCTACTTTTTAATAGTTCTAATTAATAAATATTAGCTTATTTCAAGCCTAAACTCAACTCAGTGCCACTTCTACCTGTTGCTTGTAGGCCTTCCCTCTGGGCCCAGAAAAAACAAATCTAATCTCTTTCACAATACAGCCCTTAAAATACTTGAAGACAGCTATTATGTCTGCTAAGTTTTCTCTTCTTTAGCCTAAACATCCTTAGTTCTTTCAGCCAGTGCTCATATGATATGTATCTCCCATTCTGAAAAAGCTCTCAGATCCATCCCCATTAACTATCTTCTTCTGCCCTTTATATTAAACTCTTTGAAAATGCCACCTTCAATAGGTCCCTCCAATTTTTCTCCTCTTGATCTCTTCTTAACTCCTTACAATATAGTTTTCAACCTTATTCTATTGAAGCTGTTCTCTCTAGTTACCATTTTTCTTTTAGATGACAAATCCAACGGCCTTTTCTCTACCCTCATTCTCCTTGACCTCTCTGCAGTCTTTGACACCATTGATCATTCTGTCCTTAATACTCTTTTCTCTCCAGGTTTTCAAGACACTATTCTCTCCTGGTTTTCTTCTCTCTCTCTCTCTTTCCTTTGCTGGTTCCTCCTCCAGACCATGCCCAGGGTTTTGTCCTGGGTCTTACTCTCCTTTCCCTCTGTACTCTTTCACTTGGTGATCTCATCAGTTCCAGTGGATTTAATTATCATCTCTGTGCTGATGATTCTTAAATCCACTTTGTTGCTCCAAACTCTCTCCTTATCTCCAATCTCACATCTCCACCTGCCTTTTAGATTTATTATGTCAAATTATTTACTGTATTCTTATATATTATATTTTATAACATATATTATATAAATTATAAATTACATATTATATAAATATATTTTATATATAATAATTATTATATAATTTATTATATCAAATATATTATATCAAATTAGATATCTAGTAGACATCTCAAACGCAATATGTCCAAAACAGAACTCATTATCTTTACTCTAAACACTTCACCTTCTACCTTCCCTATTATTATAGAGGGCAACTGTTGACTTTGCACAGCTCTCTCTTAGGTAAAAATTCACTTGCATGTCATTGAGTCACCTCCCTGATAAAAAAAGTCCTCTTTGAGAATGAAGGACAAACAACATTTTCTTTGAGTAGTAGTAGGGGCTGCCCCAGTGGGGACCCAACTAGTACTGGCCAGTTGGCCAACACAGCTCCTTTCTTTCCCTCCTTCCCTCCCTCCCTCCTTTCCTTCCTTCCTTCCTTCTTTCCTTCTGTTCACATAAGGTACATAGGGTATCATACCCTTACCTGTGGGTTCTCTGCCCAAAGGAATGTAAATTTTGATCTCTGAAATCTAGCAAGACAGCTTGGGGTTTAGCAGCTAGATTTCTTTCTTAAGGACTGCATGCCTTAAACCCAAATCACTCCGGTTCAAGCTTCACTAGTTGTTTGGCCCCGATTGGCTCAGAGTGGATGTAAATAGCAGTTGTTTCGTTTTTGGCCAGAAACCCTGAGAATCTTCCCTTCCCAGATTAAATTTTTTTAACTAGGTAAAATAGGTCATGCTCAGTCTCATTTCCTATTTAGCCTTAATCAGTAAATGGCATTACCTCTGTCAAAGTGATGTCTGTTAAAGACTTTAGCTTAAAAGGTCAAGGTCTCTCACTGCATTTTGTCATTGGACTCAGATGACTCTGGAGGAGAAAGTGAGGCTTGTAAGTTTATATAGCCCTCCCTCACTTAAATCCAATTCACTTGCATGTCATGGCATCACGATGCTCCATGATGTCATGGTCCTCTTCGAGAATGGGCAGATAACGACAACAACAGAGAGCAACACCATCCTCCTAATCCCTCAGATTCAAAACCTAGGCATCATTCTGGATTCCTCACTGTCATCCCCATAGCCAAACTCAGGCCAAGCAAGGCTTATTGATTTCATCTTTGTAACATTGTTTGAATATACTCCCTTCTCTCCTCTTGACACTGCCACCCTTCTCATCACCTCATACCTTGATTATTGCAATAACCTGCTGATGAGTCTGCCTGACATAAGTCTCTCCCCAATCCAATCTATCCTTCCTTGAGCCACTAATGTGATTTTCCTAAAATGAATATCTGATCATGTCACCCTCTGCTCCATTAACTCCAGTAGCTTCCAGTTATAGCATCTAGGAACAAATACAAAATACTCTGTTTAGCATTCAAAGCCCTTCATAATTTAGCCCCCATCTACTTTTCCAGTCTTCTTACATCTTTCTCCCTAACGTGTACTCTCCTGTCCAGTGACACTGGCTCTTGATTGTACCACAAATATGATACTCCATCTCTCAGCTTCAGTCACTTTCTCTGACTGTTCCATGCCTGGAACATTTTCCCTGCTCTGCTGACTTCCCTGGTTTCCTTTGAGTCCCCAACTAAAATCCCAGCCTTCCCTAACCCCTCTTAATTCCAGTGCCTTGCCTCTGTTAATTGTGTTCTATTTATCATACATATAAGCTTGTTTGTACATATTTGTTTGCATATTGTCTCACCTGTTAGATTTTGAGCTCCTAGAGGGCAAAGACTGTCTTTTGCCTCTTTGTATCCCCAGCACTTATCACATAGCAGGGGCTTAATAAATGTTTATTGAATGAATCAATAATAGTAATTTATTATGAGAGTCTTTTTCTGTTTGCTCATTCTTCCAGCCTCACTTTCTGAATTGAGACTTTGTGTTAGGTCCTTGTTCTCTGCATTTCTGGTGGGAATGGTGGGCCTTGATTTGTCCCACTTTGTATTTTCTGGGATCCAGCTGTTGCTTTATGGATTAAGTTCTTTGGTTTTGAAGGTGCTCAGAGATGGCTCTGGATGGATACCTGAATGCAGATTTGTCCTGCTCGCTCTGAAGTATGATATAGGTTAAAGTTTGTTCACTGCTCTCTTTTCTGAGCTTTGCAAGCTGCTCATCTGCGTTCAGATCTGGGTGATACCAATTAGGCTTGATTTTGGTTCAAACTCCAGTAGATTGTTGCTATCCTTGGTGCAAGTCTCCTGGTTGGAACTCCAGTAAGCTGTTGCTGCCTCTTGGCACAGGTCCCCTCCTCAGTGCACACTGGAATTTGGACTCAGGTCTGGAATTAAAATGACCAAGCTGCTACTTTCATGTTATTTAACTCCTTGCATAGCTATACCTAGCTATACATCAGGCCTGTTCTTACCCACTCCTAAACTCTTCATTTCCCTGATACGTGCCCTAGTTATTATTCTAGAGCAGCGGTTCTCAACCTGTGGGTCGCGACCCCTTTGGGGATCCAACGACCTTATCGCAGGGGTCGCCTAAGACCATTGGAAAACACATATTTCTGATGGTCTTAGGAACCGAGATATTGCTCCTCTATCTATCTCCAGGTGGGTCTGCCCACATGTAGATATACTCACATAAGAGTATTAAAGGGTCGCAGCATTAGGAAGGTTGAGAACCACTGTTCTAGAGCCTAGTATGATCCCTCTGCTAAAGGGTTCTGCTTCAGCGTCTTCTGACTAGACTTATTCCTACTCCCCAGGGACCACTGTCTATCTTTTTTTATCTTTTTCTTTTTGGAGGGGGGAGGGCAGGACAGTTACAGTTAAGTGACTTGCCTAAGGTCACACGGCTAGTAAGTGTTAAGTGTCTGAGGCCGGATTTGAAGGCAGGTCCTCCTGACTCCAGGGCTGGTGCTCTATTCACTGTGCCACCTAGCCATCCCAACACTGTCTATCTTCCTATGCTGACCTGGGCTGGAAATATTCCTTCCAGAAATCCAGAAAAAAAGATTTCTCTTTCCTGTTCTTTCTAGGTCTTTATGGGAATAATTGTAGGTTCTACTGAAGTAGATTCTACTGCTTCTTCCTACTCTACTGTCTTTACTGGCTTCTCATTTCTCAGTTGCTTTATAGTCTTCTTTCTTCTTGTTTTCTGTGGTGATAATCTCTGCTTCAATTAATTTCCCAGGGGTTAGCATCTTTCCATCTCCTTTTACTCTCCTATTCCAGTGATACCAAACCTCCAGATACTAAAGAATAAACCTTTCTTCAATCTTAGTTTTCTACTCCCTCATTCCCATCTTTCTCCACCCTACCTCCCAATGTCCACTTTAGTTCTGTCCAATCCTTCCATTGTGTTCTCTGGAAAATCTGCTTTGTAATTTATAAGCTTATTCTTATTTCATACTCTTCCTTCCTCTCTCCTATGATTTACTAATACTTCTTCCAGATTGACTCTTTGGCCAAAGCAGGCTTCATCCAGTTAAACCTCATCATCTTTTTCTGTACAGAAAAGCATCTGCAAAACCAGACTTCCCATTTATGCTTTAACCTCAGACTAGAGAGGCAGCAAAGAGCAGCAAGTAGTTGAAGAGGATTTACCTCTCTTAATAGATGGAAATGAAGAGCAGTAGTTGAAATCAAAGCAGCTGAAACCTTGTCAGCTGATTGCCCCTACTGCTTGTTATTTCAGAAAACTCTAGTAGAATTATTTTTGCCCCATTGCTGAGTCTTCCTCGCTTTCCCTTTCTTCAACTTTTGATCTCTCTAACCATTTCTGGTTGCTTAAAACAGAACCTTCTGGTACTATGACTCACCTTTTACTTATGGGGTAACATCTCAATAAATTTTTCCAAAAAATAAGCGGCCCTTATTTAATCATCCCTCACTCTTCGAATAGTTATGATTTCTTTTGTTTTTCAGTTTTACTCTAAGTCTTAAAAGTTATATGCAAATGATTTAGAGGCCATAATACCCTGCAGCTCTGAGGTTTTTTTAAAGATCCTCATCTACATTTTAGTATCTTCACACATACTATCACTTTTTAATGAAAGAGCGTCTGCTTTTTTAGTCCATCAGAGTATTAACATACAAATGAAGTGTCTCCCTCCACATATTTTACAAAGTGATTTATTTAGTTTTTATAGGTATAACACAATGTGCATTTTCTGTTACAAACTGCTCAAATTCCATCTGAAAATAATAGTTCTTAACAAGCTTACTTTAGCAGTTTTTTATTAAACTTTCAGTCTCCTGCATTTAGGCATCAAAGTATATATGGAAAAGTAAAATGATGTCCTTTACTAGTTGATTTAATTCTTTTTCTTAATGCAACCAAACTTATTCCCCCTTTTTCAGCAATAAACTGCTCTGTGTAAAAAGGCAGTACATTATAGGGATAGTACTTTTTACATAAATATAACTTTAAAACCAAAATATGCTATTTTCTTAGTGTTATGGTATCCTTAGGATCCGTATCTCATTTGGAGCCTTTAACAATTAAATAATTAAAATCGGCAATTTAATGATCGAATCCCCGATTTGGTTGTTTGGTTAATTGTCCTTTGTTCTGAAAGAGGACAAATGACATCGCTATGTTGGAGTAAAGGTATGGTGTGTTGGACTGTGGCTGATGACACCAATTATGATCTTGGAAGGCTACACCACAGGTTGGCTACAAATAGTCCACATAAACATTTGGAGTAGAGATGTTTCTAAATTTGCACATCTCACATTTCTTTTGAGCTACTGTAATTCTGCTTTGCACATAGACCACAGTCCTTTCTTTGATGCAGGCACACCATGCTGGGTGGTCCTTTGCCTATGTCCCACAATTGATTCCAAAGTTTTTTAGAGACTTCGAGAGTGTCCTTGTATCACTTCTTCTGACCTCTACGTGAGCCCTTGCCTTGTATGAGTTCTCTGTAAAAGTCTTTTAGGCAAACATACTTTTTGCATTTGAACAATGTGGTTAGCCCATCAGAACTTGGGAAACTATTTCATGTGTTGTGGTACTATCAAAATGTCTTTTTTTTAATTAGAGATTTTCCTCTTGCTTTGGATATTGGCTCTGGAAGAGGTTATATAGCACATCATTTAAATAAGGTATGTTTTTGTGATGATTTTTCTTTCAGAAATGATGTTTGTTGACATTTTTAAGTAAAAAATTTGTCATCTAAGTCCTTATAAAATGATAAAAAAAGTATAACATTTAAATTTTTACTTGTTAAAATATATGTAGCATAAAAATGTTAGAATCTGTTTTCCATTTTCCCCCAATGACTCATTTTTGTTTATAATTTTATATTCTTTTTCTAAAAGCTAATAGTAATTATTTACTTTATTTTTTTGTCATAGGTACAAAAGTGTTTCTGCAGTCAGTTTTCATGAATGGTTATATTTGTAGTACAATGAGTGTTTGCATTATATGTATTTTTAAAAATACCTTATCCATAATTCACTTTCATTTTTATGAATTTCAAATTTAATCAATGATTCCCATCAAGAAATATTCAAATTGAAACTAGAGTAGGTACTTAATAAATGTGAGTTGCTTGACTAATTGAATAACCTAGGGTATTGAGTATAGATACTCAATTTTTACATTTGTTCTATTTTTTTGTTAGTGGAGAATAGACATGGATTGTAAATTGAACTGAGTCATCATTCAAACTACAATTACTGAATATGTACTAGTACTTAGTATGGTACTGTGCTGGACATCCTGGATTCTTCAGTTTACCTTAAAGCGCCTTCTGTATACAAGGCATTATATAAGATGCTGTAGATATAAACAGTAAATAAAACATTTGCTGCCCTCAAGAAGCCTATATTTTATGGAGGCATGTGCATGTGTCTTTCTTTTTTCCCTTCTCTCAGAGCCTGATTCATCTCACTTATGAGCAGTTTAGGTTTTTAGATTGTGATTTACCCACGATGATGTTTTCCATCTTTTTAGTAAAGATTAGTTGTATACATTTTAAAATTTATCTCATGCACCTAATTGAATTTGCCTTCTTCTGTACTTATTTTATTTAGAAATTTTTACTTGATAAAGGTTTTTAATTGCTGAAAAATCATTTATAATTTTATTCTCTTTAGCAGTTTCAGTGGCAAAAATATTTTTATCAGTTTAACCAGATTTGTATTATTTTTCTGCAGGAAGTTGTTGGGAAATTTTTCCAAGCAGACATTGCAGAAAATGCTTTGGTATGTAGTTCATAACACTACATTGATATCAGTTTAATGATGCATTGAGTTAATACTTGGCATTCTGTGAAATGAATCTCAAACTTTCTTAATTATAGAAAAACAGCTTAGAAACTGAAATACCTACTGTCCATCTGTTAGCTGATGAAGAATTTCTTCCCTTCCAAGAAAATACATTTGATCTGGTTGTTAGCAGTTTAAGGTTGGCATTTCATTTTTACTTTATTTCTTTTGATTCTTTGTCAGTGATTGTTGCTACAAAGGTTTAATTTTAAGAGAAGAACAAATAATTTACTCTGCATCAATTCATTGAAAAATTAATAACTTTGAAAAATCTGTAGGATATAAAGTAAATCCACACATATCATCATTTCTGCATAGTATCAGTAGAATGTAGTAGGAAGAGATAAAAAGAGAAATTTGACTTAAAATAAGTACCTAATATATAAAATAATTTTCAGTCTATCTGCCAAGATACATACAAGAATTTTAGAAATAGATCTGTAAAACATTGTTTACAGAAGTCCATGACCTAAATAATTAGAAAAATATTAATAAGAATGTGTACAATGAGTCACTATAATAAAAAATTATATTAAATTACAAACTGTTGCTTTTAAGAACTAGAAAAAAATAATAAACTTTATGTGAAGGCAAAAATAAAACATTGAAGGAAATAATAAAAAGACCACCTAGCTTCCCCATTGTTATGGCTACGTAGTATATAAGCTCTTTGAGGGCAGATATTCATTCTTCTATTTTTGTCTTTGTAGCCCCCACAAACTAGCAAAGTACTTGTCACACAGTAGTACATGTTGAACCAATGCAACTAAATGGGAAGCACCATGAAAAATAAATTTGAAAATTTTTAATTTTTATTAAAAATAAGCAATAACTTCATTTGGCTCAGGCTATAGCAGATGTTAATACTTTCATCCTAAAGTAGGCTTATAAGAATTTCTATCAATTTAGATTTGTGTGATATATGCTTATGATTAATAAGAATGATATAATTCTTACCTAGATGGCTAATTACCTAAGGACATTCAGAATAGAATACAAAAATGATAAACAGCAATGTATGGTATTTGTTAAATTCTTTGCTATATTCTGTCAGTTTGTGATTTAAGTATTTGACAGAACAGTGTCCCACGGGAGGTAGACTTAAATTTTATGTAATATTTTTATGTTGTTTCTTGACATTTTTAAAAGAGTAGTAAATTATTTAAAGTCACTGAGTCACCACACTTAGCAGTAAAATTTTTTTAATTGTATTTTACCTTTGCTTTGGGATGTTTAGATCTGCTAATAAATTATACTTTTCAGCTATTGACACCTTTTTGAAAGACCTTGATCAATGGAGAGTATTTCTAGAACTGAAATGTTATGTTATTGCTAAAGCTTTTGAACTTGCAAACAAATCCTTACAATTTTTGATAACAGGAATCTAAAGGTTAGCTGTGGTAGCATTGGGAGTTAATTTTCTTAATTTAGCTAATATAGAATCAGGACACTGTCACTAGATTTAGATCTGGAAAGGACTTTAGATATTGTATAGTCTAATCCTCTTTATTTAACAAATGAGCCTTCTGACTCCAAATCTACCACTATTTCCCTTGTGCCATATTGCTTCCCATTTAGACAGTTTAAATTACAAGTAAAGCTAGTAGACTGAATTTCTTCCTAACCGATTAATGTTATAAAGGATAGAATTTTATAGTTAGAAAGGACCTTAGAGATTATCTCATCCAAATCACTCATTTTACAAATAAAAAATGAACTCTACAGAGTTGAAATTGTTTGCCTGAGGGTCCCATACCTAGTCACTAGCAGAGATGGGACTAGAACACAGGTTTTCTTTCAAATAAAGTGATGAGAATTACTAGGATAGAGTTTTAAGTAATTGAAAACTTGAAAGTATGACAGCCCTCGGTAGACTTACTAGCACCCTAGTTTTAAGGCACTATATTTCAGGATTAACACTTTTTTTCATTAAACTGTAACAAATGTGTTTTTATATTTCAGTTTGCATTGGGTGAATGACCTTCCTAGAGCTTTTAAACAGGTGAGAAAAATATCAATACATCTATTTATTATAATATACTATAGTCATTATAAGTTTTAAGGAATTAATATAGCTCCACAAACTCTAAACTCATTTAGTTTAAAATTTGCCTATAGATCAAATATTTGGACTGTTATGTTATCTTAGAATTGAAATTAGTAAATATTTATTGAGCTAACTATGCTATTTTAGTAGGTGGTCTGAGGGATACTGAGAAATATTTTTTAAAAGTCGTTAAGATTAAAAACTTAAGCAAATAAAGCATAAAATATAAATATAAAAAGTTATACAACTATATGACAGAAGTATAAGAAATGTTATACATCAGTTAAGTGATTACTTGCCAAACTAGTGGTAGAAGTCAGTGTTCTCCAAATTTTTTTATTGCCCATTTCTGAGTTAAAAAAAATTATGTATGCATCCCCAATGCACATATATTTATTTATTTACAAATGATAGAAATGGACCAGTGCATTGTCCATTGTAATTATAAAATCAACATCACAACAATTAGTCGGCAAGCTTTTATTAAACCCTAGGTGCTGTGGTATAAATATTGGATAGGGTTACACAGCAAATATTCTTTTTTTTTTTTTTTTTTTTCCATTTTTGGAGGGGGGTGGGCAGGGCAGTTGGGGTTAAGTGACTTGTCCAAAGTTACACAGCTAGTAAGTGTTAAGTGTCTGAGGCTGTATTTGAACTCAGGTCCTCCTGACTCCAGGGCTGGTCCTCTATTCATTGCGCTACCCAGCTGCCCCGATTTCCCCTGTTTTTGAGAACTGTTATCAATTAACTGCCCTACCTGAGGCTGACTTTCTTTATCTTTTGACCAGTAGAGTTTTAAGCAATGAAGTGGCCCAAAGAGAAAACAGCAAAAGGGGGAAAGGGTAAAAGAAAAAAGGCCAAAATAATCTACAAACTGTACTATTGGTTTTAGGAAATGAGAACTAGCTCAGTATCTTTTTTTTAAATACTAAAAAGCAAAATGTGTCTTTGCAATAAAAAATTTACAATGAGACTAAAAATTAATGTATCTGTGCAGCCCAAAGGTGTGTCATTTTATTTCAACAGCATAAAAACAAATCTGTGCTACAAAATTCTTGGGGTGGCTAGGTGGCGCAGTGAATAGAGCACCGGCCCGGTAGTCAAGAGGACCTGAGTTCAAATCCAGCCTCAGACACTTAACACTAGCTGTGTGACCTTGGGTAAGTCACTTAACCCCAATTGCTCTACCTTCCCCCCTCTGAAAAAAAACCTGGATTAGGTTCAGTATGCCACTAGTATGTTGTGAAAGCCAATAAAGCTAATAAGGGAGTTACAATTTCTTTCTTAGGAGAAATACGACTTCTAGGAACAAGAGAGGTGATGGTCCTATCTTACTTTTCTCTAGACCTATCTTGTTTTTGGAATTGTTGTATTGGTTCTGTATACCATAGTTTAAGAACACCATTGATAAGGTGGAGAATGTCCAGAGGAGGGTCCAAGTCATATGATGTTAGGGAGAAAGCACTGGGCATGTTTAACCTGCATGAGAGAAGACTTGGGGTGGGAGGGTGGGGAGGAACATGACAGCTCTTAAAGTATTTGAAGAACTCTCATATGGAAAAGGGATCAGACTTGTCATGATTGTCAAGAGGACAGAGCAAGGAATAATGGATGGAAGTTGCAGTGAGGCAATTTTCCATTAGATGTGAGGAAAATTTACAAACCATTAGTTATCCCACAGTGCAATGAACTTTGGGAGGTAGTGGGTTCTCCCTGCTTGGAGGACTTAAGACAAAAACTGACTGCTCATTTGTTGAGTATATTGTAGTGGGGATTCTGTTTGGTCACGTGTGGTTTGGACCATGTAACTTCTAACTATAAAATTCTTTGATTCTGTGAATTAAACACATTAGAAAACTTACAAAATTAGAAATTAAAAAGAGATGAAGTAAAGATGAAATCATATTTGATTCTAGAATCCATAGTTAGCCAGTGGTATTTAGTAAGTGGAAGGCTGATGTGATCAGACCTGCACCTGAGGAAAATCACTTTGCAGGCTGTGAAAGATGGATTAAAGAGGGGAGAGTTGAGGCAGAAGGGTCAGTTAAGAGCTTGTGTTAATAGTCTAAAAGGTGATAAGGACTTGAATTTGGTTGGTGTTTATGTGAACAGAGAGAAAGGGATATGCAACCAATATTGTGCAGGAAGAAATAAAAAGATCTGTGAAGTTGGGTAGCTAACAGGGAAGTTAAAAAGATGTGTGTTTGGGCAGAAAAGTAATATAAACAGGTCTGTAGATCACAACTCATCCATACCCACTTGCCCTTTGAAAATTAAACTCCCTTGAAAGTGAAAAAACATGCTGTTATTCACTGGTCATCACAGAGCACAGATCCCACCCTGTAAGGGTGTATGCTACAGTCACAAGGTGGTCTATATACGACTTCTTAAAATTTTTCCTCTCGCCACCCCTTCAGCCTAAATGTTGGATCACGACCACACAGCTTAAGAAGTGCTGAATTCTATGGGTAAGTGGTAGGTGGGAATATTTCCAGGGACACCTGATTTCAGCCTTTATTGCTAGTTAGCACTTAAATTATAACTTTCCTGAAGGGCCAAGAATAGACTCAGAGATATGGCATTGGGAGCTTTGCTATACTATTTGGGATTTTTGCTATAATATTCCTGGAACTCTTCCTTTTGTGGTTCCTTTGAGGAAAGAATCAGTAGACTCTGTCTTTACTTGTTCCCAGTTCTAAAAGCCTTGGGCATTTTTCACTTATGATTTCTTGACATAAAATGTACAGGCTTTTTAAAAAGTCGTTTTTAGGGAGTCAGAATTTATTAAAACAGTTGCTAGATTCTGGGCACTGTGTTTGGTGTGGAGGTACAGAGACAAAAATAAAATAGTTCTTCCCTTCCCACAATTTCTGTTCACTCTGGTGAGACAACATGTGCATATTAGAAGTATATACAAAATAAATACAATATAATTTTGTGGGAGAAAGCACTAGTAGCTGAGAGGAGGGTGGCACTTAAGCTGAGCTTTGGATGAAATGAGGACCTCTAAGAAGTTAGAGGAGAAGGAATATTCTGGGAGAAGAACTGAAGAAGGTGAGTGTGGGAAGGAATCATGAAAGGAATCATGTGTAATAAAACTGCAAAGGGAGGTTAGAGCCAATTTGTGAAAGTCTTATAATGCCAAATGTAGAAATTTGTATTTTGACTATAGGGGCAATAGGAAGCAACTGGAGTTTATCAGGTAGGAGAATAACATGGTCAGACCTGTACTTTAAGCATAGAAAAATCATTTTGGCAACTGTGTAGAGGGTGAATTGGAGTAGTAAATGAGGCAGAGCAACCAATTAATTAGGAGGTCATTGCAAGTTCAAGTGAGAAGTGATGGAGGACTGAACTAATGTTGTGACCATGATTGTAGAGTGGAATTGATGGATATGAGACTCTAGGCAACTGATTGAATTTTTGTAGGATAAGAGAGATAAAGGAGTCTGGATTTTTTTTAATCTGGATTTTGATCTGGATTTTTGGAAGGGTGACGAGACCCTTTACAGAAACCAGGAGGTTTGTGAGGAATGAAGTGAGTTCTTTTGAACATGTGTTTGAGATATTCATGGGATATCCTTTTCAAAATATTCAATAGGCAGTTGATGATATAGTCCTGAAACTCAAGGGAGAGACTAGGGCTGATCTAGGAGACACCTGCAGAGAGCTGATAGGTAATTAAACCAGTGAGAACTGATGACCAAGTGCGAGTGTAAGGAGAAGAGGAAGCAGCACAGAGCCAGCTGTGCTTTGGGTTGGGTGTGGGTGATAAGCCCACAGGAGACTGAGAAGGAACGGTCCCATAAGCAGGAGAACAAAGAGAGAGTAGTGTTGTCAAATTAAAAGGGGCAGGAAGGATTAGGGGACTTTCTTCCTGTCAAAAGAATGGGTAATAAATAATAAACTTGCGATTTCAAATCAGGACACCATGGTGTTCTTTCCACTGTGTGGTGGTAATTAACAGATATTGTAAGGAGAAATATAGTAGTTAGCAGAAATAGAGAAGCCAGGATGGAGATAAGGCTTTGGGGAAAGATGACAAGTTTTGTTTTTGTTTTTTATTCAGTTTTTAAAATGACCTGACACTGCCCTCTAGTGGAAGCCATATATAGTATTCAAATTACACAGCCAGTCTACCTTCTGTATATGCATTTGAATAAACTAGGAAAACATGGATTATATAATAGGAGTCTATTATCTACAAAAGGTGAAAGTTCCTCAGATCTTACTCTGATTTCATCACTGAGCAGGGGAATGACATTTTACTAAAAAAAGCAGTGCAAAGGTCTGGGGAAAGCAGCAGGGGAACAGAACCTCTTGTCCCTTTAGAGTTTGGGTAGAGTGCCTACTTATGCCAGGGTGATGCCAAAGATTTAGAAAAACCCCAGAAGGATGCTGAGCTTGTCAGTCTTCTGAGCAATTTGTTGAAGGTCTAATTCCTGAACTGTGTCTTACGTGAAAAAGTCATGAGAATGGCAAACAAGGGCAGCAACATCCTGGTTATGTAGCACGTATCCAGGATGCTAAAGGTTAGGTAGGGCAGGAAGAACAGGGTTTTATAGAAGATGTAGGACTATTGAGAACAGTGGAACTAACTAGTTAGCCTCTGTCCAGTTCCATCTCCTTGGTGTTGAAGGTTGACCTTGGAACTGAGAGCTAAATGGATGACAGACCGGTAGCAGAATGGCCAAGGATTCCACCTGGAGAGCATAGACAAGCATAATAGCCTGTGAAGCAAAGGAGATAAGAATGACCAGGTTTCTGAAAGCTATATATTTGAATCCAGTACTTCTGGTATAGAAAGAAGCCAGACTGGACAGCAAAGAAAGATGAAGACCAGGTGTTTCATCTTGAGCATAGATGAGTAGTAGAGACAGGCAGTGCCTATGTAGCCCACTGTATAGAGGAAGATGTCATCTTGTAGCTCCAGAAGATCCTCCCTCAGCATGTGGTCATTGTTCTTCATGTTGTCAGTGCCCTTGGAGGAATTGTAGGTGTTGATGTGGTGCTCTGCAGTACCTACAGAGTCATATCTGAGCTGCAAGGAGCCCTGGGGCCAATGTGTGCTCAGGGCCATGGAGGTGATCAACATGACAAACCTCTGCTGGCCCTGCAGCCATTCTCCTGCTTGATCACAGCCAGCTCCCTAGTTGGAGCTCTCCCTTGCTCAATATTTGAGGGAATAGTTGATGGAAACACTTAGCAGGTAATTGAAACTATGGAGCTAAAAGTTGGGAGAAAGATATACGCCGACAAAACAGACTTGGGAGCCATGTACAACATTATGTAGTAGGAAAGTATTGCATTTAGAGTCAGACAGAGTAGCTTCCTGTTCCAGCTCTGTCTCTTATTGACTCTGTCTTGTGGACAGATCACTTACTTGTAGTACTTGTTGGAAATTTCATTGTTTTGTAAAGCATTATGTAATGTGAAATAACTGTTACACTCTGAGTGTGGCTGAAGAGTCTAAGAAAATGTATAAGAAGAAAAAAAACAACAAACCTTAAGAGTAACTTCATTTAATGGGAAGAAAGAGGCAGAGCCAAAAAAAAGTTGCTGTAAAAAGGCAGTTGGCAAGAGCCAGTGGAGTATATATTTGATATGCTCTGAATACTGCTGTTTAGCATGTTAAAATGTTAAATTCAAGTTCTTTATCTTGACTAGGAAGTTGATTTTGTGAGCCCCATCTTACAGTAGGATCTTCCTTCCTTATCAAGATCAAGTATTGCCAAATATTGTACTGCATTCCAGAATCTAGTTTGAATTATCAAGGGCTGAAAATTTTGAGTAAGAATGTGGTTATAGAAACTCGTTTTAAAGGCAGGAAAATAATCAGTAAGAGAGATCTTTTCAAGTAAAAGAGAGGTATCCTCATTTTTGTTTCAGATTATGCAGTGTTTAAATGTACAAATGACTGTACTAGCTATGTGATGGCTGAATGAATGAATTGCACTAGAGTAATTGTCATTTACATGTAGAAGTTACATCAGCTCTTTTAATGTATTTGCCAGTACTCCATCTGTGAGTGATAATTATGAGATATCAAGTTGTTACATGCATAAATAAATTTACTTTATTTGCCCTCTAAATTAATCCAGAAATGTAAGTAGAGTTAATTCTGGGATTAGTACTTATTCTGAACAGATTTTTCTTGTCTTACAGATTCACTATGTTTTAAAACCAGATGGAGTATTTATTGGTGCAATGTTTGGAGGGGATACACTCTTTGAGCTTCGATGTTCTTTACAGTTAGCAGAACTGGAAAGAGAAGGAGGATTTTCTCCACACATTTCTCCTTTCACTGCTGTCAGTGATCTGGGCCATCTGCTGGGAAGAGCTGGTTTTAACACACTGACTGTGGTAACTATTAAGAACAAGAATCAAGTAACTTTTTACTTGTGCAGTTCAGAAACAACTAAAAAATTTTCTTGATTTTGAAGGACTATTTGAAATACTAATGTTATTCAAATTCCAAGTGCCACAATTTTCATTAAAAAGCTCCTATTAGTATCACTTAATTGAACTCCAAGGATTATAATCTAGCCTAGATAATTCGCTTTTAAAAAACAGCATAAATGCAGTTGCCCCTCTTCCAGAAAAGATGATGAGTTCCAGGAATGGGAGGGAAGCCCTTCTGAGCAGAGGCACAGAGGTCAAAGACTAGTCCAGTTTGGTTGAAGCATAGATTATTTGGAGAAAAGTTAGAGATAAGATTATAAAAGTACAATTATATCAGATTGTGGAAGGTCTTAAATGTCTGTTAGAGTTTTAACTTGATCAGCAAAGAGCTACTGACATTTTTTGTGTAGAGGAAGTAACGTGACTGACATGAATAATAGTCAGCAGTCAGTAAGAATAAGTGCCAGGCACTCTGCAAAGCACTGGGCATATAGAAAGGGGCAGAAGACAGTTCCTGCCCCCACGGAGCTCACATTCAAACTATAGTTTGGGAATATTTACCATATTCATCTTTTTAGTCCCTAAGGGAAACCTTCCCACTATTACAGTTCAGTACAATAATTGATGTTTATCATGTATATCTTAAGAATCACAGGTTCCCAACTACTCAGTTTTTATTTACTGCTTGATCCTCATTCCATAGTCAGTGATTTGTATTATATGGACATCCTCTCTCAGGCATGACATTTTGAGAAAGAGATTGACAATTAGTCAGTGTTCAGTTATTAAGGATACAAATATGAAAGTGAAAGACTGTCTTCAGGGAGCTTATTTGTGGTGGCATTCAGTGTCTTCATGAATATGTATGAGGTTTTTTTGTTTTTTTTCTTTTTGGAGGGGGGAGGGCAGGGCAATTGGGGATAAGTGACTTGCCCAAGGTCACACAGCTAGTAAGTGTTATGTGTCTTAGGCCAGATTTGACCTCAGGTGCTCTGTTCACTGTGCCATCTAGCCACCCCTTGGTTTTTTCTTTTAAAGGAGAATGGAAAGACTGGGAGATCAGTAAAGCTTTCTTGTGAAAGGGTGTAGTACTTGTGTTGAACCTTGAAGTTTGAGCTTGAACCAGGGGTTTCAAAAAATGAAGGTGAAGAGGGAGATTGACTAATTTCACTGGAGTAGAGTGAGTAAGGTGGAGTTATATAACATACTTAGCCTGGGAAGATAGTCTAGAACCAGATTGCAAAGGGTGTTAAATGCCAGATAGAGAAGTTTCCATCTAATCGAAGAGGTATCAGGGAATTAATGAAGATTCTTGAGCAAAGATGTGACCTTGGTTAGATCTCTGCTTTAGAAATATTCATTTATAGCTCTGTGGAGGATGAATTAGAGAGAAGAGAGACTGGATTATAGGAAAGCAATTCAAGAAGTTTTTTTAATAATTCAGAAGGAAAGATAATGAAAGCCTGAACTAGGGTACTTGTATTATGAATAGAGAGGAGATTGGTGAGAAAAATATTGAGGAGGTAAATTTAACAATACTTTGGAAACTGTTTGATAAGCTAGATTGTTTCCAGAGGAGGGCAACAAGGATTGGTGAAAGGTCTAGAAACCATATCAATTTTTAATGGAATTGAAGAAATTGTGGAAATGAAACTTAACAATTCACTTCAATAAGCACTTAATAATCTACTGCTTGGGGCGGCTGTGTGGTGCAGTAAATAGAGCACCAGCGCTGGAGTCAGGAGGAACTAGTTCAAATCCAGCCTCAGACACTTAACATAAAAACCTAGCCACGTGACCTTGGGCAAGTCACATAACCCCAATTGCCCTCCAAAAAAAAAGCCTCCCCAAAAATCTACTGCTTGTTATGACATGAACATCAAAGACAAAAATCCCCCCCAAAGATAGCTCCTTAGGGAGGGGTACATGTAAATAAATAGGTACATGCTAGATAATTTCAGAAAGGAGAGAACTGGAGTATAGAAAACATTTCCTATAGGAAGCGATAGCTCAGCTGGTCATTAAAGGAAAGTAAAAGGCAGTGGTGAGGGGGGCAGATGGAGGACTGGGGGGAGGGAAGGGGGCCGAGAGCATAAGGGCTAGAGATGGAGAACAGCTCAGAAGAGTAAAGCCTAAGTGTGCATGTGGCAGCTATCTTCGTGTGTTTGAAAAGCAGTCCTGTGGCATTGGATTAGACTAATTCAGACCTAGAAGATATAAGGAGGACCACTGGATAGAAATAATAAAGTATCAGATTTGGCCCAGGAAGGAAAGACTACTTACTTAACAGAGCTGTTGCCAGATCCGTTTCCTGTTTCTTGAAATGTTTTAGTAGAGGTTGAATGGCCACTTACCACAAATGTTATAGAGGGATTTTCTGCAATAGGTAGGTGATCTTACAAGATGACCTCTCAGTTCCATCTAAAGTTAAGGAAATTCTTTTAAAGCTCAAAATGATATTCTCTCTTTTTTAAAAAATAGGATACTGATGAAATTCAGGTTAATTTTCCAGGAATGTTTGAAGTGATGGAAGATTTACAAGGTAAGGGACATTCTTTTAAAGTAATCTTTGATTTGTTATATTTTGTTTTATATGGTGTCATAATAATTAAACTAGTACTAAAGCATTAGAATCATTTTTATTTTGCTTAGCCTTTCAGAAATTGATTCAGAAATAACAAATTATGGCTTTACAAAAAAGAAATTAATCTGTATGTGTTCTCTCTAGCTAGAAATTACTTTAGTATTTTTTATATATTTAATAATTACTTATCTGTGTATTGTTGTATCTCTCACCTCTGACAGAATGCGGTTGCCTTCAGGGGACAGGGATAGTTTCACTTTGATCTTCATGTCCCTCACTTTGCACCTTTGTTCTCTCACAAAGACACTTTATAAATGTTTGTTGAATAGAGCTCATGATTTTTGGTATGCAATTTTTAATATACTAAATTTTTTACTTAACCAGGACAGCACTAGTTTGGAACCTGGTAAATTACAGGCAATTTAAGGATTAATAACAATACCTTAGACTTATTTATCCCTTTTGCAATTTTCAAAGCACTTTAAAATACATTATCTCATTTGAACCTTACCACAACCACTGAGGCAGGGTAAAGTATGTGTTATTCCTATTTGTGTGACTTACACTCTTCCCTGAGAAATCACTGCAGCGAAGTGGATAAAGCTGAGACTTAAAACTTAGGTTTTTTGACTCCACATATTGGACTTTTTTTTAACTCTACCTTGCTGCCTTTTACATTTCCCTCTTTGTAGGAAAGTGTTCATTGCATTCATTATGTATATCTTTTCTGAATTGCCTTGAAAGTAGATTTCTAAACCCTGGGAAATAATGGTGCTTAGATGCCTTAAAGCTGTTTTTAGTTTTCATATGAATTTTTTTTTTTTGGTCTTTTTGGAGGGGGGAAGCAGGGCAATTGGGGTTAAGTGACTTGCCCAAGATCACACAGCTAGTAAGTATTACGTGTCTGAGGCTGGATTTGAACTCAGGTCTTCCTGACTCTAGGGCCAGTGCTCTATTCATTGGGCCACCTAGCTACCCCAATTTTTTAAAAATTTAGAACAGTCTGGGGCACATGTGCACAGGTTGGTATGTGGACCGTGTTTTATTGGTACACAGACTTCATTGCCACCTATTAGAATGTGAGCTTCCCATTAGAATGTATGCTCACGTGTAAGGATTGTTTCATTCCTTGTATTTGTATCCCCAGCACATATTATGGTTCTTTTATACTCTCTGACTTGAAATATAGCAGTAACCCTTCAATCCTAGTTTAGTGCAATGCTGCTTAAACTGTGGGTCACGATGCTTTATGGGGTTCAGAAAAATTTGGCAGCAGTAAAAGGTTTCTGAATGCACAGCAACCGAAAATTAATTAAAAATCAAATGTGTAATGAATCTGAGGTGTTTCTGGCAGAACTTGCTGATGTTGCATCATGCAACTTCACTGTAGCCTTGGTTCTGAACATAAAGCGTGCACGCTTTGCACTACGCATGCCGCCACACCACACAATGCCAATAAATGTTGCCAAAACGTTAAAAGGGGTCAAGAGTGGAAAAAGTTTAAGAAGCCATGGTTTAGTGCAAACAAAGTTTTGTAGTCAGAAGACTTGAGTGTAAATCTGGTGTTTTTGTAAACTGTTGTTCCAGGACAAGTCAGTTCCTCTTTCTAGTCTCATTTGAAGGGGTTGGTTTAGATGATCTCTAAAGTCCCTTCCAGTACTAAACACTACAATACTGTGATTCTTCATTTGGTAGTTTGTAGCCCAGTTAAGAATAGTAAAAACTATTTTTAAAATGCAGGAAATGTTCCTAAAAGACAGTACCTGTGTCTCCTATGCATCCCTAACCCTAACTTAACCTTAAACCTAACCCTCCCAACTCTAACCCTAAACCTAAACCCTAATCCTAACCCTAAATGCATGACTCCCTAACCCTAAATGTGCCACCCTCCCCTAAACTTAACCCTAAACCCAACCCTCACCCTAACTCTAAACGCTAACCCTAACTCTAAACCCTAAAATTGCACACCTCCAGACTCTAACACTAAGTCTAAATGCACCTCCTGCTTCCCGGCTCTAATCCTGACCCTAATTGCACTTTAACCCTAACTCTCCTGACTCCCTCCTCCCAACCCTCCTGCCTCCCAAACCTAACCCTAATTGCCTCTCACCTCCCAGCTCTAACCCTAAACAAACTGCCTTAGCTATCAAGTTATAGTAGACAGGTTATGCTCTGTATTCAGGAAGCTAATTCAAACTAGTGAAATCACAGGTTATTATATTTACTTCATAAGCTTTGTAGGTTTTATAATTATTCCTAGGAGTATCAAGGCTTGTGTTGAAGATTAACTATGGCGTTGATATTCTTAGATAAAATAGTGGACGTATCTTTTTATATAGCTCTTCAGCTTGGTTTTTAGAAACCTTTTGTATTGTTTTTGTCTTTTTGCATAGTAATTTTGATTTGTCTTAAGTGAATTGCCATTATTATTTCACAGAAAAAAGTCCAGATTAATTTTTACAAAACAAGTACTCATCAGCTGATGAATGAGTGGGAGCTTGGAGGCTTTCACAGTGGTTTTAAGGTAAGTTCACTTATATTCTAGACAATACATCTAAGTATTGTTCGTGTGAAACCATTAGTAAATGAAGAAATACTTTTCTTAAGTGTTGTTGAACTTACCATAAAAGAACTGTGAAAGTCTTAAACCTTCACCTGATGATTATATTTTCCTTCATCACAAAATACAGGGTAAGTCAAAAGTCCCTGTGCTTCCCCATTAAGCTATTTTCAACACAGCTTCCTCACAGGAACCCTGTTTATAATAACTCGTATTTATATCAGAATACAAGTGTGGTTATTTCAGCAAATTCTAATATCTTGGTTGAACTAAAAGGTCTTAAAGCTCTTAGCTTTAATAGTCTATGAGTGTATAAGCAATCTAATATATATCTATGATCTTAAAGAAATTTTAAAAAATTAATTTCAGTATGGAAAAGATATTTGCCTTTGTAAAAAATTGAGTTTGCTTACATCTGATATGTTTGATTGTCATGTTAGAAAGTCATACACAAAGTGGATTGCCACTTACAATAAAAAAACTTCAAATATAAGTAACATTTTATCTGTAACAATCAGATATTAATGAGAACAGAATTCATTATGAATACTTCTGATTTTGAAAATAAAAGTTATTCATAGGGAGGATTTGGGGGTAGTAACTTTGGAGGGGGGTTGGGTGTGTTTTTACTAGAAAGGAGAGTTGGTTTTTCATCAGTAAATGAATTTTTAATTAATGATAATTGATATGCTAGTTATTAAAATTGTAATTGACCTTGAACTACTACTATTTCAACTCCTAAGGATTCTGGGTTCTCTTTTTTAAAAAGTAGTATCAGAAGCTTGTTGTTGGGGGAACTAACAAGCTTCTGGATAAGAAAGAGAAACAAGACAGCTTGAGTAGCTGACTTGATGGTGTATATAACAAAGCCACTGAAACATTAGAGGGAATAACAGAACCTATTCTGACCCACGTTAAGAAATTGATTGTTGAATTAGAAATGTTGGAAAGTTTGTGAAGGAAGTGACCCTCCCATTTTACAATTTACAGTAGAATTTCACATGCATCCTAGTTTGAGGGAGAGCTGATTTCAGAAGTTCAGCAAAAGGATAAATGGGGTCTCCTGGCCTAAAATTTTACAGATAAAATCAAACCATGAAGCGTGAACTCTCAAAAACACTAAAAGAGCACCTCATAGTTATAAGTTCAAGTCACCAGGTCCAAAACCTGCAACCTAGGATATAGAAAGAGCTGGAAGATATCATTGCCGAGTCTTTTTTTAAGTTAATTTATTTATTTTTAGTTTTTAGAATTCACTTTCATAAATTTTAAGTTTTCTCCACCTTTCTTCCCTCCTCCCTCTCCAGGATGGCATGTAATCTGATATAGACTCTACATATACATTCCTATGAAACATTCCTATTTTCACATTAGTCATGTTGTATAGAAGGATTGTAACAAATGGGAGAAACCACGAGAAAGAAAAGAAAAACAAAAATAAAAGAAAATAGTTTGTTTTGCTCTGCATTCAGACTCCATAGTTTTTTCTCTGGATGTGACTGGCATTTTCCATCATGAGTCCTTTGGAATTGTTTTAGGTCTTTGCATTGCCGAGAAGGGTCGAATCTATCAAAATCAGTCATCGCACACTGTGACTGTTACTGTATACAATGGTCTCCTGGTTCTACTCACTTCACTCAGCATCAGTTTATATAACTCTTTTCCAGGATTTTCTGAAGTCCACCTCTTCATCATTTCTTAGAGCACAATAGTATTCCATTACATTCGTATACCACAACTTGTTCAGCCATTCCCCAATTGATGGGCATCCCCTCAATTTCTAGTTCTTGGTCACCACAAAAAAAGCTGCTATAAATATTTTTGTACATATAAGTCCTTTTCCCATTTCTATGATTTCTTTGGAATATATCCCTAGAAGTGGTATTGCAAGGTCAAAGGGTATGCACATTTTTATAACCCTTTGGGCATAGTTCCCAATTGCTCTCCAGAATGGTGGATCAGCTCACAGCTCCACCAACAGTGAATTAGTGTTCAACTTTCCTACATCTTCTCTAGCGTTTCTCATTTTCCTGTTTTGTCATGTTAGCCTATCTGATAGGTGTGATATGGTACCTCAGAGTTGTTTTGATTTGTTTCCCTCTAATCAGTAGTGATTTAGAGCATTTTTTCATATGACTATAGATAGCTTTAATTTCTTCCTCTGAAAACTGCCTGTTCATATCCTTTGACCATTTATCAATTGGGGAATGACTCATATTCTTGTAAATTTGACTCAATTCTCTATATATTTTAGAAGTGAGACCTTTATCAGAGATACTAGTAAGAATTCTTTCCCAGTTTTCTGCTTCCCTCCTAATCTTGGTTGCATTGATTTTGTGCAAAAACTTTTCAATTTAATGTAATCAAAATTATCCATTTTGCATTTCATAATATTCTCCATCTCTTATTTGGTCATAAATTCCTCCATTCTCTATAAATCTGACAGATAAACTATTCCTTACTCCCCTAATTTGTTTATAGTATCAACCTTTATATCTAAATCATGTACCTGTTTGAACTTCATTTTGGTATATGATATGTGTGCTCAGTTTCTGCCATACTATTTTCCAGTATTTCCAGCAGTTTTTGTCATATAGTGAATTCTTATCCCAGAAGCTGGAGTCTTTGGGTTTATCAAACAGTAGATTGCTATAATCATTGACTACTGTCTTGTGTACCTAACTTTTTTCACTGATCCACCACTCTATTTCTTAGTACCAGGTAGCTTTATAATACAGTTTAAGATCTGATATGGCTAGGCCGCCTTCTCTAGCATTTCTTTTCATTAATTCCCTTGATATTTTGGACCTTTTGTTCTTCCACATGAATTTTGATAATACTTTTTCTAGCTCTATCAAATAACTTTTTGGTAGTTTAATTGGTATGGCACTGAACAAATAAATTAATTTAGATAGAATAGTCATTTTTATTATGTTAGCTAGGTGTAACCATGAACAACTTATGTTTTTTCACTTATTTAGATCTGACTTTAATTTGTGTGAAAAGTGTTTTGTAGGGGTAGCTAGTTAGTGCAGTGAATAGAGCACAGGCCCCAGAGTCAGGAGAATCTGAATTCAAATCCAGCTCAGACACTTAACACACAAAAAAACTAGCCATGTGACCTTGGGCAAGTCACTTAACCCCAATTGCCCTACCTTCCCCCCTCCAAACAAAAAAAACCAAAAAAAAAAGTGTTTTGTAATTGTGTTCATATAGTTCCTGTGTTTGTTTTGGCAGGTACACTCCCAAATATTTTATAATGTCTACAGTAACTTTAAATGGAATTTCTCTTTCTATCTCTTGCTGTTGGATTTTGTTAGTAATATATAGAAATGCTGAGGATTTATGTGGGTTTATTTTATATCCTGCAACTTTGCTAAAGTTGTTTATTATTTCAAGTAGTATTTTACTTTATTCTCTAGGATTCTTTAAGTATATCATTATATCATCTTCAGAGAGTGATAACTTAGTTTCTTGTTTGTCTTTTCTAATTCCTTCAATTTCTTTTTCTTCTCTTTATTGCTAAAGTTAACATTTCTAGTACCATATTGAAAAGTAGATATCCTTGTTTCACCACCAATCTTATTGGAAATGCATCTAGCTTATCCCCATTATATATACATTGCATGCTGATGGTTTTAGATAGATGCTCCTTATCATTTCAAGGAAGGATCCATTTATTCCTGTGTTCTCTAGTGTTTTTAATAGGGATGAGTGTTGTATTTTGTCAAAAGCTTTTTCTTGCATCTGTTGAGATAATCATATGGTTTCTGTTAGTTTTGTTGTTGATATGGTCAATTATGCTGATAGTTTTCCTAATGTTGAACTAGTCCTGCATTCCTGCTATAAATCCTGCCTGATCAAAGTTAATTATTCTTGTGATAAGTTGCTGTAATCTTTTTGCTAATATCTTTTAAAAATTTTTTACATCTATATTCATTAGGGAAATTGGTCTATAATTTTCTTTCTCTGTTTTGACTCTTCCTTATTTAGGTATCAGTACCATATTTGTATCATAAAAGGAATTTGGTAGGACTCCTTCACCAATTTTCCTAAACAGTCTATATAGAATTAGAATTAATTTTTCTTTAAATGTTTGATAGAATTCACTTGTAAATCCATTTGGCTCTGGAGGTTTTTTCCTAGGGAGTTCATTGATGGCTTGTTTGGTTTCTTTTTCTGAGATGGGGTTATTTTTAGTATTTTATTTCCTGTTCTGTTAATCTGGGCAATTTATATTTTTGTAAATATTCATCCATTTCACTCAGATTGTTAAATTTATGAGTATACAGTTGGGCAAAATTGTGAGTCATTTTGCTGTAGAGAGCAAAAAAGGTGCCACAAAAGTAGAGAAGGACAGTTATATCCCAACTTTTTTAAAAAAGAAAAAAGAACCTGTAGGCTAGTGAGCTTAACTTCTACTCCTGACAAAATAATGGAGTGTGTTAAAAGATGGATTAGCGAGCAGCTCAAAAAGGAGGCTTTGATAACAAAGAGCTAAGTATGGCTTTATCAGGAATAGATTTTGTCAGACTAATGTTGTTTTCTTACTTGACTGGCATAATTGTTTAACTGGATTTTAGCATTTGACGAAGTCTGTCATATTCTAATCTTGAGGCAGCACTGCAAGGTCACCACAGTCTGGGAATAATATTGCCTGTGCCCTGTTTTGTACCGAGTCACGAAGTTTAAACTAGGTTTATTTCTTATGCCCCAGAACAATTTTACATATAGTGACAGAAACAAAACAAAACTTAAAATGGGGTTCAGCAACTTATAACTGGGAACTGATATGGCTTTGTGGATAAAGGACCAAGAAGACCTAGGTTCAAGTTCCACTTTTGACACCTCTGACTGTGTCACTTCTCAGGGTTCTAGACAGCTAGAATATAAATTGTAGAAAAGGTGCCGGGATACATTACTAGAAGGAGTTTCTTCACTAAGTAACTATACTAATGATATCACATGCCCAATCCCTATCAAACTTATAACTACTATTACAACCTACTAAGAGGCTTATGCTTAAAACTTAACAGAACATAAAGCAGTTTGTGGGACTTGTGATTAGGCATTTTGCATTTCACCTTAACTTCACGTTGTTAAAATGATTCCTGGAACATGCCTGCTGGTAAATTATCAGATTTAATCCAATCCTCATATCAGTGTACATCCTCTTCTAGGACACTGGAGAAGTTGCTGAGGATTCCTATTCTCCCGTGATTCTTAAATTGATAAGGTTGCCTCCAAACCCTGACATGTTTATCTTGGAATAGATGCTTATTTGTAGAAGATTGGGAATGAACTACAAAAAGAGAAAAGGTAACCAGAGGCCCGTATATCAGCTTGCCCAGTTAAGTTACCCTGCATTAGCTGCCACATGGGTGGAATTGCTCATGACCCTGAGATGAAGAAAGACTGCTCTTTCCTATCCCTCACTGGTAATCCCAAAAGTTATATGGTGCTACCTAGAGAGAAGAAGGAAAAGAAGCTGAGCCAAAAGTTGTTTCTTCCTATGGGGCTATTCAGGGCTTGTCATATACCAACATATCAAGTCCTCCCAGTGCTTTGTCACCATATGGCCAGAAGTACAACCCACAGCACCGACAAGGTCCCAAACCAGGAAGAGCAACTCTGACTATGCTTTATGAAATGGCCTTGTTGTACTGTTTTTGTGGACAAGATGGCCAGAGAGGAGCTAGATGATGTTAACTGCATTTGAAACTAGTTAGTAGTCATTAATGGGTCTTTGTTAAGGGAGATCTTTAATGGAATATCCTTGGAACCTTGCTGTTTAAAATTTATTTGAGTGAGTTGGATATAAGCATAGATGTCATGCTTTTCAGATGTGTAGGTGACATGAAGCTGAGTGTTATGTAGCACAGGGCATGAAAATGTCATGATCCAAAAAGACTTGGCAAACTAAAAAACGGAAAGTATTGTGGTATGTGCATAAAGTCCTGGATTTGGAGTCATAGGATCTGGGTTTGAATTTTGTGTCTGCCGCTTAATACCTGTGTGATCTTGGGCAAGTTATTGATTGAGCCTCCCTTGGGATTTCATTTCCTCATCTATATAATGAAGGAGATACACAAGATTACCTCTGTAGACCTAGCTCTAAAAAATGTACTCTGATCTTAAAGGTTGGGTTCAGTTGTGTAAAATTAAATTTAATGCAGATAAATAGAAACTCATAGTATTCTATATTCATTTATTTATGGGGTAAAAAAAAAACTTCAGAAGTACAAGGTAGGAGAAGTGTGGCTAGACAACAGTTTGAGTGGGAAAATATAAGGGGGCTTGGTAAAAGTCAGCACTGTGATACAGAAGCTGTGCTGCAGTAATGTGGTTTTAAGCTGTATTAAGGAAGGCATAGGGTGTCAGGAGAGGCCTAGATTTGTATCCTGCCTTTCATACTTAATAGTTTTATGACTATGGGCAAGCCTTTTTTAAATCTCTGAGCTCCAGTTTTCTCATTGGTAAAATAAAGATAATATCTTTTACTTCTCTTATAGGGTTATTAGGATCAAATGAGATAATACATCCAAAGTGCTTTGCAGACTTTAAAATAATATATAAATGTTAGCTGTCATTATTAACATGGGAGGTGATACTGCAGTTTCTTTTCATGGGGTTTTGGAGATTATGGATCTAGAACACTAAATGTACACATTGTATTTGAATAAATATGATTGGTTTTGCTAAATTGCTTTTTTTCATTTTCCCATTTTATTCTTTATTTCAAGATATGGGTCTTGGGGAGAGGCAGGGGAAGAATGAGGATAATGTAAAAGCAAAAGATATCAGTAAAACAAAATATAGTGGAGTAGAGGACCCATGATCAAAAATTACAACTGATGCTTACTACCCTGGTGTTTTTGGGAAAGTCTGTTAGTTTCCCTAGGTCTCAATTTCCTTGTGAACCTATGACAGTTCCATACAGTTCTGACAGGACAGATCTCACATCTGGAGTTTCGTGTTCCATTCTGGGAACCACATTTAAGTGCAGTAATATTAAGCTTTAAGCCTCTAGCCAAAGGCAACTTGGAAGGATAAAAGTGCCATATGCAACCTATTGATTTACCGTACTTTTATTACATGAATTAACCACCTATTCAAGTTATACATTTCCTGTATAATATCTTTAGTTCCAAGCTCTGTCTCACACACATATATGCACTGCCATCAGCACACTCCAAAATGGTAGACAGATTAAAAAGGTCCATGAGGAGATCTGATTGCACTGTAATTGTACCTACTGCCACTGTGACCCTTCATTTTGAGACCTGTGGTGTATTGAAAAGCAGTTAAAGTAAAAGAAAAAGAAAAGACTTGGTAATGTAGGTGAAGAGGGAAATGATGATTTCTTTTCTGATATATGAAGACATATGATGAGGAAGGATCAGCTTTGTTCTGCCAAACCCCATAAAATGGAAGTCTTCTGGATCATTTAGCTGTCTGACCACTAGTCAGGCTCTTTTATCATCATTCAGGTTCTGTACCATCTATGTATGTGGATATATCCCTAGAACTCTGTCCTGGGACCTTATAATGGTAAGAGAATTTGAAGATGTTCCCTGCCCCTTAATAGGCCTTACTTGGAGCCCAAGAAGAGAACCTTGCTTAGGGGAGGTTTATTTTTCAGGAAAGCCCACACCTTTTGTTACTTTAATTAGGCAATGGGTCATGAAGGTTGTGATGTCCTCTGACCCTGAAGAAGTGTATATATACTCCCTGAGGTGAGGTTTTGGTTCTGTGCTCACTTATGGGAAGAGTTGTGTGATTTGGCCAGATGAGACTCTGGGTAGCGTTTGAGCCCCCTGGTTATGAAAACCCGGATGTTGGTGCTTCTCTCCTGGTGACTCTGTGTGTGTGTGTGTGTGTGTGTGTGTGTGTGTGTGTGTGTGTGTGTGTGTGTGTGTGTGTGTGTGGGTGTGGGTGTGGGTGTGTGTGGGGGTGGGGTGGGGGTGGGTGTGGGTGGGTGTGGGTGGGTGTGGGTGTGGGTGTGGGTGGTGGTCAGATAGCTAGAAGTCCTGTCTGTTGAATTGTATTATTTTCTCTGTATTTTTTGTCTGCTCGTAATTTCTGTTTGCATTTTCTGAAGTTTGAGGTGCTGACTTTTTCCCCTGAACTAAATGAATAATATATATGTTTGATTAAAGTAAGATTGTTAACCCCTTGCTTTCCTTTGAAAAGCACACCAAAGAACCTGTGCTAGCAGCCATCCTGGGTGTGCTAGGCTGCTTGCTGTTACAGCCCTTAACACTGTTTCCCTCTGAGAGCTCATCAGTTCTCATAGGTACAATTATGACTTCCATGCAGATCATTTCCTTACTGAGCTTCTGTTTCATCAACTGCAACCTAGACTTCTCCACTAAAGTCCTTTAGGCAGTCTCAAATTCTACATATCCAAAACAACTTTTCTGTTTTTGTTGATTATACCACCATCAGTTACTTTGTCTTTCCAGACTTAACTCTGCTACTCTCTGTCACACACACTTTGCTCCACTTGCTTCTCTGCACAGAAGACATACCCTCTTCTGTCTGTGCCTGTCCCCCATTCCTGGAGTGCATGCCCTCCTTGCCTCCACATCTTGTAATTCTTAGGTCTTTCAAGGCACAATTTAGGTGCATTCTCCTAATTTGTTAGTGTTGCCCTCTGCACTGCCTTGCTGGCACCTCCCTATCCCCCCTTATTTTGCAACCATACACTTAACAGTATATGCTTTGTGTCCCCTCTAATAGATAGTAAACTCCATGAGGACAAGGACTGTTTTATTTTTCCCTTTTTATCCTTACCACTTAGCAGAATAGGTACTTGTCAGATTGAATAGAAGTAAGGCATATAAAGTAAAAATCACATTGTGATAGTTTTATTATTCCTCTTCAAAAGTGGCTCACAATAAACCTCAGAAGCACTTGGAAAAGAAAGCAATTTTCCAGTTGTAGAAATTAACTTTAAAAACCTTGTTGTATGGCTGATTTAAATGAGACAACTTATTACAAAGGAAATAAGGTTGTGAGATTTGGCTCCTGAAATCTGACTTTCACTGCTTGGCTTAGGAGGAGGAGAGGCTTTAGGTATCCTTGCTTCTGAATCTCAACAAAGCAACAAAAAACTCCAGCCATCTACATACTAAAACAATAGTAAAGTTATTAAAAGATTAAATTATGAAATTCAGAACCTTAAGGTATTTATTCTCTAAAGCCTGTTGTGTATTTTTTTTTTTTTTAGGTATGGGAGAGAGCAATTGTTCTTGGAATAGAAAACCTTTGCTTCATAGAGAAACAATGTTGGCAGCAGCAGCAATATATAAAGGTAAGAGGAAAGTTTAATGCTCCATGTATTCCAGTTTTTCACCAAGGGAACTCTTTATTATCTGACTAATGTAGATTCCCTTTGACTTCAACAGTTACCTTCACGATATTTCCAGATCCCTTGTCCCTTTTCTTACTGATCTTCATGGCACAGCTAAGTGAGCAGTTCGTTGTGACATCCCCAAATAACAGCCACTTCCTTATTCCACAACTCCTACCTCTAACAGTGTCAACTATCGAATGTTTTTAACATGAGTTGTTTGCAAAACTCTTGGCACCACTTGTGGTGGTTATGTGTTTTACTGTAAAAAAAAAATAGAGCTTTATTGAACTGAACTGTTTCACCCATTTTTTTGAATTTTGTCAATTTTTTTTTCCTTTTTTAGAAATGTATGGAAATGAGGATGGCTCAGTACCTGCAACTTTTCAAATCTATTACATGATAGGATGGAAATATCACGATTCACAGGTAGCATTAAAGAAAACTGTTCTTCCCATGTTTAGAGGTTTTAATTATCTCACTTTTTTAAGGAAAAGAGCAGAGGGTTTTGCTCAAGAAAGCAAGGAAGGACTTAAAGCTAGTCTGAGCTTTGTATGCTGCTTGGTGTGGTTGTAGAAGCAAGAGTACCAGATTTAGAAAGGACCTGGTGTCCTTCCATTCCAGCCTCTGGTATTTACTAGTTGTCTGATCCTAGGAGCAGCACTTAAAACTCTCTGTGCCTTAGTTTTCTCATCTGTAAAGTGGGAATGACAGTAATAATAGTACTTTGACTTTCCTTTCTTAAGGTTGTTAGGAGGAAAGCATTTTGTAAACTCTAAAGTGCTGTGACAGTATGAACTATTATCCTAGGTCTAACTTTTTCTTTGCTTTGTTTTTAGGCAAGACCTGCTCAGAGAGGTTCAGCAACAGTATCATTTGGAGACTTGGGGAAAATAAATACTCTTATGTCACATGGGAAGAAATAGCTTTTGATCACGATAAAAAGTCACAACAAAAATTGATATAATTACAATTTTTTTCTCATCAAAAATTGCCATTTTCACATCCACTGTAATTATATATTAAAACAAGAAGCAATAAATAAAATGCTTACAAATAAAATGATTACAATCCTTGCTAAAAAAAAAATAACATGCCTATATTTAGTAATTATTCATTTTCACATGCTTTCTATTTTGTTTGATAACTATCCTCTAGTGATTTGGGTAGTATTGCAAAATGAGCCAGAGAACATCTCTGGGGTTATCTTCAAATGTGTTTATGTTGATGCCAAAATTGATGGAAAAGATTGCTGCTGACTTTTTTCATATTTTATACCTGCCTCTCTGTCATTTCTGTGGGAAGGCTGCAGCTTTTGGGGGGAGAGTGCAGCAGGGTAGAGAACCAGGGAGACAAAAGTAGGCAGGCTGCTCAGAAGCACCTGCTCATTCACTTTAAAAATACAGACTTTTTACAGTTTTAAATACATTCTTGCATGCTACTTCCTCTGTCAGGGAGAGGAGCAGAGAAAATTGGAGTCTTACTATAATTCTGTCTTGTAAAACAATGAGGTCGTTGGTCTGTTAGACCACCCTTAATTTTTTAACAGCTTAATGACTTTTTCATAGGAAAAGAATGAGTTATTTTACAAAATGGTTAAAAAAGAAAAGACAGGGACCATGCTTACCCAGTCAAATACATTTTCTCCTGCCACTTCAGAGAAGAAGGTGAATGGTCAACTTCTCCATTTCCTCTGCTTTTTCAGTCATTCTGCAAACTTGTATTAAGTGCCTGCTATGGGTGTCTGGTGCTGAGATGACATAGACAGAAATTAAACAGTCCCTGCTCTCAAGAGTCAAAAGAGTTGAGGCTAGCAGGCAAGCTAAGGACAACATAGGGTTTTTTCTGTTGCTTTTTTTTTTTTTAGCTGCACTGTTAGAAAAAAGATCAAAGGATAGGAACTTTGCTTGGGATGGATGTGATGATGATCACTAAAAAACAACAGAAAGCAGAATGGCTCAAGATTTTAGTGGACTTCAAGCTTGATAAGGTGCAGCAATGTGACGTGGTAGACAAAAAAAGCCTAATTAAGCATAGCTTCCAAGAATGAGTGGGAGTGGGGAGCTACAAGGAGGTACTCAGCCGAGGGGCCTGCTGTTTATGGAGTCAGAACCCAGAAGAGGTGCTGATGGGAAATGTTTTCTGCATAGGAAGTCTTTGGAGGAGTTAATTACTCTTGCTTGATCCCAGGAGAGGCTTATGAAAGTCCTAAAAAAGTGTTGAATATCTAAGCTTGAGTTAATTCTCTCCCTTCTCCAGCCCTTTTTTTGTTTGTTTGTTTCTTTGTATGTATAGTCTTCCCCTGGTCTATTTTAAGTTCCTTGAGGGCAGGGACTGCCTGTCTTTTTCCTTTTTGTGTGCTTAGTGCTTTGGAGGCTCTTAACTTGTTTATTTAATTAACTTGATCTGCTTAGGATCTTGGTGAGGAGAGGAAATAGGTGGGAAGGAGTGTGCGGGCTTAGGGCCTAAAAAGATGAGGTAAAACTATTTATCTTAGGACCCAGGGGTGGAAGTTTTGTTAGAAGGAAAAAAGTGTAACAGTTGGTGTTGTGTGAGAATTGTGTTGTGGGCTAATTTAAGAGGTTTGGGTTTTCTTGTCCTTGGAGTTCTTCAGAAAAGGTGAGATCGTGCCTCTTGTCAGGTGTGGCATAGCTGAGATTTGGTGAGTGGTATTCCTTTAGGCTAGGTGGGCTGCTGAGAGTCCTAAATTCTCAGAATTCTGATTTTGAGAAGTGGCTTAGAGAAGGGCTAGGACTTGTCTCATTCATCTCCGAACGGAATCATCTAGTCCAGCCTCTTCATTTTGCAGATGAAGAAAAAATTCTGGAGAGGTTTTGATTTAGAACCCTAATTTTATGACACCAAATGCTTTCCATTGTACTGCTCTTGAAGTACTCTTCAAAAGGTCAAAGTCCTGTGTTTTCAACTTAATCTTGTGGCTGCTCAAACACAGACAAAAAGTGGTCACCTTTATGTGAAAAATATTTTCTAATGGAAGCACTAAGAACAAAAAAAAAAAATAGAAATTAAGAATGTTCCATGAAGAATTTCTGTTGCTGTCTTCTTTCAATTGGGAAATGCATTTTGGAACCTAAATAGAAAAGGGGAAAAAAAACCCATATAGGTGAATTTGAAAGCAATGCTTTTCTTAGAATTGTGAGAAAGGAAAATATAATCCTGAAAACCATTTACAAGCAATATACTTTGAGTTATCACTTACATTTTTGCAGTGTAGCCCAAGTGCTACATTGGTACCACTGAGAAATTAAAAGAACTAAAGGAAGCTTTCCTGTACTTTGAGAGGAATCTCTATGGAAGATTGTCCAGGATCAGAGAGTGAGGAGGTTATTTCCCACACTGATGAAATTATCCTTTCAAGTAAATACTAAAGAGTCCCTTTACAGAGACTTTAAAAAAAAAGTCCTATTTCTATAGATTTTCTGATTCTAATTCTCAGACACATTAATAGCTAAATTATAGGTTTGGCTATCTGGAATTCTTGGAAAATGAGTTGTTCTGGATAGCTGTGGGCAGATTTTCCCTTTTAAATACTTTGTTCTGAAACAACCTTTTAGCTGGAAATCTTTCTTAAACGTAACTTACCTTCACAAATAGAATATACCAGTTTAACTTGATGACTCAGGTTTGTTATCACAGACGTGAGTTATTGTACTATATAGTAATGTTTTCAGTTGTTGGAGGGCCCTCAAGTAAGTAGCATCAGTCTGCTTTTGGCTTTTTGGTTTGTTTTGACTCCTACACTCAGATTAATCCTGAATGGCTGGCCTCTAGTGCCCACAAGTGCTTACCTGTGTAATTCTTAGTAACACAACCAGAAAATTAGCCTTCTAACATTTACTAAGGTTGTATAGCAAAAGAACTTAAAAGTTATTCCCCAAAGTCTGGGGAATATTTTTCCCACAAATAAAGGAACTTGGTAGTCACAGTCACAAAGTACACTGTAAGGAATACTTGTTAAAACCTTGGTACTGGAAGAGCTTTTTTTTTTTTCCTTCCTAGAGTCCTCATGAGTTCTTGTTAAATGTATCTCTCTTCAAAGGGTCAGGTGCTTTCGTAGTGTCCGCAGCTAACACTTCTCTCTTGCCTTAAGGGGTCATAGCCCTTTTGGGCTACCAAAATAGATAACACTATCATTCCTGGATGGATGTATTATTTCCTGACAGTCAAGTCTCTCAGACCTCAACTATTTTAACTATCTACTTTTGAGCCATTCTCACCAGGGACTGGGTCTGTGGGTGGGGTGAGGGAAGAATGAGAGAGAAATTTAATCCAAGAACAATTTTCACTCTGGGGCTTGACTCAGATTCTTGAACTGAATTTATTCCCCCATTAGACTAGTTCAGCACTAAACTGGTCCACAGATTAATTTACTTTTGTTTTTACAGTAGGCCCAGTTAGTAACAAAAATATAGTGCTTGGTAAAAAAGCACCATAATCCTTTAAAACTGATAAAGAATTTTGTTCACACCTAGTTTATACTGTTGATTGATTCAATGAAACCATCTAGGCCTCCTGTGACTGTGTTAATTGGGGAGGGGGTAGAAGCCTATTTGGCAAATGAATTAACACTAGGATTCCTTAATTGTGAAGTTCTTTAGTAAATTGAGGCAGATGCTCTCTTGAGGGAATTTAGACCTCTTCCCCAGAGAAGAAGGCAAAGGCCAAGGCTTCCTGGAGAAGGCAAAGGCCAATTCTCCAGACTTAAATTCCCCTTTTCCCTAAAGGGGAGAAAACCAGAGGAAGATGATGCCTGTGAAATTTAAAGAAAGGTTTTTATTAAACAGAAGAAAAAACATGTGCATGGGCACTGTCCACCCTGTGCTTAACAGGACAAGTAATGGACGGTTTAGAGTTTATATGCCTTTTAAACAAAGGAAGTTAAGGAATTTTGGGGGAAAAGGTGGTCTTACAAAGGTCAGTGAGCACCATCCCCACTTGGAGGGCATAGTGAGGAATTCTAGGGGTTGAGCTATGGCCCTTTGATTCACAAATCAGGAAGCATTCTTGTCGATAAGCTGTCCATTGTTTAAGGCTTGATAAGGAGATGTCTCTAAAAGCAGGATATTGAGAGTCCCATAACCAAAGTTAGGGGAATCTTTGGAGATAAGTTGTCTCCAAAAACCATAAAACAGGATGTTTCCAAGAGTCCTATAACCTACAATCAGGAAAGTCTTTGACTGTATGATGTCCCTTGAAGGTCCATAAACCACCACATGGCTCAGGGTCTAGTTCAAAGCTAATAGTTGTTTCCAACTGGGTTTACCCTTGGTCACTGCAAAGGTTGTTGGTATGTCAAGCTGCTCACTCTGTGTCTTAGATAATACAGTCAGTCCTCATCCTTCTTGGTTGCCTGAATAATTGGGGAGATCAGGAACAAATTCACTTGAACGGTATATTTTAAATGAAATTTTGTTTCTTTTCTATAATGTTTTCCACAAAAAAAAGTACTGTTGTAGAGCTTTTCTCAACATATAATACTACTTTTGTCCAGTAGGTGGAGCTGATTGCAATATAGTGAACACTTTTTAAACTGTATGGTATAATACCTTTATTTTTTTTTTATTATAGAACAATAATAAGTCTTACACACTTTTATGGTTCTGTGATAATAGGAACATGGCTACTCCCTTTTGCTGGGCCAGATCACAACCATTCCAAGCCTTATAGTGTCTGAATGTTATTCATTGTATCCTTCAATTTCTCTGTTAAAGATCCATCTAAGATATTCTCTGGGTCTTTTAATATTTTAACCTTGCACATAAATTATGTACTTGAAGGGAAGGGCTATTTTATGTTCTTGTTATAACCTGGAAGATCACTTAGCTCAATACCTTACACCTAGTCAGTGTTTAAGAAATGATTGTTTAATTGAATTGAGGGTACCAATTAGCTCTTGAACTGCCTAGCCAGGTGTAACTAGCCTAGCCATGCACAAGCAGCTTTTCAAAAGAATGCTACTGTGAACAGCTTTAAAGGTTCTGATTACACAGTATAGTGAACACTCCATTCCATAACAAATCAAAACAAAACATTCACAGAAAATCAAGGTACAGCATTCACATTATTACAACTTAGCACAGAAAATCACAATATAGTATTCTCAACAGCTTATCATTAAAATGGCCACATAGTTTTCACCAGAGTGGTCACAATATTTAGAACAAAGAACAATCATCTGGTATCCCTAAGGAGGTTTGCCTCCTTGCTTAGTCATTCAGTCATCTCCGAGTACAATAGTCATCCACTCATAGGGCAACTAGGTTAACTCAATCAGTCATTTATTTAGCAATCAGTTACTAAGTACATTAATCACTAAGTACAATCATTAGAAAATACACAAATCCCCCACCCCTAGGTCATTGGTAAACCATGTTATGATCACAGCATTCAATATCCAAGGAGAGGTCTTTTCTTCATCTTGACTTGGGGCCGGTTCTCAGATTCCCTGGATCCCCTTCCGTGGTCCCAGATTCTACCTGGATTCACCAAACTGGATTCACCTGAGTTCAATCGCAGACAGCTCCCTGTTCATTGTCCAGCTCTCTGGGTAGGTCTTGCTCTACAATGGAGTTCACAGGGTCCAGTCCATCTGAAATCCTTCACTATTTCTGCTCCAGAGAATTCAAGCCTCAACCAAGCCACAAACAAACAAAGTCTCAGCATCCTGGTCATGCTTCCTCAGTCTTCTGCTTCCTCAGTCTTCTTCTGGGTTCCTGGCCTCCTGGCCTGTTCAGAAAAAGCCCTACCATCACAAGTTCTCAGGGAATTCTGACTGTACCTCTCTGGGGCTTTTCTTATATATACACAGTCTTAGCTACTTCCTGTTTCAGCCAACCCCTTCCTGTTATGTCATCAACAGGAGACAGTTCATACCTTCTGTTTCTTTCACAGAGGTTTGATTAGTTACTAAGGGCTAAGTACCTGCTTATTTGCCAGAACAAAAAGGGGTCTTCAAATTTAAAGTAACTACCATTACACCAGGGTGGGGAACCTATGGCCTTGAGGCGACATGTGGCCTGCTAGGTCCTCAAGGGCAGCCCTTTGACTGAATCCAAACTTCACAATTGGCCTAGAGGCCACAGGTCCCCCGACCCCTGGCTAACCTCTCTAATTCTTGTTACATAACCAACTCAGTACAATCTTTTCTGATTGCCTTATCCTTGTCTCTTATATAAGTTCTTACCAACAAGCCCTCACTAGTTATGTACTTTAGCCTGCTTGTGTCAGTTTAAATGTCCACAGTAGAAAACAGTATACAACCACAAAATCATAGAATTTAACATTATAAAGGGCTTTAGAGATTAGCTAGCATCCAACCTATTATTCTACAAGAGGAAAATGCATATTGTCCAATATAACATTCAGCTAGAGGGATAGTCCAGTAATTCCTACGTGTGTGTATGAATGTATAACTATCTTGGATAAACACTGCAGAAGGATGGGCACTGTGACCTAGAGTTGAATAGAAAAAAGAGAGATTTTATTATCTTAGGATTCCTTTGGGAGACTTCTATTGGATTTAGTACCTAAATCCCATATGCAAACACTGGGAAAAAGCAAAACAGCCTATAGTTTCAGTATTCCCCAGTTTAGGCCCTGATCACATCTCACCTGAATTATTTTAATTGTTTTCCCAGTATCCAGTCTTTCCCCTCTCTGATTCTTCCTTAACACAACTGCCGAATTGATATTCGTAAAGCACAGGTGTAACCATGCTCAAGGAGCTAAAGAAGCTCCTTATTGCCTTAAAGATGAACTAGGAATTCCTCTGGCATTTTTAAACCCGTCACAATCTGACTCCAGCCTATCTTTGCAGGCTAATTATGTATTACTTCTCATAATTTACTCTGTGCTGGCATACTCATTAGTCCTCGTACAAACATACTATCTCTTGTCTCCATGCTTTTGCACAGGCTCTCTCCCCTGCCATGAATGTTGTCCATCATCTCTGCCTTTTGGAATCCTTGGTGCCCTTTAAAGGTCATCTCGCATGCTACCTGATTCTGAAGGGCTTTCCTGATTCTCCTAGGCATTCATGTCTCACCACGGAATCAAATGAGATACTTGTAAAAACAAACCAAAAAAAATATTCAGCACAGCGCCTGGCATATAGCTGGCACTTTATAAATATATATTGCTCTCTGTTTTGTATATTATGTATTATCTTATTACCAAATGTACTTTAATGTAAACCCTGTAAGTGCAGAGACTGTTTCACTTTAGTATTTGAATCCCCAGTACCTTTGGGTACTGGGGATTCAAATACTAAAGCACATAGTAGGTACCTCATAAATGCTAACTAATTGATAGTTAAGGGCTTTGTCTACATTCAGGAAAGAAATTAGTTTTTCAAGGATCCAAGCTGGGGGAGAGGATTTAAAAATTCATAAGGTCAGGGTCTAGAGCTGAAAAAATTCTCAAAAGTTAGCACCTAGTCCAAACCCCACATTTTCCAGAGGAGAAAATTGAGACCCAGAAAGTGCAAGGAACTTGCTCATGGTTACAAGTAGTAAGTAGCATAGCCAAGACTCAAATCCAGCTCCCCTTATTACGGAGACTGCCTCCCCAAAACGACTGTTTTGTAATTCTACACAAACAGTAGCATAACATTAGTTAGTAACAGTTGCTACAAAATGTAGCCTGTAATCACTAGTTTGTAGTAATTAACTAAATTATGAGCTCCCTGAGGACAGGAACAATAGTTTATTCATCTTTCTTTATTGATTTTAATGTTTAGCAGGATGAACACTTAAATATTGAATTGGATCTATTGAATACAGATTTGTCTTGATTTTTTAAACCATTTGAAATGGATGCTTCTAACAAAAACATCCCACATTTGTAACAGATGGTAAGTAATAACACTGGACTAGAATAATGAGTCCTTAATTTTCATTTGTTTCCAACTCTTCACGATCTCATTTGGGGTTTTCTTGGCAAAGATACTAGAGTGGTTTGCCATTTCCTTTCCCAGCTCATTTTACAGATGAGGAAACTGAGGCAAACAGAGTTAAGTGACTTGCCCAAGATCACTTGGCTAATGAATGTCTGAGGCCACATTTGAACTCAGGGAAGATGAGTTTTCCTGACTCTAAGCCTAGCACTCCATCCACTGGGACACCTAGCTGCACATAATAATGGGAGCAGCAGTGTTTGATTCAGTTTAGCAAATATCTGTTAAGCCCTTGCCCCAGTGCGAGGTACAGTGTGCCATGCCTTGATGGAATCTCAAGGATTTGCTGAGGGTTATCTAAAGTTCCTTGTGACTCCTGTCAGAATGAAAGTCAAGCAGATTTAAATAGAAGATAACCAAAAGTATGCTGGCAAATAAGTTAATCTTGGAATTGAATGCTTATCACTAACAGTGGGCCAAGTTATCAACAGACATAGGTAACATAGCTGGGTCTCTGATCATTGGAAGCTGATAAACCATCTCATTAATTCCTATAAGAAATAAACTAGTACTTCTCTTTTGCCCAGTGCCTGGCACATAGTAAACACTTTAGAAATGCTTGACTGATTGCTGAGAGAGAAATAGTCCCAGTGACTTCAGGAAAGCATCCATTTGACTTGAGGTGATCCCAAGGTCTATCAGAATGAAGAAACCAGTGCCTGCCACCAGCCCAGATTCTAGCAGGGGAATGTTGTGGAACTGTGACCTCATTTCCTGGGAATGGTTAGTATAGTAATCAAAGTTCTTCAGTCTAGGGCCACACTTTTGCTCAGTACCAACTGAGTACCAACCCAAGGAATCTGAGCAAGTTCTGACTGACCTTGTGAATCCCATGCAACTATATTCAGATCTATAAAATGATTCTCTCATTTCAGCCTAGAGTTTCTGAGTAGCTGACAGCTCGTTATTGGGAGAAATGTTGACACACTATATTCTTGTTGCCAAACTCTCAAATAAGCACAATGCTATAGAAGTATAAGGGTTTTGAAAGCCAGGGTTATTGTTAAGTATAGCTCCTGGCCCTATGTTGATATGCGTAGCTGGAAATCGAGACCAGATAAATCAACTGACTCAATACTTGGTCATTTCAAAAGTATAATGCAGCTTCCTGATTACTAATTAGAAGATTGTATCATGCTGCTCCCTAGAGTATGTCTAGTGCTGATATTATCGGGCCCTTCCCCATGGAAACTGAATCATGGAGAATCAACTCAGGAAAATTTGGGTGAAGACTTTCCTATAGTAGTGGCTGGACTTTGGCTAGTATATGGAGGAATGGGAGGTGGAAGGAAGGGAGCATTTTGGTGATTCTAAACAGCTGCTGCCTAAAAACCAGATGATCTCTTATCTGCATACTCAGTCCATTAACCCATCTAACCCATCTCCAGGAAGGAAATATTGCCCTGCTTGCCCCCTTTAACTTACAACCTCCTGCCCCCCAAGTTGTAGGGCAACATTTTTGTGATTTTTTTTTTCCTTTCTAAGGATTCTCATGATTTGTAGTTGACCTGATTTCATTTAGAGGAAATGTTAGTGGGGAGGGGGGATGAAAAGGGTCAGTCAATATGATTAGCTCAGTCTCTCAGATGAATTACTATTCAGTCCTGCTATTAATCATTTGAAGAACATTTATGATTAGACATATTCCCATTGCAAAGCAATGACATACAAAAGTAGAGACTGCACAGACTTTGTCTTTAAGGAGCTTATAACCCATGTCTCTCCCCTTCCTCCAAATAGCTGCTAGGGTGATTTTTCTACAGCTCAGGTGGGACAATTGTGAAATTTAGACTAAAATTGATTATTGATTGATTTAAATATTGAATAAGAATTTTATCTATTCACTGGAATCAATATTTATAGATCAAATTTATATTGAATTGTATAGGCCTCAGTAGTAAAATTTTTAAGTTCAACTTCCCTATTCCTATGGGCTAAAGTCTGACCACAAAGATCCAAATCTGTGAGATTTTTTGCTGACTATAGAAGGGAGGAGGGGGGAAAGGGGAGACTAGTCTGGGTGGCTAGGTGGCACAGTGAATAGAGCACTGGCCCTGGAGGCAGGAGGACCTGAGTTGAAATTCAGCCTCATACACTTAACACACACAAAAAAACTAGCTGTGTGACCTTGGGCAAGTCACTTAACCCCAACTGCCCTACCTTCTCCCCTCCAAAAAGAAAAGGGAGATGAGTCAACTTGAGCTTAATATGTTTGCTTAGCAGAGGGCCATTGGTGATAAGGAGTGCTTACCATGGGACTTTCCAGAGGATGATGTTTTTCCCATTGCCATGACTCTTGGAAACGCCCTCTCTGAGTTAAGCCAAATATCAGCCCACCCTTCATCTCTGTGTTAGATCAGTCACAGTCTTAGTTTAGTTTGTATCACTGAACTGTTTCTGGTATGTAACTAATTGTATAAAAGAGCTACTCTGACGGTCAGATCCTTGACTGGTGGGGGGGGGGGGGTGGGAGTGGTAGAGAGAGTGTCTTAGATTATTTTTATTGGAATTGCTAGCCTTGCCAATAAATTGATTTTGTTTGGACCTTTGTGCCTTGGTTTCTCTTTATTGATGATTTTTATCACAACACAACATCATTCTCCTCAATAAATTCTAGTAGTTCTCTTTTACCTCTAGGATCAAATATAGACTCCTCTAGTTGACATTTAAAGTTCTTTGACCCAGTCTACCATTCCAACCTTTTTCAACATGATTGCCCCTCCCACTCCTTACAATCCAGTCAAACTGGCCTTTTTACTCTTCTTCTTAAATGGCATTCCATTAATTTTCTTCTTGCCTTTGAATAGGCTGTTCCCATGTATAGAATACAGCCCTTCTCACCTTCACTTCATAGAATCCCCAATTTCCTTCAAGTTCAAGTGCCATCTTCTTAATGAGATATTCTTGATCCTCTGTATATGATAGTGTCCTACTCCCTTTCGAGGATCCTGAGATATATCCAAGTGAAGTAATTAGCTTAAGGTCATTAAAAAACTTACTAAGCAAGTATTTGAACTCAAGTCTTCTGACTCTCATTGAGGACTCCTGGCTTCCTTCCAGCCTTGGCTCAGATTTCACCTTCTGCAGGGGGCCTTTCCTAGTCTTCTCTCTCTCTCTCTCTCTCTTTCTCTCACTTCCTCCCTCCTTCCCAGATCCTTCTTCCCAGAGATTACCTTCCATTTATACTGTGTATGTCTTATATGTACATAGTTATTTGCATGTTGTTTCCTCTATTAGAATGTAAGCTCCTTGGGGCAGCTAGGTAGCACAATAGGGCGGCTAGGTGGCGCAGTGAATAGAGCACTGGCCCTGGAGTCAGGAGGACCTGAGTTGAAATCCAGACTCAGACACTTAACACTAACTAGCTGTGTGACCTTGGGCAAGTCACTTAACCCCAACTGCCCTCCCCCAAAAAAGGCAAAAAAAGAAAGAATGTAAGCTCCTTGAGGGCAGGAGTCATGTTTCTATCCATAGAGCTTAGCACAGTGCCTAATATATCGAAAACATATGTTTGATTAAATTAATTAATGCTTGTTGACTGACTTCAAGTCCAGTGCAACCTCTCTTATTCTGTCCCCAGTCTGAAAACAGCTAGATAAAATAAAGCATTTTATATGTTACTTTTCAGATTTCTCTAACCTGAGAATCTCCTAAAGAAGATCCAATTCTATGTAATGAGACACTGGCCAGTGAGATCCCAGTCCTTACCAGCATAAGCATTAAGCTCCACCTGATGCAATGTCCTCTGTGGATATGGGGGGGGGAAAGGGAGGAAGATATTGATTTTATTTTTTAATATGTTTTATTTAAAATGTCTATGAGTATACAGTTTGAGATGTCCAACAAATAGTTGGAGATATAAGACTAGAGATCAGTAGAGAGATTAGAGTTGGATAAATAGATTTGGAAAATCATGGCATAGAGGTGATAATTGAATCCATGGGAACAGATGAGATTACCAAGTAGAAAGATATAGAAGGAGAAGAGGACCCAGGATAGAACCCTTTGGGATACCCAGAAAAGAAGACTGAGAAGAAATGGTCAGACAAGTAAAAGAATTAGAAGAGAAATGTTATGAAAACCCTGGAGAGAAGAAAGAATCAAAGAGAAGAAGGGTATCAATGGTATCAAAGGCTACAGAGAAGTTATGAAGGATGAGGATTGAAAAAGGCTGCTAGATTTGGCAATTAAATGGTCATTAATAACTTTGGAGAGACCAGTCATGAAGTGACTCAATTCCATTTTTTCATACCCAATTAAAAACTAGGTATACATATGTTGTCCCTGAAAATCAGTCTGTCAATCAACAAACATTTCTTAAGTGCTTTCTATGTTTCATAATTAGGCTATGCACTAGGGATACAAAGACAAAAATGAAACAATTACTGCCCTGGAGAAGCTTACAGTCTATAAACTCGGGAAAGAAAGGTACTGGCTATATAGCTTTTACCACTGCTAAACAACTAGTAGACTTGGCTAATATATACTACCTGGAAAGAGTAAATCTTAATAAAGAGATTGTTACATAAATTAATTTATATATTTAGTGCTACATTAATCAAACTACCATGGGATTACTAAAATGACACTGAATTCTATGTAATTATAACGGCTAATCTTGATCCTGAGAAGAGATAAGGAAATTAATTACCCTTTTTCATTTGGAAAGGGGGTGGAATGTTTTGCATATTCTCAGAGGAAGTGATTGGTTTCTCATAATTATTTTCCTTTGTTACAAGGAAAGGAGGAGGAAGAATACATCCAGACCTTATTCTATAAAAGAAAGATATCCTATGAAAGGTATCAATGCAATTTTTTTAAAGAAAAGATTTAATGATCATCATGGAACAGATAAAGGAACAACTTTTCAAGTTAAGCTTCTATTCCAGGGAGAATTTTGATTGTTATATGAATTTCTTTGAAAAACCTTTGCACCACTTCAGGCACAAGAGAAACCCCAACCAATATTATCCCTTTTGAAGTGATCTTCAACTGCTAAAAAAAAAAATAGCTGTTATGAAAATAGAAACAACAGATCCTTTTTCCCCATATCCTAATGATTGTTGGAGTAAGCTGGGAAAATCCTTACCAATACATCAGAACAGATTTTCTATCTAACTACTGGAGCGAAAAGCAGTCCTGAAAATCTGGAGAGGGTATTCAAGAGAAGAGAGTGATCAGCAGTGTCTGTGGGATAGATAAGAAGGATGTGGATATATAAAAGATCAAATATACAAAAGAAATTTAAAAGCACTATTTTAATAGTTTTTGAAGTAAAAGTTTATAATCAATAACCAACTGATTAATTTACTAATTAAAGCACCTACTATATGCTAAATACTATGCTAAGTCCCAAGGATACTTGGGAGTAAAAAAAAGAGGTAAAAGATAGTCCTTGCCCCCAAGAAGCTCACAATCTAATGTAATTGTAGAGAGGTGGCGTCGCACAGAAAATAAATAACAAGATTCCCAGTCAGGAAGCACTGGGTCCCAGCTCCGCCTCTGACACATATTGATATGCTTCTGGTAGAGGGAGCTCTTTTTATCAATGAAATCACATTGGGTTAAAAAAAAAAAAGTAGTTGTAATGTTTCTTGTTCTATATTTATTCCTCCCCCTGCTTTGGGGAGGAGAAGAGACTTTGACCTCAGAGTTAGAGACAGGAGACAGTTATAGGAAGAGACATAATAATTAACAATAGCTAACCTTTATATAGCACTTTGCAAACTGATTTACATATATTATCTCATTTGATCCAACAGCCCTATGAGGTAGATCCTATTATCTCCATTTTATAGATGAGCAAACTGAAACAAAGTGAAGTTAAATGATCTATGTAGTGTCACACAGCTAGTATCTGTAGCAAGCTTTGAACTTGGATCTTCTGTCCCCAAAGCCACCACTTGATCCAATTCACCATCCAGCAGAAGGGAACACGCTCAGATTCAGAGAGAGGAGTACCATGTAAGGTTTCTACTAGCTGGTACTGCTCACTGTAGTCCACTCTTCTTGCTCCATTTTGGGCTACCTTCCTCCAGGTGAGATCAGAGGTCACATCCAAGACAAGTCAACTGAAACAAAAACACATTACTTCCTGTGGGAGCCTACTCTAACAAGATCCCAAGTCTATGGAATAGAGAAATTGTGCCATGAGTCTAGGTCCAGAGTGCCTCCAACATTTCTGTGTCTTTATCTAAATCTTGGCTCTGCCTCAGGTACAAGTCAAGATCTAGTGGGTACTCTTTTGCCCACTTGCAAGAGGAAAGCTGTGGGGAACCAAACTAACTCAAACTGCCCATTTCTTAGAACTCATGGTTAAAGAATTAGATTATGAAAAATTAGATTGTAAGCTCCTTGAGGGAAAGGATTGTCTTTTGCCTCTTTTTGTATTCCTAGCACTTAGCACAATGTCTGGCACATAGTAGGCACTTAATAAATATTGATTGAAGTTTTCGTACTATCTGGGGGGAGGGGTTGAATTCCAGGGTATAGGAGAGCAGCAAGTTTACAGTTGCTTTTTATACTGTTTTATTATACATCATGCGATAGTTATGTATTTTCTGTTCAATGCTGAATAAGACCACTATATGCAGTTTCCAACCATTTGTCTATTTCTGTAGAAGGAGTCCCCTAACTAGACCTTGCTGGAGAACAGAATATTCAAGAAGGAGGTGGGGTTCAGCAGCGATAGGGGCTCAAGAGCTCATTTCTGATTCCATGAGTCTACAAATCCATGTACCTCTTGACAAGTCAAGGTTATCCCAGAGTGGGACAGGAGGGATGTTAGAATTGTTAACTCTCTCTCTTAGAATCATGATATGGAAACATTTAATAATAAGCCTTTCAGCCCAGCAGGGCACATACAAATTACCAGGACAAACATGGGCTTCCCTAGGATCCATAGCAATTAGTTCCAGCTAATGGTTAAATACAATAAATAAATATTATCTCAAGTGAAATAATATCTGTAACTACTTAGCACAGCACCTGCCAAAGAGTAGGTGCTATATAAATGTTTATTATTATGACTTCAAAATAAAACTATTTTAAAAGCAAGAATACATGTCAGACTACCTTAGAGCCATCTGTGGGCTAGCTAGTCACTTTATCTGTGTTTTTTTTTTATTTTAATTTATTTATTTACTTTTAGTTTAAAACATTCAGTTCCTCAATCCCTTGAGTTTCAAATTTTCTCCCACTCCCTCTCCTCTCATCTACCCCCACAGCAGCATGCAATCAAATATAGGATCTACAAATACCTTCACATTAAACATTAGTCAGATTGTAATGAGGGATTATAACCAATGGAATGAACAATGAGAAAGAAGAAATAAAACAAAACAAAAAAAAAGAGAGAGAGAGCAAGTAGTTTGCTTCAATCTACATTCAGACTCTGTAGTTCTTTCTCTGGATGTGGATAGTCCTTTCCATCATGAGTCTATTGGAGTTGTCTTATAACCTTGCATGGCTGAGAGGAGCCTAGTCTCCTTCTCTAAATCACTTCACCTAGGTTCCCTAAATCAAAATTATTCTCTCCAGCCTGGATCCTTCCTCTTCAACCTCCTCAGCAGCAGCTGCTTCTGCCTCCACAAAGGTTACTCCAAGAAGATCTGATTCTACCTCTCTGGGGCTTTTCCTTATATACAGTATTTCCCCCTCCCTGTTCAGCCCCTTTCTGTTACATCAGCAACAGGGGGTCACACCTTCTGTTTCTTTAACAGAGTCTTGATTAATTACTAAGTGCTAAGTACCTGTTACCTTTGCCAATACAAAGGGATCTTCAAATTCAAATTACATTACCATTACAGTCTCTGTCTTTATTCTGCCATCCTGGCTCTGCTCCTTTTTATGATTCTCTTGCATTACTCTCATTTCTTTTCCAAATTTTTCTTTTACTTCTCTAATTTGCTTTGTAAAAATCTTTTTTAAGCTCTCCCAAGAATTCTTTTTTTGCCCTGAGACCAAATTATATTTTTCTTTAAGGCTTCACATGTAGCCATTTTGACACTATTATTCTCTTCTAAGTTATGCCTTGATTGTCCCTATCACCATAATATCTTTCTGTAGTCAAGCTCTTTTTTTGTTTTGTTTTGCTTGTTCATTTTTTTCTGCCTTGTGCATGTGTGTGTGTGACTTAGTGTTTTTATGTGAGAGTTGGGTTTTTGTCCTGCACTGTCCCAAGCTTTGGGTCTTTCCACTGGCTTTCACTGGGCTTCAGGGCTTAGCTGCTTGCTTTCTCTGGAGGGTAGACTTCCCTTTTGACTTGTATTAGGGGGTGGAACCTCCCTGTTGGCTTCCCTTGGGTGTGTGGATTTAGCTGTTTACCTGTTCTAGGAGAGGGAGCCTTGCTGCTGGATTGCTGTGGTAACAGAGTCTTTCTGGTGGCTGGCCCTGGAGGAAGGATCTTACTGCTGATCTGCCCCAGGGGTGAGGCAATGCTGCTGGGTTTCTATGGAAACAGGGTCTTTCTGCTGGTAGGCTCCAGGGGTGAGGTCTTGCTGTTGGCCACTTTAGGGGTAGGACTTGACTAATGGTCAGCAACAGGATCAAGGCCTCTTTGGTAGCTCCTACTGGGGGTGGTGTTGCTAGGGTGCGTCTTTGCTGTGTTGCACAGATTGCACACCTGCCTAGGGGGCTGCTGGTTTGCAGGAGGGCAGGGCCTCCTTGGTGGTTTACCCCAGACTTGGAGCCTTGCAGCAGGCCCCCTGCTTTGAGGCTGGCTGCTACTGCTGCCCTTGGACTTTACTCCCTCCCAACCCAGTGAGACAGATCTTTCCTTCTGGGCTGGTAAGCTGCTTGCCTACTCCTAGATCAATTCTGAGGCAGTTTTTTAGTTGTTGGGAGGGCTTCAGAGATGTTCCTTTCTTACTCTACCATCTTGGTACCAGACCCTGGTACATTTTTAGAAACCTTACTTTTGCTTCTGTTCCATGTTCTGTGACCTCACTGCCCATTATCAGCAGGCCTTTTATCTGAAAATACAATGTAAACCCAGACCTCTAGAGGCTCTGATCATTTGAGCACACCCCATGACTCATGTGAGCCATCACCCAGTATGTTGCCCCACAGAATAGTTGAGGCAAGGGAGGTCATATGTGACTGTGAATTGATGTACCTTCCTGTGCTGTTCTTGGTTATAAGTAACAATAAATCATTCTAATCCATTCTAGTGTAGCATGTCATTTACCAAAAGTCTGCCCTAAATTTGTATGACAGCTACAATTTACCATTATGCTAAAAATGCTAGCCATGGCAATAAGAAAAAGAAATCAAGGAATAAGTGTAGAAAACGAAATTATCCATTTTGCAGAAGATCTCATGGTCTTAGAGAATGCTATACAGTCAACTCAAAATCAGTTAAAATAATAGCTTCAGCAAAGTTGCAGGATATAAGATAAATGCCCATAAATCATCAGCATTCCTGTATATAACCAACAAATCCCAGTAAGAAGAACTAGGAAGAGAAATGTCATTCAAAATAACTAGAAAAGTTATAAAACACTTGTGAGTACATCTTCTCAGATAGGAATCTAATTATAAAATACTCTTTGTAGAAACAAAGATGGACCTAAATAATTGGAGAAACATTAATTGCTCATAGATAAGCTCAATCAATATGTTAAAAATGACAATACTACCTAAATTAATTTACTTATTCAGTGCTATACCAAACAAACTCCCAAAAGAATATTTTTTAGAACTTGAAAAATAATAACAAAATTCTTATGGAGGAACAAAATGTTAAAAATCAAGGGCAATTATGAAAAAAAATTAGGAAGAAAGGGGATCTATCCATATCGGTTCTAACTATGCTGCAAAACAGTAACCATTAAAATGATGTGGAACTAGTTTTAAAAAAAAGGTTGATAAGACTAGGTACTCAATATATAGATGTTCCAAACACAATATCATAGTGTTCAATAAACCCATAAACCCTAGGTACTAGGAGAAGGGTTAATAATTTGACAAAAATTGCAGGAAAGACAATATACCAATTTGTAGAAACTAGGTTTACACCAACACTTATGCCATATACCAAATAATACGTGACTTAAATATAAAAGGTTGTGTCATTGTATCACAAACAAATTAGAAATGTAAGGAAGAAATTACCTTTCAGATCTATGGATAGGGGAAGCATGTATATGGATAGGGAAGCAAGTGATCACAAAAGATAAAATGTATAATTGTGATCACATAAAATTCTCAAGTTTTGCACAAACAAATCTAATGAAATAAAATTAGAAGGGAAGCAGGCAATTGATGGGAAAAGCTTTACAACAAGTTTTTCTGATATAGGTCTCATTTCTAAGATATTTCAGGAACTGATTCAAATTTGTAAGATAAAATACTGTTCCTCAATAGATAAATGGTTAAAATATATGGACTTTTTAGTAAGTTAAACTATTTAGTTTTCAGAAAGAATCCATGCTATCGATAATCATATCAAATCATATAAAAATTAGAGAAAAATACATTAGAGTAACTTTGAGGTTCTACATTATACCAATTAAAGTGGTAAAGATGGCAACAAAAAAAAAGGAAACTGACAAATAGCAAAAGAGTTGGGGAAAATAGGGAAAATTTTTGATGGAGCTATAAATTGTTCCAGCCGTTCTGGAAAGCATTTTGGAACTATACCCAGAAAGTCTGCAAACTTTGAGTCAGCTGCTATACCACTGCTAGGCCTATACCTCAAAGAGATCAAAGAAAGAAGAAAAGGACCTCTATGTACAAAAAAATTTATAGTAGGTGTTTTTGTGGTAGCTCAGAATTGGAAACTAAGTGTTCCAATTGGGAAAGTGATAAAGATATCATGGTTGGTGAATGTCATATTGTTATTGCATAAAAAATGACAAAAAATGGACAATTTCAAAGGAACCTGGCAAGACCTTTATGGACTGATACAGAATGAATTGAGCAGAACTATGAGAACAATTTATATATAATAACAACAGTCTAAAGCAGTGGTTCTCAACCTTCCTAATGCCATGATCCTTTAATATTTGTATGTGGGCATATCTGCATGTGGGCAGACCTGCCTGGAGACAGATAGGGGAGCGCTGTCTCGGTTCCTAAGACCATCAGAAATATGTGTTTTCCAATGGACCCCGTTCGACCCCCAATGGGGTCGTGACCCACAAGTTGAGAACCACTGGTCTAGAGCAAAACAGCACTGAAAGACCTTAGAATTCTGATTAATGTTATGATAAACCTTGAATCTGAAAGACAGAAGGTAAATCCAAGGCACTTACCTCCTAAAAGAGAGGTGAACTTAAAATTCAGAATGAGACATACATTTTTGGATGTGGCTAATATGGGGATTTGTTTTGTCAAATTATATAAATATGTACTGAGGGATTCATTTTTCAGGTTTTTAAAAAACATTTGCTCAGTGGGAGAGGGACAGAATAATAAAAAAATACTGTCTACTTGAAAAATAAAAATAATTTTAAAAAAGAAAAGGAAGAAAAGGGTATGTTAAGTGCATATTTTTAATACAATTGGTTGTCAGTTGTGTCTCGGAAAAGTCCTGTGGAAACTGGGCTTTTATAAACCGAATCATTTCTTAAATGCACTATGAATATTATATAAAGAGTCTGAGTTAGCTTAGGGAGTCCTGGGGTAAGAACATGAAATATTTGAAGGAAATCCTAATTACGATACTAGCTGGGCAAATCACTTATCCATTCATCCCATACACTTATCCACACACCCCATATGCAGGGGTATACTGGAGCTAGCTCAAACCAGCTCTCAAGCTGATTATTAAGTTTTCAGTATGAGCATTTACATTTCTAATATGGATAAATGTTACAAATCAGGGCTCCATTTATTGTTTTGTTGTTATGGGAGAAATGCCTCCTTTCTGAGTTCACGTGCTGAGTAACTGTTGCCAAATATATATTTGCTACAAAGCAGAAATTATGGAGATAAAACCCCAAGTTTTATTATTATGCTCAAGCATAGGTTCAGGCCTCAGAGAAAACCTGAACCCCTATTAGGATTCTCACAAGTACTGGTATAGGCAAAATTATGTTAGAGTGACAGAGAATTCATCTATATATTGCAATATTGCATATTCCTCTTAGGCCCTAAATGTTTCAAAGAAGATAGATCCATAATCTCATACTTCCTGCAGTATCATAAAAGTTGAACAAATTTAGTTAGACAGAGTCATAATTTCCTAAATCCCTTAAGGAAACAAATTGTATCAAACAAACTCTACAGGGTAGACTAAATCAGGTTACAAATCAAACTACATTTAGAAGATTCATGAATAGGTTGATTGAGGAGGAGGATTTACATGTAGCCAAGAAGTCAGACAATTGAGACTCTTCCTTTGGCTTCTTACCTAAGGAATGTTTAAGTCACTGAGTAAATGTTCACATCCCATAGGACAGGTTTTGGTTAGGTGGAGTCAATATTAAGACAGATTTTTAGTTAACCAAGATTTGTGCGAAGAATGAAAGGAAATCATAAATTCCCCTAACACCTCTGAAATCATCAAATGCTACAAATCAGGGCTTGATTTATTATTTTGTTGCTTGTCCAGACTAAAGAAATTGATGGAGAAAAGCATCAGTTTCACAGATTAAAATTCAAAGTGTATCTGTGAATACACATCCAGTCTTCATGAGAAACCCATTACTCTTCTCTATACTGATTTACTAATTCTTGGTATGACAACCACAATTTGCCAAGTTAAAAATGGAGACACGTGATGTGACAAAGGATCTGTAATAGATTTCAGACTAGAAGGCCCATTGGAAATCATCTAGTCCACTCACTTCATTTTGCAGATGAGGGAACGTAGGCCCAGGGAGCTTGACTTGCTCAAGGGTAATTCAAAGTAATGTAATCAGTCTTCGAGAAAAGAAGATCTGTGTTCAGCTGTGACTTCTGACACATTTTGTAATATGATCCTGAGCAAGTCACTTAATATTTCAGTTCCTCAAGCAATTTTTTTTTCTTTTGGAGGCAATCAGGTTTAAGTGACCTGCCCAGGGTCACACAGCCAGTGTCTGAGGTTGTATATGAACTCAGGCCCTTCTGACTACAGGGTCCTTTGTTGTAGCCATTGTGTCACCTAGCTGCCCTTCTTGAGCAACTCTTTAAGACTAAATTGATATTTGCCAGGTGGATGCTGGATGCAAATACAAAAGTATCCC
>CM053585.1:132562617-132577449 GCA_028646515.1 Pseudochirops corinnae | reverse complement strand
ATATATGTTCTAATCCTGACTGCCACTAGTTAACTATGTGACTTTGGGCAAGATATAACCTTTTTAAGCCTCTGGTTTCTCAACTGAAAAATGAGAGGATGGGATTAGATGATCCCTAAACCTAAAGATCAGAGGATCAGGGTTCAAATCCTTGTTCTGCTTTTGAGCAAGTCACAATACTTCTAGGTTTCAACTCCCCTATGTATATTGTACCTCCTCCCACCACTGGAATATAATCTCTATGATGTCAGCAACAGGCTTGCTTTTGTATTGTTGTAGTGCCAATGCAATATTTACAGCACTGACTGTGACTATAAATATTCCCATATGGTGCTCCCTTGCAAAATATAACAGATTCTCCATATAGAAGACAGAACCAAAATATTTATTCAGACACCAGAAAACTGAATCCCAAAACCAGTAAGCTGATTCCATCAAAGTAGCAAAGAAGTTAATAAACCAAAACAACACAGAGAACCACAGCATCCTTTAGCCTTCCCACAAACCAATATAAGATTAATATTTACTCACAAACCTCTCTATCTCCTTGCCTGAGTGTCCTCTCTCTCCCACCATCTTTCTGGCTCTGAATCCCAGCTTCCTGTGGGCTCTGCTCCACCCTTCAGCAAACTCCTCCCACCACAGGCTACACGTGACTCCATTCAGCCCATTAGAGAGTACAGTTTACTTTCAAAGCAGGGATGGTCTTCAAATTCCCCTATGCTTATTCAAATTCCCATTCCCATTACAATTATTTCCCCAGTGACTGACACATAGTAAAACACTTAACAAATGCTTATTGATTGATTAATAAGTACATTCCTCATTACTGACAAAGACAGAAAAATTCAATGTTGGAGGAACCCCGTAGATAAAGTGGTATATTTTGTTGATTGCTGTGAAATGTTCCAGCCCATCTTAGACAGTCACATGAAATTATTTTAAATAAAAGTTATAATATTGTGTGGGGCAACCAGATGGTTAAGTGGACAGAGTACTGGACCTATAATTAGGGAGAACTGAATTCATATTTAGCCCCAAACACTAGCTTATGTGGCCCTGGGGAAGTCACTTAAATTCTGTTTGCCTTTTAATCTCCTAGAGAAGTAAATGGTGAACCACTTCAGTTGTTGTTTGTCTTTCATTCTCAGTATCTTTGCCAAGAAAACCTCATGGACAGTATGATCTACGGGGTCACAAAGAGTCACACAACTGAATTGCTGAACAACAACAACTTCTAACTTGAAGTGAAACATTGTAGATATGTAGATACTCATGTTTGGTAACAAATATTCCTTTCCTTGGCTCACGTTTCCCTTAAGAGCTTGTATGTCTTATGTTTAATGGTTTTAATTTATGTGAATAAATTAATCTCCCTCTGCCTAAAACTCTCCCCTGCTTATAATTCTTGAGCTGGTTTACAAATAATATCTAAATGTTCCTCCAGTGTTATTTGTGACTTCCAGAGGGACTCGAAGCTCCTTCACTACCTCCCTGGTGTCTCTTTACAGACTGGAATATTTCTCTCTGTCTCTCCAGATCCAAAGTTTCCCCAAAGAATCTCTACCTGCAGTAGCATTAATCCCACAGATTGCTAGTCTAGAGAGAATAAAGTGATACAATGAAATGAGTCAAGTGGAGGGAGGTCAATTCATTAGCTATAAAGTAGCCCAAACGAGTGGCTATTAACCACAGGAGAAGAAATTAGCTTTAAATTCTTCCTCCATTGGGGAAAGAGAGAAAGATATAACTTGGAGGAGTTGTGCAGGTAATGGGATAGACTTTAATGTTCCATCTAGGGGAAAGGCGGGAAGGGGGTGCTTGGGTTAGCTCATTTTTGTTATTTCAGCCACAACTCCAAATGTCCAAGCCAGTCACACCTTTAGCAAGGGTGAAGCAGCTGGTGGCACAGTGGATAGGTTGCCAAGTCTGGAGGCAGTAAAACTCAAGTTCAAATCCAGTCTCAGACATGTACTAGCTTTATGACCCTCAGCAAGTCACTTAACCTCCACTTGCCTCAATTTTCTCAACAATAAAAAGACAAAAACAGTACCTACTTTGCAGTAATATTTGTAAAAGCATTCGGCCTGGCACATAGTAGACATTATATAAATGCTGATTTCCTTCCCTTTAGCAAGCACAGTGGCAATGATGGCAGCAGTTTCTTCCTAAGAAAGGGAGAAATGGGAATTAAATCCTGGGAAATATGGCATCTACTTGACATTTGTCTGCCTGCCTGGTCCCAAGATGGAGGGTCAAATCCACAATTTCTTGTACTTTGCATACTAAATTCCATTTCCTGACTGTAACTCACTTTTTCTGGCTTCTCTCTTCCAAAATCCTTCACTATGCACTCCTAGTCGTCTGGATTCCAAAACATCAGCAACTGGTGGACTCTGGGATAGCATGTAATTGAGTATCTCTTATCTCCATGGAAACATAGGTCCTACAATGGCAAAAAGAAAACATAGAAAAACTATGTGCCAATTGAGGAATGGTTGAATAAACTGTGGTATATGAATGTAATAGTATATTTTCCCCTCTTAAAGAATGATGAATGTGGCAAATTAGAAGAAATTTGGTTGAGAAGACTTGCATGATGTAGTAAGATGGTCAGAAAATAGATCAAAGAGAATTTCTCCTGGGGGGTAAAAATGAGGGTACTTTCTGCAGCGTATGCTGAATTATGTCTGATTTCCAGTCAAATGATATAGAATGATTTGGAACAGGAAGGACTGGAGAATTGGACAGGGCTTTCAGGGCAACAGAAAAGTATTATGATATCTCTGTAATCACATGTAGAATTCAGAAAAGGGAGCAGCAGGCTAACAAAAATGTGACCTCTATTTTCACAAACTGTTGAAGTACTCTAGAAGAGATGAATGACATAACTTACATGTATATGAGCTAATCATGAGATGGCAAGTTTGCAGAATGCATTATATTTTCCTTGCCTGCCATTATCCCCAAAAAGATGACATATGTTGTATGAATATAGTTGACACTATTAATTATTCTATAATTCAAGGTGAGACCCAGAGGGATGGAAGTTAGTCCTCTCTACACTGAAATAGTAGAATCAGGAATTTAGGGTGGAAAGGAACTTAGAAGATCATGTGACAGAACCTTCTGAATTTAATGAGACCCATGGAAATGAAATATACATGGACAGTAACAGAACCAAGATGTTGAGAGCCTGAATGTCTTGATCCTTAATTCAGTGCTCTTTCCTCTACAACAGTGGTTCTCAACCTGTGGGTTGCAACCCCTTTGGGGGTCGAACAACCCTTTCACAGGGGTCACAAGGGTCACCTAAGACCATTGGAAAACATATATTTCCAATGTTCTTAGGAACTGAGACACTGCTCCTCTATCCGTCTCCAGGTGGGTCTGTCCACATGCAGATACACCCACAGATGAGTATTGAAGGGTCGCGGCATTAGGAAGGTTGAGAACCACTGCTCTACAACATGGTTACTCTAATTTAAACATGGTTCTGAGAAGCAGTGTGACAGAGTGGATGGAGAGATGACCTCAGAAGCAGAACCACCCGAACTCAAAGCCTGCCTTCGACACATACTCAGTGTGACTTGGGTAAAAACCCTTAACTTCTCAGTGCTATAGGCAATTTTCTAAGACTGTAATTTGTAGAAAAAATGTTGAGCTGCCTTGGGAAAGGAAGTCCTTCCACAGGAGCCACCAACACCAGTGACATCACACAGGTCCTATCCCCAGGCTACAGATATTTTAGCTGATTCTATGCATATTATCCAAAATAATAATAATAGCTAGTGTTTATATAGCACTTAATAAGTACCAGGCACTATGTGCTTTACAAATATTATCTCATCAGGGCAGCTAGGTGGTGCAGTGAATAGATAGAGTTGGAGTCAGGAGGACCTGAGTTCAAATGCAGCCTCAGACACTTGACATATTTACTAGCACTGTGACCTTGGGCAGGTCACTTAACCCCAATTGCCCTGCCTTCCCCCCTCCAAAAATGCAAAAAAAAACCCAAACCCACACCTAAAACAAATATTATCTCATTTGATCCTTTCAACAGCCTCAGGAAGTAGGAGCTATTATTATCCCCATTTTACAGCTGAGGAAACTGAGGCATATGGAGATTAATTGATTGCCCAGGGTTACACAGCTAGTGAATGTCTGAGGAAGGGTTTGAATTCAAAGGTTCCTGACTTTAGGCTCAGCACTCTATCCACAGCACTACTTAGTTGCCTCCTGAAAATAAAACTATTCCTATGGTTTTTATTCAATCACATCCAACTCCTAGTGACTCCATTTGTTGTTTTCTTGGCAAAGATACTGGAGTAATTTGTCATTTCCTTCTCTGGCTTATTTTGCAGATGAAGAAACTGAGGTAAACAGGGTTAAGTGATGTGCCTGGTGACTGAAGCAGACAGAGATTAAAGGACTGCCTAGGATCACACACAGCTATTAAGTGTCTGAAGATAGATTTGAACTCAGGAAGATGAGTCTTTCTGACTCCAGGCCGGGCACTTTATCTACTGAGCCACATAGTTGCCCATTCCCAAGGTTAGGTTATGGAAGCTGTTTGGGTTTTGTGCATTTTGGAGGGCACTTGTCAGGGGAGTTCCCTTATCATCTTTATGAACTCAGGCTTTGTTTGGGACTTTGCATCTCCCCATGCAGGGCTTGAATATGTCTATTGGACCCATTCATACCTCATTGAAGATGAGCTCATTCAGTAAACATTTATTGGAATTGATTTGTTGGCTCAGTCTGTTATGGATTAGAGCCTAAAAGGGAGTCTTCACTGAAGAGTCAGTCCTTTTTGCCCCCCTTTTTTTGAGAAACCCTGCAAGAGCTTAATACAGATCAGAAACCAGAGTGACTTGTGCCCCGAAGTGCTGAGCTGTGTGTGTGTGTGTGTGTGTGTGTGTGTGTTATCAATCAATCAAATACTTATTGAATGTTTTCTGTATGTTAAGTACTGCACAGTACAAGGGATACAAGTACAAAGAATGAAATAATTCCTACTCTCAAGGAGTTAACATTTTAACAGGGACACAAATACACATACAAGAATGCGTTGAATAAACACAAATAAAAATAAAGTAGTTGAGGAGGGAGGGCACCAGCCATAGGGAGGACCAGGAAAGACTCCATGTAGAAAATGGCATTTGAGTTGTATCTCATAGGAAGCAAAGGATTCTGTGAAGCAGAGCCAAGAAGGGAGTGAATTCCAGGCACGGGGGGATGGCCAGTACAACAACATAGAGATGGGAGATGGTGGCTGGTGTGAAGAAATGGATAAAAGGCCAGTTTGGCTGTTTTCCAGAATAAAATCATGTGCACAGTTTTGCAGACTTTGAGCCACAAATGCCATTTCCCCCCTATCCATGGAGTTCCAGAGAAAAGTTGAACTTGGGTCCTGGGGTCAGGAAAAGCACAAGGTTTCTTTTTTCCTGCCAATTGAGTCAATCCTATCCATGCATATCAGGAGGAGTATACATAGATCCTGAGTTCCTGACCCCAGTCAGTCATAGAGAGGTGGTAGAAACCCATGAGATGGCAGCTACGTGACTGGAGCTATATGACTCAGTGCTGACAGTTTCTGAACTTTTGACCTCTTAGATAGAGGAGAGAGAAAAGAATTCCTGAACAGTGAGGAATTCAGGGAGAATTGCAAAGTCCAGCTTTCTAGTGATAGAATGGGGAGTTTCTGGGATATACCAAATTACTGGGGACCAGAGGATCATGCATGTCACTTTTGAAGTTGGGAGAACAAAGGACCTGTACTTTGCCTTCTGCTATTAACATTATTTATTTGGACAGTGATGGTCTAATGAGAACGGGATTGTCTTTCTAGCATCCTCAAGCACATTTTTCTTCTGGGTAGTCTGAGTATTCAAGGAAGTGGTTGTATGGTTGAGTTACTCTTGGGGAGACGCTTGGCCTATCTAGCAAAAACATGCATTTCCCTTCTTGGGGTGTACAAGGCCTCAGGGTAGTATCAAAAGGCTGCATGCATGTATGGCTCTCTGAATGAAAGTCAGTCAATAGGCATTTATTAAGTGCCTACTATGTGCCAGGCACTGTGCTAAGGGGCATAGGGTACAAAGAAAGGAGAAAAAACAAGAGAGGATTTATTGGAATATAAACAGTTGGGAACTTGTCTGTTTAGCAAGTTCATTTTTCTTCTAAGGGGAGTCTAACCATAAGATGTTACTGAGTCTAGAGGATTGTATACAACTCTGGGCTAATATGGGGAGGGAAGATGAGACTCACCAGAGATTAAAGGAAGAAGTATTGATTGCTTGTTTAGACTACCAAGAATCCTTTACTTGATTTTTACATTTTCTATAGGGCAAAACAAAAGCTATCTAGCACTCAGTATATCCAGTCTTGCTTTGAGTGCTTGGGAGCTGAAGACATGTTTAAATATACCAATGGAGACCTAGATACTAGCTATATATAAGCTAGATTGTGAAATTTCCCAGAGACAGTTCAGGATAGAGACAAAACAAGCCAAAGAGATGAGATTCAGACGTTCGCCTCCAAGACTGAACCTGATCTATGAAAATATAGCACTTGGTGTCCAGGATCACAGATTACATAACAACAACAACAGCAACAACAACAACAGTAATTTATACAGCACTATCACATTTCTAGTGTTCTTAACCTATTCGAACCACATAAAAACTATATGGGGGATTGGGTTAGATGACAGCTGAGGTTCTTCCAGTTCTAAACATATGATATCATGGTCCTATGAACCTTGTCAGGTAGAAAGCTCAGGATTATTATCACCACTTTTCAAAGGGGATAACAGATTCTGACAAGTTAAATGTTTTGCCCATGGTCACATAGCTATTGAATATCTGAGGTATGATTTAAACCAGCATTCTCTCCATTAAGCCAAGATAGTTGTTGACCATCTAGTTTCTTCCAGTCATAGAAGGTTTGCCTCTTCATCATTAACAACTAAAATTTAGTTTCTACTGTGTGAGAACTATGCACTGTTGTCAGGATTTAGAAAAAGACTGTTGAAAGTATCTGAGTACCCTAAAACCAACTGGACTCCTCAATAACAGAACAAAAGAGGAAAACAATTTTCCAGCATGCTTAGAGTTCTAAGACAGCCTGAAATGTAGAAAGAGAACTGAAATTGGAATGAGGAAAACTGAGTTTGTGTCCCAGCTTGTATATTAGTTAGCTGTTATTAGCTGGGCAAATCTAGATAGGCTAAGTAGCTAGGTGGTACAGTGGATAGAACCTGGACTTGGAGTCAAGAAGATCTAAATCTGAATTCAAGACACTTTCTAGCTGTGTGGCCCTGGGCAAGTCACTTAAACTCTTTGTCTCAGTTTCCTTACCTATAAAAAAAGAGATAATAAAAGCACCTACCTCCCAGGTTAATGTGAGACTAGAAAGTGATATTAGTTTAATAAAATGTGCACACAAACAAAACCCAATGCAACCAAAGTTATAAGGAAAGAAGAAAACTGGGGAAAAAATTTGCAACAAGTATCTCTGATAAAGACCTCATTTCTCAAATATATAGAAAACTGAGTCAAATTTATAAAAATACAAGTTATTCCCCAATTGATAAATGGTCAAAGGATTTTGAACAGGCAATTTTCAGACAAAGAAATCAAAGCTATCTGTAGTCATATTAAAAAAAAAAACTATCAGATTGACTAATATGACCAAAAAGGAAAATAATGGATGTTGGAGGGGATTGGGAAAACTGGGACACTAATGCACTCTTGGTGGATTTGTGAACTCATCCAACCATACTGGAGAGCAATTTAGAACTATGCTCAAAGAGCTATAAAACCATGCGTATCCTTTGATCCAGCAAGACCACTGCTACGTCTATATCCTAAAGACATCTCCCCTCCCAAAAAAGGGGGAAAGGACCTATTTGTACAAAAAAATTAATTAATTTTTAGTTTTTAGCATTCACTTTTATAAAATTTTGAATTCTAAATTGTGCCCCTCCCTCCATTCCCCCTTCCTCAAGATGGCACACAATCTGACATAGGCTATACATGTACGATCATACTAAATATATTTCCACATTATTCATGTTGTGCAAGAAGAATAAGAACAAAAGGGAAAAACCATGAAAAAGAAAAGACAAAAAAACAACAAAAAAGAGAAAATAGTATGCTTCAATCTGCATTTAGACTCCATAGTTCTTTCTCTGGATGAGTCTTTTGGAATTGTCTTAGATCACTGCATTGCTCAGAAGAGCTAAGTCTAACAAAGTCATTTATTGCACAATGTTGCTGTTACTATGGATAGTGTGCTCCTGGTTCTGCTCACTTCACTTAGCATCAGTTCATGCAAGTCTTTGTAAGTTTTTCTGAAGTCTATCTACTCACCATTTCTAAGGAACAATAGCATTCCATTATATTCATATAGCATAACTATGTAAAAAAAATATTTAAAGCCACTCTTTTTGTGGTGGCTAAGAACTGGAAATCAAAGGGATGCCCATCAGTTGGGGAATGGCTAAACAAGCTGCAGTATATGATTGTGGTGGAATATTATTGTGCTATAAGAAATGACAAGCAGAGTGATTTCAGAAAAACCTGGACTTTTGTGAACTTATGCATAGTAAAGTGCACAGAATAAGGAGAACATTGTATACAGCAATAGCAATATTGTTTGATGAAGAACTGTGAATAACTTAGCTACTCTCAGCAATACAATGATCCAAGACAATCTCAAAGGACTGATGATGAAGTATGCTGTTCACCTCCAGAGAAAGAACTGATTTTGTTTGAATACAGATTGAAGCACGCTATTTTCACTTTCTTTCTTTCATTTTTTTCTTCTTTTATTAGAGTCTTCTTGAACAAAATGACTAATATGGAAATGTTTTATATAATTGAACATATATAACCTATATCTGATTGCTTACTGTCTCTGGGAGGGGTGGAGAAGAGAGAGGGAAGGAAGTGGAAGGGGAGGGAGGAATAGAATTTGGAACTCAAATTTTTAATTACCAATAGTTTAAAAAAATGCACATAGTGGCTGGAACATAATAGATGTATCAGATGTGTAATAGATATTTGTAAAAAATCACACAACTTCTTAGTCTTAATTTCCTCCTGGGTAAAATAATGTAAATAATTCCTCTGTGGCTACCTCACAGGGTTGTTGTGAGGAAATTAATTTGTAGACCTTATAGTCTGTGTCATAGAACATTATTTTCTTTTTCCTACTTTGATGATTTATAAGCACAATTTTAGAGATCAAATAAGATGATATATGTAAAGCACTTTATGACACTAAACTCTACATTATATAATTTAAATTAGCACTGGACAGACTCAAGAGATTTGACTTCTATCTGATCCCTTTTCTACTGTGTGGCCCTGGGCAAATCACTTCAACTCTCTGGGTCTCCATTTCCCAATACATAAAATGTGAGAGTTAAGCTAGACGGTGTATGTGGTTCCTTTTCAGCTCTAACCTTCTTAGTTATTCTGCAGTTGTTCTGAAAAATGCTGTTCAAATATATGCTGAATTTCCAATGGGAATATAAAGCATATGTGTACGCAGTCATTTTAAGCATGATTAGATTAAATTATTTTCTTAGGGGAAGGGGTGAGGAGAATAAGCGTCTATATAATGTCTATTATATGTCAAACATTGTGCTAAGTGCTTTACAAACACTATTTCATTTGATTTTACCAATAACCCTGGGAGTTTGGTGCTATTACGACCCCTACTTTATAGCTGAGGGAACTGAGGCAAAGTAACTTGCCTAAAGTCATACATGGCTAGTACGTGTCCAAGACTGTGTTAAAGTCATTAAAGGAGTATCCTAGTCTGGTCCCCCTGACTGTTCCTCCTCCCCCCTTTTTAGTCAGTATAAGTTTGTAAGTAGCCAGTATAAAGTGGCAGTAGCAGGAAGATTACAAAAGGGGAATCTAGAAGTCACGTACAAACTGTCCCCAAAATCAAAAGAGTATAATTTACAGATTGTATCATATAGTAACCCCAAATCACATCCTGGTAATATGTGTTGAATCTGGGGAATCCTTCTAGGTTTTACTGTCAGCAATTTTTGGTCCTATGATATGTAAATCTCAGACATGTTCCAAATCACTTCAGTAAGACCAGTGCATTGAGACAATATGGTGCTGATAACTTTGAGATGGCATAGATTTGTTAACTTCAAAGTTTTACTGACAACTTTGAGATGATCTCGATGTGTTAGCGAACTAACCCCAAAGTGGCACAGATAGAGTTAGTCCAGGGGTGGGGAACTTGCAGCCCTGAGGCCACATATGGCCCTCTAGGTCCTCAAGTGTAGCCCTTTGACTGAATCCAAACTTCACAGAACAAATCTGCTTAATAAAAGAGTTTGTTCTGTAAAACTTGGGATTCAGTCAAAATACTACACCCTAGGACCTAGAAGGTCCTAGTTAGTCTGTTTCTCCCCAAAACCCTATAAAAATAAGACCTCAAACTCCTGCCCCCTGAGCTTTCTTTTAGATGGGGTCCATGCTATGGTAATCTGTGCCTCTCTCCTTCCCCATCACTGCATCCTGCCTTCCTTCACCATCCTATCCCCCATCTGCACATCATCCTTTCTCTACCTGTCTGTACCTTCTGTGACCTTTGCCCCTATGTCCTCTGTGCCTTATTAAAGTGTGACAGCAGCCTCACTTCCTGTTGCCATTGTTGTCTTTCCTGGCTAGAACCCAAAGAACTTGAGTGCCTGCCCCATTTCATAATTTAATTATCAATGCAGAGGCCATATTTGAACTCAGGTCTTCTGGATTCCAGATCCAGGACTCTTATCAACTGTACCACAAACTGCCTTTGGGCATATCTTTCTAATCCATGTCTCACTGTGCATATTGTATAGATTATAGCATGTAGCTAGATAGGAAGCCCATAGAGTTTGTCTATGTGTGTGTGTGTGTGTATATACACATTTACATACTAAATATATATATATGCATATGTATATATATATATATATATATATATATATATATATATATATATATATATATACATATATTTATGTGTATCTATCTCTCTTGGAAAAGGTATATCTTGGAAAAGGTACTACAGAATGAGCTAGGCCCAGCAGAAGGTGGCTTGGATGCCATTTAAGCTACTGTGTGATATTTCCTGTGATCTCAAATTGCTCCCTATCATCAAAACCCATCTTTAAAAAGATTAATACCTTTTATTTTAAAAATAATTTTCATTTCTTAATGTATGCATTCCCAACCACCTACCCATATAACAAAGAATAGAAAAGAGGGAAAAAAATCAATCACCAAAATTAAACAATATTACCAATTGACTCTGATAGAATATGTATGTTTCAGACCCAGTCTCCACTCTTACAAAGAAGATAAAGAGGTATATTTTTTTGTGTGGTTATTTGTGGTTATGGTTCTGTTCATTCTGGAACAGGACCATGACATCAAGGAGATGATGCTGTGACTTGCATTGAATTGGATTTGAGTGAGAAAGGGTTGTGCAAAGTTACCAGCCTCACTTTCTCCTCCAGAGCCATCTGGATCCAATGACCAAATATAGATCAGAAAGACTGGAGATGGCCCTGGATGCAGTGGGAGAACTTGACCTTTTCAAGCCAAGGTCTTTCCAAGTTCTCACTTCGAGTAAAGCAACACCCATTCAGTGAATAGGTCTGTTGAAGAAGTGAATCAAGGGATGGCCACTTTAATAAAAATAATAATAATAAAACTGGGAGGGGAACACCCTTAGGGTTGTTGGCCAAGAGAGAAACAATTACTATTTATGTTCACTCTGAGCCAGGAGGGCCCAAAAAGTAACCGTTAAGTGGTGCTTGGGCAGGAATCTCATCTTCAAGGACAAGTGTTTAGCAAGTCATGTCAACAAGCATTTTAAAAATATCTACTGTGTGCCAGACACTGAGCTATGTGTTGGGGATAAAAGAAAGGCAAAAAGCAAACAGTTCATGCTCTCAAGGAGTTCACAAAGCACTGGGGGAGACAACTTGAAAACTACTACATACAAACAAGATATATGCAGGATAAATCGGAGACAATTTCAGAAGAAAGGTATTAAGGCTGGTTTTGTTGGACTCTCTTTTTGAAATCCCCTCCTCCCCACTTTTTTTTTTTTAACAAAGGAAGACTTACTGGTTAAAGGGGTGGACAGGATCATATTAGAAAAGAAATGTGAAGTAAAAGCAAAATGCATGAATGCAACTTTAAAAAACATTTCTTAAGGGTCAAATGCAAAAAAAAAAATTGCCCAGAAGAGCTCTACTACTTTAATAATAAGAAAGGGGACCAAAGCCTCTTGCAGAAAGAATATGACCAGATGAAGCATTCTATTAAATAAAGCAAAGAGAGGGAGATGCCTTTCATTAATGGCTCCAGAGCAAGGAAACTAGGGCTTTGACAAGCAGGTGAAACAATTGTATGTGATTGTTACCATCAAAGAAGAAAAAGGCTTAAAATCTGAAAGGCCAGACTTTTCCTTTGTATGCCACATCCCCTGCCCTTATTTGACATCACAGAGACCTCAGAGAAAATGCATCAGGGCTGCCTTGAGAGGAGCTGGTGGAGAGTCCTCTAGCACTGTGTGTTCTTGAAGAGCTGGTGATGGGTCATGTATTTTTAATGATTCAGGATAAGAACTTGGTGAGCCTTTCACAGGCACCATGCAGTCTTCTTCCAATCTGCTTGTACCAATTTCCTATAGCAGTGGATTTTGAGTTCATTCATTTCACCTTCTGTAGCCTGGAGACCAATCTCCCTGATCTCTAGCCCACAGGTATTTTTACTGCTTCTTGAGTTAATTTCATAAAGGATAATAATATGCCATAATTTGACTCTGTCTCCAGTGCTTCCTAGGCTCATGCTGACCTTTGGCTCTGATTTATGCCTAGTCCTGACCTCTGATAGAGATCTAATATTGCATAGACTATTTATGTTGAAGACTGAATGTGGTTGGAGTTTCTTCTTCCTGATGTCCTGTACGTTAGGGGCTAGTCTGGATAAAGCTTTTGTAGCTCTTCTGTTGAAAGTTCTTTCCTAATCTTTGGGACTTGGAACATTTTGGGAGACGTTTAACTTCTCTAAGATGACCTGGGAATTTGAGTATCTGACATTGCCCTTCTCACTCCCCTTTAATGAAACAATCATCAATTCCCCTAACAAGCACACAGATTCGTGATAATAGCTGACATTTTTATAGTACTTCAAATTTTACAAACTGTGCTACATACATCTTCTCGTGGAAGCCTTATCACAACCCTGTGAGGGGAATACTAAAGGTATTATTCTTCCCATTTTACAGATGCAGAAATTGAGCTTCAGAGAAGTTAAGGACTTGCTCATAGCTAGTAGGGATGAGAGGCAAAATTTGAAGGTAGTTCTCTTTGATGCTAAATCCTGCACTCTATTCACTATAAACTGAATAGTTTTATTTACAAGTTAAAGGAAACAAATAAGACTTCTATTAGCAACTTTAAAAGAGCTGAGCCCACTTGTGAGCAATCTCTCTCCAGTTTCAGTCCCTCTAGCAATACACCTGGGGGTTGTTCCTCCATACTGTATTTCTGGTCTATGGAGCTCTTGCCTCATTGGTCATTGCTTTCCTCGTCTTCTAAAGTCTATCCTTAGGAAGTTATATTACAAAAGATGACACCAAATATTCCTACTAGCTTGTTAGAGTACATTTATACATGCCTTCAGGTCTGCATTTCCCTATTTTATATGGTGGTTGCAGTCCCAGACCCTACTAGTTGTAGGTTTCCCACCAGCTACAGGAAGCTCATCTCTCTCTGAGTGCTAGCTATGGGTCCTTCTACTCAACTTTTGCATAAGCTTAAAGTATGATCACAGTTTGTGTCCTCTTTCCACCAGTGCTTGTTCTGTATGTCTCCCCCAGGCATCAGCACTTTCCATTGGGTCAATGGACCAAGGGCAGTATCCCACTCTGTCCTCAATCGTTCTACTTTCCCTCTTTCCCCTGGGCTACTATGGCATTATTCAAATTCCCTGGGGCTGCTTTCTATACTATCTAGGTAAGGGAGGGAGAATTACATGATCCTTGAATCAGAGATCCTCTACTACAACCTATTCCTGAAGGAAAAAAAAAAACCCTTTTTAACAAACCTGACCAGGGGGTTATTAAATTAAAAAAAAAAACAATTATTTTAGATTCAAGGGCCAGAACACAAATGCAGAATAGAGAAAAGAAACAAAAACATATCATAAACTTAAATATTAGAACAAGTACAAAGAAAAAAAGCATGTCATGTGCATAGCAGAACACGAGAGAGGGGGGCAGCTAGGTGGCTCAGTGAATAGAGCACTGTCCCTGGAATTAGGAGGACCTGAATTCAAATACAGACTCAGACACTTGACACACTTACTAGCTGTTTGATCTTGGGCAAGTCACTTAACCTCCATTGCCCTGCCTTCCCCCCTCTAGGAAACAAATATAAAGAACATAAAAGAGGATTCAAAATATGTAACAATAAATTTTCATTTCAAAAAAGTCTGTATAATAAATAATACACGTGTTGAGAATTGTCTGTCTTTGCTTCCTCATAAGTTTCTTTTGTTCTCTGCTGTGAACTTTTTTACTTTGTTCCTTTTTTCCCTCCCATCACACCCCAGAAGGCTACAATAAAGTTAGATATGTTTCTCTATAGTTATAGATATATCCATATCCATATCCATCCATCCATACATAGACATATACTTTCCCAAACATACTCTATCCCTGATCTTTGTTTTTATGTTTGTGCATATCTCTTATTTCCCATCCCTCCTGCCTCCTCTACTTAACTACTACCCACACTAC
>CM053585.1:132528985-132552943 GCA_028646515.1 Pseudochirops corinnae | reverse complement strand
AGGGAGAGAGAGAGAGAAAGAGAGAGAGAGGAGAGGGAGAGAGGGAGAGAGAGGGAGAGAGAGAGAGAAAGAGAGAGAGAGAAAGGAGAGGGAGAGAGAGAGAGAGAGAGGAGAGGGAGAGAGAGAGAGAGAGGAGAGGGAGAGGGAGAGAGAGAGGAGAGGGAGAGAGAGAGAGGAGAGGGAGAGAGAGAGAGGAGAGGGAGAGAGAGAGGAGAGGGAGAGAGGCAGAGAGAGAGAGAGAGACAGAGAGGAGAGGGAGAGAGAGAGAGTCTGAAGGAGCAGAATTGAGGATACTATTTGCTGTAAGGGATTATGTATGTTTATTCCGAAAGAATCTAACAATTTCTTGCCAAGGATTTTAGGTTAGCCGGAATTTGAAGGCTGTAAATATTATAGCCAACCAGCAGAGCAATGTGACTACAATGATCAGGTCCAGTGAGTTTGGAAGAGCAGTATATCTAGTCAAGATTTCTAGTCCATGAAATCCCATCTGAGGTGTAAACTGCCCATTTACATTAGTTCTTTACATGAGGACCCTTCATTCATATGCCCTACATTTGCTCCCTCTGCCCACTAATGGGTATGCATGTTGTGGGACAGTGCTCCTTAAGTTTTTTGTTTGGGGGGAGGGCATGTTCTATTATATGGTATTATAGTAAATACCTTTGTATATTGGCTATCAGAAGGCTAAATATATTGGTAGAGATTCACGAAGTATAGTTTTAGGAGTACATAAAACCTGTGGTAGATAACTTCTATGGCATGTGACCTATGTTCTCTAAAGATGCTAAAACATTTTATGTTCTTTATTTTATAAATTTTGTATTCTTCTATATTCTATTCTTATATATTGTATGATATTATACTTATATCAAATATATACTATTTATATTACATTAATTTATTCTTATATTATAAGAATTTATATTATATTCAACATTCTTATATTTTATGTATTTTATATTCTTTAATTTATATGAAACATTTTATATTCATTATTTCCCTTTCCCTACATTATATCATCTATACATCATTATTCCTACAGTAGAAGTTACCTTTGAAATCCCTAAACCATGCTCATACATGTATGCCAGATTGAACATGGCCTGGGCACTGTGGTATTTATCCACTGCAATGCTGTAATGAGTCACCGCTGTTTTATAATCTTTCTTTGTTCCATAGCCATAGTAGTGGTAATCTCCAATTTTAATTCTAGCAAATGCATTGCCTGTTAGAAATATTAAAAAGCAGAGAAAAGTCATGACAACCCAAAATCATTGTATTAATTTGTTCCTATCTCCTAATTACTTAATGTTCTTGCTTTAGTCTCTTAACTATAACTCTTTAAAAAAAAATCAGTCATAGCATTGAATTGAGATGTGTATTCGGGAATAAGAAATAAAATGGACCCTAATCATAACCTAAAATGATCTGCTGCCTTTTATTGAAAGGCAGAAACTACAATGTGGCACAAATATAAAGAACTTGCAAGTATAGATTGCATCTGTTAAACTTCATGCTGAAGGCTGACGGACACGACTTGGTGATTCATTCTGCTTGCGCTTAACTTGGGTGCTTCCAGATGTCTACAAAATAAATACTAGGGGGCCTTTGAACCTTCTCTTACACGTTGGAGGATTCCAAAATGGGAAAATTTATTAGAGGAATATAGATATAGAAATTTATCTTGCTGGTGCTAAGCTAAGTGCTTTACAATGATCTCACTGGATCCTTACAACAACCCTCCCAGGTTAGTGCTGTTATTATCTCCATTTTACTGATGAAGAAACTGAAGTAAACAAAGGTTAAGTGACTTTCCCAGGGTCACACAAGTTAGTATCTGTCTGAGGCCAGATTTGAACTCCAGTCTTCCTGACTCTAGGCCCAGTACTCTATCCACTGTGCCACCTAACTGCCACAGACATGGACAAGAATTGTTTAGGGTGGGTAGACATACACTGGTTGTGATGAGTATCTTCAGAGGAGGTACCCATACTGATCACACATAGAAGAAGAGGATAACGAGGAGATATCTTCCTGTTATTGTTCATTTGATTTGAATTTAAAGCATTCGGCATGGCCCTTCTGCATATGTCTTAATGACTGAGAGGTCTTTCCTCCTCATCTCCTCCCCCTCAACGTGGCTATTGCCCTACTTCTATCTGCCCTTGGTTCCACATTTATCAATGAGATCTAAGTTCATACAAGAAAGAGTTTGGATCTTTAAATGTCAAGGAAAAATGCTGATCTCAGGAATGCAAGCAAAAGGGAATAGGATGGAATAATTTGAAGGAGAAATGGGTATTAAATAAGAGAAGAAAAGAAAGATGAAAAAAGTTGACCCTTTTTATTGATTCACTAACCTTCTAAAGATTCCTGTTAAGGATTTAGGACGAACTCTTCATCTCTGAGCCACATCTGCTAATTATTATGTCTTTTTCTTTTTTGAGGGGGAAGGCAGGGCAATTGGGATAAGTGACTTGCCCAAGATCACACAGCTAGTAAGTGTTAAGTGTCTGAGGCTGGATTTGAACTCAGGTCCTCCTGATTCCAGGGCCAGTGCTCTATTCACTGTGCCACCTAGCTAATTATTATAAGTATGAAGTTTGGATTGGGGTATTTTTTCATAGTTTAGGATTAAAAAAATTTGTTTTTAGATACTATTCTTTGCAACTATGTTGTGCAGTTGGATAAAGTGCTAGGCTTAGAGTCTAGAAGACCTGAGTTCAAATTTTATTTCAAATTAGATACTTACTAGCTATGTGACTCTGGCAAGTCACTTAACCTCTGTGTTATTTGGTTTTATCAGCTATAAAATGGAGACCATAATAATACTTACCTGGCAAGGCTGTGGTGAGGATCAAATGAGACATTATTTGGAGAGCTCTTAGCACAGCGCCTAGTACACAATAGGCACTTAATAAGTTCTTATTCCCTTAATTCATCCCTTCTTTGAGTGCCTGTATATATGTATACACATGTACATATATTTAAAGAGTACTAAATGTGGAATAAATATGGGAGATAGCCTGATAATATCTGTAAATCTCAACATAATGATGGATTCTGAAAGATGTCATTTAAAAATTTTTCTGTCTTTAATGTCATCATTTGCCATAAATATATCACTAAAACAAAAGTTCCTAACTTGAAAAAAATAACGCATTAAAAGTCAATCTTTTCTATTAAATGTAATTATTTGTTGTGGATAAAATTAATTTTGACTATCTGATTCAACCATGACCAGCCCTTCTAATAGAGATTGGTCTTACAAATCGTCAGAGTAGGTAAGCCGCCCATGTAGTGTGAGGTAAGGTATGCCTGAAATCTCTCATTCAAAAATTTTTCCCTAGCATCTTGTGCAGTCTAAAGCTTTGCATGAAATAACACCTTTATAGAACTTTGGGGTTTTTCTGTCTTTAAGAATTTCATATTAAAATGCAAACACTTGAAGGGTTTTCAGGTAACGTTTTAATGAACTCATATTCTTTAAGTGAAAACTAACAGAGCAAGGCACTGTGGGAATGGTATGAAGGATATGGTGAGGGAATGGTGAGGCAGAAGGTGACAGAAATTATTTCATAACTTTGCTTAGTTTCAAAGGCACAGAGGCAAACTCAAACACCTCAAACACAGAGGTGGGCAGAAGGAGGAAAAAGTCACCCAATCCTCTAAATACATTTAGTCACAGACTCTTATTTTCTTAGTGGAAAACAGATTTATGATACAGAAACTTTCCTTGGGACTCTCTTTTAGCCTAATGAAACAAGAATTCACTATTGGAAAGACAATGTAGTAGTAGGGACAGGCTCTCAGGATCACTGCCCTAAGGATGCCAGAGCAGTTTATCTATGAAGGGACTTGTGGGCATTGGTTCTAAGGATGGTTACCAGCCTCTTTCTCACTCTGGGGCTGACTGTAGGCATCAGGAATCCTGGTGGCAAGGTATGTTATGTCTTTAGAATTCAGTTTCCTCATCTATAAAATGAGAAGTCTGGAAGACATGAACTCTACCTTTCCAGTTTTAAATTTTATGACCCTCTAATAGTTGAGAGAAGTAGAACTTTTGGGCTGGTGTTTTTAAAGCTAATGCATTCTTTTGCTATGATAGAGATGACTTCCCTTAGAAAGAGGATGAGATAATAAGATGGGAAACTTCTCTGAGGTAGAGCAAGGCAGCTTTGTGGAGGGAGGAGGGGTTGGGGTATTTGCAATTGGGTGATTTTCCCCCTATGTCTCTGTTTCCTGTGTTGTACATGTCTCTAGGGAAGGCTTATATGAGAGCTTCTTAGGTCTTGAGTACAGCATTCACACTATTTGTAAAATGGGAAAAATGATATCTGCCTACTTCACAGGGTTGTTGTAAGGATTAAAACAAGGAAATATCATAAAATACTGTGATTTTGTAATGCCTAAAGCATTACATAAATGTCCCCTATAATGATTATACTTTTATTGTTAGTAGATTTACATCACAAAGCCAGTGACATTTTTGATGGCACATTCTGAGCCCCTTTTCCTAGTCGTTTTAGACATCCCAGGGCCAGAATCAATGGTATCATGACACAGTGAAAGATGATGATTGGCAGTAGGGGATTTCTCCAACACAGTCCATAGCCTAGGGGTGGTGACTGTGTTTCTAACATACAGGGTTAGGATGGGCAGTGGATTTGTTCCTTTCTATTTTATGTCTTTCTAATGCAGGGACCTGAGAGCATTTGATAAAGTCTTGGGACAATGTTGGAATAAGCCTCTTCCATTGCTGTAGCTGACCAAAATATCATCAATTAATTACTAATTAGAAAAGTTTAATCATTAAATTTCTTTACACAGTTGGAGCCCTAACTTTAAACTGACTCCTAGTCAGTCCCTATTATCTTTTGACACTTGTCCATTACGTTTAGGGGACAATAGTTCCCAAGATTCTTTACACAGTTAAAGTTATACTTCAGACTGACCTTTTAGTCAGTCCCTATTATCTTTAGATACCTGCTCATTATATTTAGGAGATGTTAATATTTTCCCATAATTCTCAGTTCTCAGCATTCCTTCTCCTTATTCTGTTCTTTTATGGCGCTTCCTTGTTGGGAATAATTAATGCGTGTGGCAATTGAGCTGATTGATGTGGCTGAGTGATTTCTATGTGGTTTACCCAAACCCTGTGTATTGCATTTTGTGAAACACAGCTTTTTCTTTTTTAGGTAATATCTCCAAACCGAAGCCACCCTGATGGCCTGATAAAGCATTATTATCTCAGCAGGCTCTGAGGAGGCACCAAGGTGTCCTTTTCTAATCCTAGTATTAAGATGGGTTTATATATATATATATATATTTACCATATTCACTTCCTGTGAAAGGGAATTATCTGGCCCTAGCATGAAACATTTTTAAGGGACCTCATTGGAAGAAAAAGAAGAGTCCTCATTGGAAGTAAAATTGTTCTCATACTGCGAAAGAGTTTCTCATATGTGAATGACAGAAGTGACAGGTAGGCAGCATCACCCTGCTTTAATAATATACATCTGTGGGAATAATAGAAGTTTCTTGCAGAAAACTGGGGTGAGAAGGAGAATGGTGTCAATGGAGTCTACCACACAGCATCGTTACAGAAAGGGAATACTCTGGCTCATCTGTATGTGTTAGAATTTTTTTTTTTCTTCAATGAATGATACAGGGGAAAGAGCACTGAGTTGATATTCAGGTCCTAGCAGTGACCTCTGAATCTCAGTTTCCTTTTTTGTAAAATGGGAATAATAATAATACCTGACCTTTGTGCCTGGGTCTTTGTAAGAGTTAAAACAGGGAAACTTCTGTGAAATGCGTTATAGCATTTAAATGCGTTATAGCACCTAAAGCAATAAATGATATAAATGTCTCCTATGATGATGATGGTTAACATTTATATAGCATATCTACCTCCAGAGAAAGAACTGATGGAGTTTGAATGTAGATTGAAACATTCTGTTTTTAAAATTTCTTCCTTTTTCTTTCTTTCTTTTTTTTTTGGCAACATGGCTAATATAGAAATATGTTTTGCATAACTGCACATATATAATCTACATTAAATTGCTTGCCTTGTCAAAGAATCGGAGGAGAGGGAAGGAGGGAGAGAACTGGAAACTCAAAATTTAAAAAAACAAATGTTAAAAATTGTTTTTACATGTAATCAGAAAAAAAATAAAAATTAAATAATTTTAAGAGGGAGAAATATATATAGCTCTTTAAGACTTACAAAGAAATATATACATATATGCAACATATATACATTTATATGTGTGTGTGTGTGTATATGTATATGTATGTTTTTGAAATAGATGCAATCGTCCCAATTTTATAATAGGTAAAACAGACAGAGTGTCTTATCCAGGATAACATAGCTAGTAAGAGTCTGAGGCAGGATTTAAATTCTGTCTTCCTGATCCATAATATCTAATAGCTAACATTGATATAGTACCTACTCTATGTCAGGCACTGTGCTAAGCACTTAACAAATATTAGCTCATTAGATCCTCAGAACAACCTTGGGAGGCAGGTTCTATTATTATCCCTATTTTATAGTCAAGAAAACTGAGGTAGGAAGAAGTTAAGTGACTTGTCCAGGGTCACTCAGCCAGTAATTATCTGAGGTTAGATCTGAACTCAAGTCTTTCTGTCTCCAGCCCAGTGTTCTATCCATGCATTACCTAACTGTCTTATAAGATTAGTAACTGCTTCTGATTATTGTTGTTATTGTCAGCATTATTATTAATAAACATTTGGTCATGGTGAATTAATACGGGCATATTAAGAAAAAAAGAAACTCTTAATATTGGGTTTTCCTTGTTGAACTTTGTGAACTACCACAAGGCAAGTTTTGCAAGTTGCAGTAGTTAATAATGCGAGATTTTATAGAAAAAAATGGAAATGAGTTACTCTGAAACCTTCACCCAAACCTCATTTGAACGCCTCTTTCTGGCTTTGGGTTCTCAAAAGAGATCCCAGCTGAGCATATCCTACCAAGCTCTACATCATTCAAGGAATAGTAATAGTAAAAAAGAATGTCATTTACATAGCCTTCTAAGGTTTGCCTGGTGCTTTACCTCCATCATCTTATTTGGCTCTCACAACCCTCCCATGGGTAGGCGTCATTACTCTGCCCAACTCACAGATGAGGAAATGGAGGCCAAGGAAGGTTAACAGGACTTGCCTAGGGTCACACAGCTAGAGAATGTAATTCAAATCCAGGTTTTTCTGACTCCAAAGACCAGCCTTCTATCTCCTACATATGGGAGTTCAGTGACAGAGAAACTCATCACCAGAAAGCTGACCACCAGGCAATGTTTTTCTTTTTTCTTTTGGGCCACAGCAACTCTTGTAACCATTTATTAAGAAATGAAGAGTATGTGGTTCGAAAATGTTGATCTTTTGCCATGAGGTCTGTGTGGTAATAGAAAGAACAGAGAAATCAGAAGCTTTAGGCTCCACATTTCTGTGACTGTGGGCAGGTCATCTGATCTCTCTAAGCCTCAGTTTCCTAATCTACAAAGTGGGGAAGATAATCCTCATAACACCCACCTTACAGTAAAATCAACAAGCATGTATTAAATTCCTAATGTATGCCAGCTCCATAAATACAGGCTTTACAAATCTACATGAACATGATTCACTATAATTTTCATTAAAGATATCTCTAGGCATGCAATTCAATTGAATTCAAGTTATGGCTACTCCAGAGCCTGCTAAAATCCCTTATTTGACTACAGATGACTGGCTGGTTGACCAATATTTTTTCTTTTCATTTTTTCAGTCAGGTGTTTGGGTGCTGTGGTGATTCAAAAATACCTCTGCCTTTATTTAAGCTTGGACATCCTTGTAGCAATGAAGTAAATTATTGCCTGAAACAAAGCTAACCCAATGCTGACCTTAACATCAGTAAAGCATGACATGTCACCTATTTGATATTACCCTCCTTTCTACTTCTACAGGCTAAGAAACCTGGCTGCAGTGAATCAGACTAACGGAAATGGACAGTTGCAAGTTATTTTTAACTTGGTGTCCTATACCTTGAACCGCAGCTCGGTGCCACAGGAGAAGTGCCATGGGGTACATTTGTTTTTTCTTAAGAATGGTAGGCTTTTCTGGAAAAAGGAGACATCCCATTAGTGTGGCTTCCAGGGCCCCTGTGGTCAAGCCATATGACTATATGTGTGATGAAGGAATTGCAGAGAATTTTAACTTATCTTACTAGTTTCCAAAATGAATGCTGAATTGCTCTGAGCTACTTCATACCCCATTTCTGCTAGCAGTGCATATTGAACAAAGGATGAATTTATATCACCATTCTTATAGGCAAAGTACGCTGTCAGGAATTTCTCAGCCCAACGGCCCAGTTCACAAACACCCTTGTAAAGCTGTATAAAGAAGATGAGAAATCAAACAGGCCCAATGAGATCTTATACTTAATTTCAGACAAATGATGAATGACATCAGTCTTTTTGGCCCTTCTGGCCAGCCATTCAGGAAGTTTGGGTTTTAAAAGCACCAGTTTATTCAGGAAGAAGAGTTAATACATTTTCAAAGTACAAAAATATAGCAGTTCATTTTTTAGCTTCAGCAAGGGAGCCTATATTCGCTTTGCTGACTTAAATAAGGGCTATTTTGCAAGACAAGTGCTTATTGACTTTTGTTGAAAACAAATGGCCTTCTTGGACAGTACTGCTGTGTGTAAAGGAGTCCTAAGGTCCTGGATGCTATGGAAAGAAGAGGATAAAGGGAAGACAGTCCCCCTGGGGTATAGGTGATATGACTACTAGGGCAGCTTTCTATGGGAGGTCAACTTCGACTTAGCTGAATAGCCCTTATGTAACCAAAAGAGGCTGTCCATACATAATTCATGAGCAAGTTGGCAAAGTAGCAAATCTAAAGATAGATTATTAGCTGGCAGCTATTGAACTAAGTTTCAGGGGGGCCAGATGCAACACTGGAAGTATTTATAGCAGGACAGAGGAAGTGTTTGATAAATCAATGAAGGAAAATGAAATACTGAGTAGGCTTTTGAAAAATATTTCCTTGACTGAGGCTTAAAGAAATTAGTCTCAAAGTTATCATCCAACCAATCAAATACCTAAGGACCCCTGAATTCTTGGAAGGAAGGAAAGGGCTAGTGTGTGTTTGTGTGTGTGTGTGTGTGTGTGTGTGTGTGTGTGTGTGTGTGTAAAAGTCCTCTCAAATAGAAATGCCCAATGGCCTGGATGACTTGATCAAAGGGTGACCAGAAGTTCCTCCAATGAATTCAAATTGAGAGCCCCAAATGTGATGAATACCTAAAGAATTCAGCGGAAGGTTGCCAACTTAGTGAAAACTCAATTCCAGATAGGAGGAATGAGTTTGGTCTGTCACCCTCCCATTCCCCACCTAAATTCTATCCTTATTCTTTGCCTTGGGCAGACACCAGCATCCACCTAGTAAAGGAAGAGCAAAGGAGACAATAGGTATAAAATTGAAAGTACCCATAGCTCAAGAGAGATACGGCCTCCTCACTATGATAAATGACTAGTACCTTAAAAAGCTCATTATTTACCTCCACTGCGGTTCTGCATGATCTCAGCACTCCAGTTCCTGTAGCATACATTTCAGCCAAATAATAAATGGCAAGGGGTTGTCCACTCTGAGATGCCAAGTAAAAATATTTGAAGGCAAGTTTATAATCTTTCCATACTCCAGAGCCAGCTGAAAATTAAAATTGATTTAAGCTCTACTTTTTTTCTGTTTTCAGTTATAGACTGTGAATGTAAAATGCTGTAGTGGTGGCTATGGTTTTAAATAGGACTAAAAGAACCCCCTCAAAACAAAAGTGGTTCCCTACATTCCTAATCCCCCTCCTGCATTTGAAGAGTGTTGACTTCCTTTTGATTCCCAGTCAGAAACTGGCAAACTATGTCCTAGAGATGTTCATAGAATTAAGAAAGGACCATTGAAGACTTTTATTAAAAAACAAAATGAAACAAAACATTCTTTTTCTAAGACAGTTAATTGGCAGTGATTTTTACTAAGGTTATTTTTTAAAAGATTTAAGAATACTTCTGGCTTCTAGGTTTGGAACAGTATTATGGGTTCTTTTCTGGCCAGGGGGAATGGAAGAGAATAAGCATTTATTAAATTTCTATTATGTGCCTGAAACTATCCCTGGTACTGCTTTTACAAATATTATCTCACTTTATAATCAGAACAACCCCGTGAGGCAGGTGCCGTTATGACCCCCATTTTACAGTTGAGAAAACTGAGGCAGAGGTTAAGTAACTTACCTGGGCTAACATATTAATAAGTATCTGAGGCTGGATTTGAATTCAGGTCTTCCTGACTTCAGGCCCAGCCCTCTACGCACAGCACTACCAGTTCCCTATAGAAAGGGAGGCTAGATCCATCATGAGATAAACATAACTAGACAAAAGCCAAGCTGTACTTTCCAGCTCTTTTCCCAATCCCAGAAGACCAACCCAATTCCAGCCTGCTCTTGATCATACAGTTGTGTTGTCTGTACTGTCCATTTGTGTGTCTGGCCAATTAGGGGATAATAACCCCTATACCTACCAATCCTCTGCAGTCAGGAACAAGAAGTTGGCTCAGCTTCAGGAACTCCCTCTCAGACCAGACTTATCTATGATCCAAAAGACTTTCTAATAGACTGGGGAGCAAACTAGAGGATGGTTCTGGAACTGCCCAAGAGATGTTGGAGTGAGCTTGATGACCAAGTCACATTAAATGGTGCCTTACTCCTTGTTGACAATATCCTCCCCAGATCAGTCTGTGAGTGGTTCAGATCATCTGGAGTCACCCGAGACCAAGAACAGTCTTCCCAAGTACACCCTGGGCTGCTAGGAACTTGGCTGATATCTTAGCAAGCGAAGGAAACAAGGTAAGAGGATTCATTCAGATGTATTTGAAGTCTTATTGGACCCAGCTTGTCAGTCTTCACTTTCTCTTTGGGAAGAAGGAAAACCTGGGTCTGGAACTGTATCTAGGGAAAACTAGAAGCAAGGACTAGTTATCGCAAAAGAGGGAACCACCCCTGACCTCAGACCTACAGGAATGATGCTTGATTTTTCCCCTGACAAGAGGAGAGGAGTTGAAGTGAGATACCGGAAGCCATTGGTAAAGAGATTTCTTTCTGTGAGGTCCTACTCTGCTTGGAGGTCATCTTGCTAGTGTGACCCAGAAAGGGGGTGAATTGTAGCTAAAGAAGAGAAGGTGACTGCTACAGATTTTCTGTGGAACACCACCTCCCCTCCCAAACCCCCATGCTTGTCACTGACAAAAATCCATGGATAACAAATTTGTCCTAGCTACCAAGCAACAGATGATATAGCTAGAACTCAAGTCAGCATTATTCTGCCCCATAAAAGTTCAGGATCCAAATTTTCCCAGTTTCCCTTAGGAAAAGTCTATTACTAGCACCTTTGGAAGGCTCAAAGGAGAAAAAAGAGACTATTCATTTAAAAAAATTTTTTTGTTTTGCCTCAAAGCTATTCGTTTTTAAAAGGTTAGGAATGAGCAATCTTTCATCACTGAGTGATCTAGACCATCCAATTGTATGAAGATCAGTTAAGGGAAAGCCTCCCATTTACCAAACCTTTATTTCTTTTTCACAAGGGAAGAAATGAATAATGTATTTATTATTCTGAACAAAGCAGCAGTATTTATAGTACTTACAGTAATACATGAATCCTAACTGAAACTGTGCATTTGGCCAACCTTTCTCTGCAGCTTTCTGAAAAAATTTAAGAGCTTCATCGTAATCCTGAAAGATAATTATACTCTGTTACTCAAAGGTAAATGTGTAACACCATGGTAACAATTATCTTCTACACTTTTTTGAAGGACAGAGCAAAACACTTTCTTTCTAAAAGAAAGTAAATAGTGTCAGAAATGCCATGAACTTCGCTAACCTTGTTACTCTATGTGACAGTACTGCTTTCAATATGTCAGTTAGTTATTTACGTCAGCATTTATTAAGGGCCTACTATAGGCACTATCTCTATATTCAATGAAATTCAGTTCTACAAGTATTAGTGCCTGCTATGTACATGGCACTATGCAAGGTTCTAGGGATGCAAAATGTCAAATCCTGAAATAAATCAAACTCATAAGTGTGATGGGGATGGGATCTGAACCCACAAAAGGGAAAGACCATGTCTGCAATCTAGACTCCAAAAATGAAAAGCTCCTGGACTTTCCCACATGTCCCAGCTCCCCAGGAGAAATTGGCCCTTCCCAGTTAATCAGCTGCCCTTTCATGGTCTGCGCCTGGCCCCACCCTAGACTGCCGCTGTCTAAATTCCTTCTAAGACCCCTTCTCTGTTCCCACAAGCTTTTGTATATGTCTTGCCTCCATTAAAGCACTCAGATTTCTTGAGTCTAGCCAATGGCTCGAATTCCTTTTAAGGGCCTGGCCAATATGACACGATTTTAGAATCATGCCCACCCTGACCAGTGTTCTAACAAACCTTGTCTTTGGTTGAAAGAAGGTTTGGGTTGAATTCATTTGAGGCAGGACCCTCATGTTGCTATTTCAGAGTCCCAGAACCCCTAAACCTCAACAAGTGGAGGAATAAGGTGTCTTTAATTGAGATAACAGAGTAGGCACCTGGGGGATGTACCACTAGGAGACCTACAAGAAAGGTTCTTATACTTCTAGGAGAAAAGGGGGTGGGAGGCTCCCATGAGGTAGCAAGGTCTGGTCATGAGATGCCAGCTGCCCCCAGAAATCTGAGCTGTTTTGTCCTTCATGCCATGAATCCCAGTGTAAGTGGGTAAGGATATCAGGAGCTGCTTTCCTTTCTTTATAAGGAAAGGTCCTAGGCTGGGAACTTAGGGTATGGCTCAACTCAACCTAGTATCTTAATATCTTTATCAGAATTCAAGGACATTTTGGCAATTGCCATTACTAGGGTCATTAAGAAGGAGTGGCTGGCAGGTAATATTAAGATTAATAATTTTTCTGTCATTGTATTAGCAATTTTTTTCTGTCAAAAGAAAATGCAAAACAAAAATGGTTCCCTGCTTTGAGGAGCTTTTGTTGCCTAATACTTGGCATACTGACAATTGACAAGCGAGGATCATAGTTGGGTTCTCTGTAAATTATGCCCTCCCCTTCCCCCTTTAAGGAAAATATTTTATTGATTTTTGTATTCTCTTGTTAGATATGGTAAACTCAGCTACTAAAGACTTTGACTTGCATGTGAAGCGTGAATTATCATGAACTTTGCTCACTACCCCAGTTGTTAAAGGTGTATGGGATGAGTGAAAACTTCTCAATTTGGGGTGGTTAACTTTTCAAATTGCTTCTGTCAATCACTTTTATGTTCCTTTGTCTGTTTTCCCACCTTGGTGGGACACTCCCCTTATCTTTCCTTGCTGTCCCACTTGGGGAAGTATTTGGTGAAGTGTGCCTCTCCACTAATGAGAGGGGAAACAGTCGGGAAGGGGTCTTGACTAAGTTAGGTTATAAATTCCAGTACTATCTTTTGTAACTGGCCTCTTCTCCATGCTGAGTCATGGGGAAGACCGCCCTTTTCTTCCGGGGAAGAGAATAAAGTCCTGTTCTTATCCTAAGAGATCTCTGTGTTTATTTCTTTTCACTAAATTAAGGATGAAGGATATTTTTCATCCCAAATAAAGGTTAGTGTAATAATTTTACTTACCACAGGAACTCCTTTTCCATGAAAATAAATAAGGCCAAGTCCATGGAGTCCAATCGCATTGCCCTAAAACAACATATTATGGACATAATTTTTAAAACTCCTAGGAAATTATTGCAAGAATTTACTAAAGGAAATTAGCATAAAGCAATTATCAATAACTAGAATCCAAGTGATATTTGGATTACTAAGGTTTGCAAAGTGATTTACATACATTTTTCTCATTAGATTCTCCTTGTCCTTCCATCAGTGGGGAGACAAGAAAAAAAAGAGGTCGAAACTCAGATTTCTCCATTCTCCATCTGTTAGTAGCTCTTTCCAAATGAGCAGCTAAGTGGCACAGTAGATAGAGTGCCAGAACTGGAGTCAGGAAGACTCATCTCCCTGAGTTCAAATCTGACCTCCAATACTTACTAGCTGTGTGATCCTGGACAAGTCATTTAACTCTGTTAGCCTCAGTTTCCTTCAATGAAGATCAATAACTGTTAAACAACATAGAATCTCAGAGAATTATCTGAGGGACAACGAGAATTTAAGTGACTTGCCTACAGTCACATCACTAATATGTATATGGGGTAGGACTTGGCCTCAGGTCTTCCTGACTCTGAGATGCACTCTTTATCCACTACTTCACATTGTCTAGTGAAGTTGACAAACATTTATTAAATTATTTATTAAGTGCCTACTATGAGCAAGGCACAGTGTATGCTAAGCCCTGGGGGTACAAAGAAAGGCTAAAAACAGATCCAGCTTTCATGGGAGTAGATTGTTTTAACAGATAAAAGGATATTCTCTCTATACTTTTAAGGATCAGGGAATATAATTTTCTTCTTCTTTCCAAAGAATATTGTCCCAATCTAGTCTGGGATTGTTGAAACTCAATGGGAGTTAGCTGGGCCACAGCCAGGCACCTATGTTCACCTTAAAGTGAAAAAGTATCATTCTGATAGGAGTAGATCATCTTCCTCTAGTAAACTTATACCCTGGACATGTGGACTATCTGAGTAGATCAACTGTTTCAGCCCCTCCTGGATCAATGCCTTGTTGTGGTTGAGGGGCTTGCATAGCTCGATGAAACTATGAGCTATGCCATGCAGGGTTACCCAAGAGGGACAGGTCATAGTCCAGAGTTCTGAAAAAAGGTGATCTGCTAGAAAAGGAAATGGCAAATAACTCATATATCTTTGCCAAGAAAACCTCATGGATAGTATTAAAATGATAAAAGATATGACACCAGAAGATGACCTCCTCAGGTCCTACATTCTATTGGAGAAGAGTCAAGGACTATTACAAGTAGCTCCACTACTAATGAAGCAACTGGGCCAAAGCTGAAAGGAAGCTCAGCTGTGGATGTGTCTGGTGACAAAAGGGAAATCTGATGCTATAAAGATCAGTATTACACAGGAACCTGGAATGAAAGATCTACAAGGTAAGCTGGATATAATCAAAGAAGAAATTTAAACATTGGGTATCAGTGGACTTAAATGGGCAGGAATAGGTGAATTTAATTCAGGAGATCACTACATACAGTAATGTAGGCAAGAATCTCTTAGAAGAAATGTAATAGCCCTCATAGTCAATAAAAGGGTGAAAAAAGCAATACTGGGGTATAATCTCAAAAATGACGGAATGATATATTTTCAAATTCAAGACAAACCATCTGACATCACAGTCAGATGCAATTCTATGCTCCACTCTCTGATGAAGAGGTCAAAGTCGATCAGTTCTATGAAGGCTTACAATATCTTCTAAAAATAACACCAAAAAAAAAAGATGTCATTCATCATAGGGGGTTGGAATACTAAAGAAGGAAATAAAAAGAAAATTGGAATAACAGGCAAGTGAGATTAATGGAATTTTGTCAAGATAACTTTCTGGTGATAGCAAACACTTCTTTTTCAACAACCCAAAAAGTGACTCTACACATGGACATCACTAGATGATCAGTATTAAAATCAGAGTGATTATATATTTTATAGCTAAAGGTGAAGAAACTCTATACAGTTAGTTAAAACAAAACCTGGAGGTGACTGTGGCTTAGATCATGAGTTTCTTATTGCAAAATTCACACTTAAATTGAAGGAAGTAGGGGGAACTATCAGACCACGTAGGTATAATATAAATAACATCCCTTATGAATATGGGGTAGAAGTGATCAATAGATTTAAGGCATTAGATCGGTAGATCAAGATGCCTGAAGAATTATGGATAAAAGTTCACAATATTATATAGGAGGCAGCAACAAAGAAGTTCCAAAGAAAAAAAGAGCAAGAAAGAAAAATGGTTGTCTGATGAGAAGTTACAAACAACTGAGGAAAGAAGGAAAATGAAAGGTAGAGGAGAAAAAGAAAGATACACTCAACTGAAAGCAGAATTTCAGAAAACATCTGAGATAAGAAGGGTTTCTTAAATGAGCAACACAAAGAAATAGAAGAAAACAATAGAATTGGAAGGAGAAATGATTTCAAGGGAATATTTCATGCAAAAATGGGCATGATAAAAAAATGGTAGGGACTAAACAAAAGCGGAAAAAATTAAGAAGAGGTAGCAAGAACATACAGAAGTATAATACAAGAAAGATCTTGGTAATACTATTATTACATAAGAAATTATGAGCAGGCTAATTTCAGAAAAACCTGGAAAGACCTACATGAACTGTTACTGAGTGAAGTGATTGCAACCAAGAAAACACTGTACACAGTAACAGCGACATTGTGTGATGACCAACTTTGATAGGTTTAGCTCTTCTTAGCAATGCAAAGATCTAAGACTCAAGACGGAAAATGCTCTCCACATCCAGAGAAAGAACTATGGAGTCTGAATGCAGATTGAAGCATACTATTTTCTCTTTTTTTTCTTTCTTGTGATTTTCCCCTTTTGTTCTGGTTATTTTTTTACAACATGACTAATGTGGAAATACATTTACTGTGATTATGCATGCATAGTCTATATCTGATTGCATGCCATCTTGGGGAGGGAAGAAGGGAGGAAGAGGGGAAAATTTAGAACTCAAAATCTTATCAAAGTAAATGTTGAAAACTAAAAATAAATTAATTAACCTAAAAAAATCATGACATCACTGATAACCAAGATGGTGTGGTTACTGACCTACATCCTGGAAAATGAAATCAAGTGAGCTTTAGGAAGCATTGCTAATAATAAGGCTACTCTACTAGAGATGATGGGATTCCAGCTGAGCTATTTAAAATCCTAGAAGATGATGATGTTAAAGTGTTGCACTCAATGTGTCAGTGAGTTTGGAAAACTCAACAGTGGACACTAGATTGGAAAAGATCACTTTAGAACCCAATCCTAAAGAAGGACATTGCCAAAGAATGTTCACATTACTGAATAATTACACTCATTTCACATGTCAGCAAGGTTATGCTTAAGATTATGCAAGCTAGACTTCAGCAATATGTGAACCAAGATTTACCAGAAGAGCAAGCTGGTTTTCAAAGAGGCAGAAGAACTAGAGACCAAATTGCCAACATTTGCTGGATTATGGAGAAAACAAGGGAGTTCCAGAAAAAACATCTACTTCTGCTTCATTGAGTATACTAGATCATCTTGTTTCCTGAAGAATCTCTATGTGGCTCAAGACGCAACAGTTAGAACAAAACATGGAACAACTGATGGATGGGTTTAAGACTGGCAAAGAAGTGTAACAAGGCTATATATTGACACCTTATTTATTTAACTTATATGCAGAGTATAAAAAAATGCCAGGCTGGATGAATCAAAAATTAGAATTAAGGTGTCCAGGAGAAATATAAAAAATCTCAGATATACAGACAATACCACTCTGATGGCAGAAAGTAAAGAATTAAGAAGCCTCTTGATGAGGGTCAAAGAGGAAAGTGTTAAAGTTGACTTGAAGTTTAACATAAAACAACAAAAAAAAACCCCAAACTAAGATCGTGGCAACTCATCCCATCACTTCCTGGCAAATAGAGGGAGAACAAATAGAAGCAGTGTCAGATTTTATATCACTGGGCAAAAAGATCATTGAAGACAGTGACTGCAACCATGAAATTAAAAGACTCTTCTTGGAAGAAAAGCTTTGGCAAATCTGGACAGCATACTAAAATGCAGAGACTTTTGCCAACAAAGGTCCATATAGTCAAAGCTATGGTTTTTCCAATAGCAATGTACGACTGTGAGAGTTGGACTATAAGGAAAGCTTAGTCCTATAGAATCAATACTTTCAAATTGTGATGCTGGAGAAGACTTTTTAGAGTTCCTTAAACAGCAAGGAGATAAAATCACATAATACTTAAATTAATTCAGACTAATTACTGGAAGGTCAAATGCTGAACCTGAAGCTTAAATACTTTGGCCACATGAAAAGATAGGACTCATTGGAAAGACCTTGATGTTGGGAAAGCTTGAAGGCAAAGGGAAAAGGCGATGGCAGAATATGAGATGGATAGATAGTGTCATGGAAGCAATGAACATGCCCATGGACAGATGTGGGGAGATATTGGAGAATAGAAGAGCTGGTTATGCTATAGTGAATGGGGTCATGAAGCGTTGAAGAGCTGGACATGACTTGACAACTGTCTTAGTCTCAGAGGGACTTTAATATTACAATAGCTGGCATTATTCATTACTTTACATATATTATCTCATTTGATCCTCACAATAACCTAATGAGATAAGTATTATAGCAGTATTATCCCCATTTTACATACTAAGAAACTAAACTCAAGGAGACTAAGTGACTTGTGAATGTTCACACAGGTAGTACTCAGGTCAGAGGTGCTGTTCACCTTCACTCAGGTCAGTTCACTCAATTTCCACAATTCCCTCACAGGCAGGATGCAAACTCAAAGCTTCCTGACTTAAGTCCTGTATCCTTTTCACAATACCATACTACCTCTCCATTATTATACTTCAAATTATTTCAGTGTGCTAAAGGTTACATTTAGGACATCCAAGAGTGAAAGACTTTCCTGATTTTGATCAACTTGTGCCCAGGGAATAGTTTATTAATTCAATCAATGTTTATTGAATTCTTGCTATTAGCCTAGGCACTGTGGGGAATAAAAAGAAGTATAAGATAATTTCTAATGATGCTTAGAGTCTAGTTTGAGTAAGGTCTAGGGGGAGAAATAAGGTAAGAATGCACATATATATATATCTATATATATAGTAAAATAATGCCAGAGATGCCTCAAGGTAGAATATTTTATACTGCCAAATAAATTCTACAGATAAGTACTCTAGGATTTCAGAGGATGGAAAGATGATTGTGAAGGGCACTAGTTTGGGAAAGCATGATGGAGTGGGGGACATACTCTGGATTTGAAGGCTAGCTAGTAGGATGTAGATAAAAAATTTGTGGGATGGAGGGAGGATTCCAAATGAGGAGTGTGTGGGTGGCATGTGTGTGATTTATGCATAAAATTGTGGAAAGAAGAATTTAGAGATAATTTTTCTAACTTAATTTTAACTTAATAAAGCCTTTGCATTATTAGATTCTCAAAGTCATATGTTTCAATAATGTAGTTCTAAGAAATTGTGGCAGATTTGGCTTATACAGATTTGGACACATGGACGCATGTAAATATAAATTCAAGGTGTTAAGAAGAGGCAACTAAGTGGTGTATTAGAGCACTGAGCGTGGGACTAGAAAGACTCACGTTCATTTGTTCAAATCTGGCCTCAGACACTTACTAGCTGTGTGATGCCCTGGGGCAAATTACTTAATTCTGTTTGCCTCAGTTTCTCATCTGTAAAATGAGCTGAACAAGGAAATGACAAACTGCTCCAGTATCTTTGCCAGGAAATCCAAGTCTAATAAAGCATCAGGTTAATGAATCCATCCTTGGCAATACCTATCTACTATCATGAAGATTAATTGACTGCAAGAATGGCTTAATATTTCATTTGGGTATAAAGGTGAGGAGCTTAGTGTCAGTTTAGATTACATGAAGTCCCAGTTAATTGCTGATGCCAATTCACAGAATAGTTTTGGCTTGAGAATAGTTTATACAACCAAACGCAGCTCTGAAATTATTTGGGGTGGATGAAACTGTACTGTTTCCCAGATTCCATCAGATTGCCTGCCCATCCACACTTTCCTTTCCCTTTTGTCCTACCCCCTTTTTTACACTCTTTCCTCCTTTTACCCTAATCTGATTGGTAGATAAATATACCAAACAATAATTATATAAATTAAAATAGAATGATCATATAAATAATGATTATTAAATAATAATTACATAATATAGCGATAATTATTCTATAAATTAAAAAGGAGGAGCTCCATTAAAGCTGTCTTATGATGCCTCATCATGATAAGGAGGTGACCCAGGCTTCTCAGAAGCAATACCAGAGCAGCATGAGCTCTGGAAGGTCCTAGCCAGGTGGAAAGATTTAAAATATAGACTGAGCAGCATATTATGTTCTCCAAAATGGGGAATGGAGGGAACAAGCATTTATTAAATGCCTACTATGTGCTGGGCTCTGTGCTAATTGCTTTACAAATATGGTCTCATTTTATCTTCTCTACAACTCTGGGATATAGGTGCTGTTATAACCTTTATTTTTTTGTTGAGGAAACTAAGGCAGAAAGCAGCTAAGTGATTTTTCCCAGGGATATACAAGTAATTAATATCTGAGACTGGATGTGAATTCAGGTCTTTCTGACTCTAGGCCCAGCACGCTGTCCACTGAGCCACTAAGCTCAGGCAGGCTTATTATTAGGAGGTGCAGGGCTATGCTTTTTATTGGCTACTCCACTAAATTGTCTACTTAGGCATAGACGGGTTGCAATCTGCATTGGAAAAGGAAGTACTCACATGGATGAACTCACGTATCCTTGAAGCACTGAAGTAAGGAGGATCTTAAGATCACAGATTTAGAAGTAATAGGGCCATTAGAAGTCACTGACACCAACCACCTTTATTTTACATATGAAGAAAGTGATGCCCAGAGAAGTTAAATGACTTTCCCAGAATCTCATAGTTAGTAAGTTCCTGAGTTGGTATTTCAGCCTAGTTCTTCTTGATTCCAAAGTCCAGTACTCTGTCCACTGTACCATATGGAAGAAAGCTTTATATAGTATTTTCAAGTAATTTGTGCCATAATACCAGGGGATATGAGTAGATTTTACTAAAATAGGAATGCTTTATAAGTCATATTATTACCCCAACTTGAGAATATATTTCTGGTCAGTATTACAGATTGTAATTCTTAGGGAATAAAATATTTCATGCTGTGTAGAATAGAATTAGAAGATTTAACACAGTTGTTCACAAACTTCAGGATTATGGGTAGCTAGGTGGCTTAGTGGATAGAGAGTGTCAGGCCTAGAGTCAGGAAGATTCATCTTTCTGGGTTCAAATCCAGCCTCAGACATTTACTAGCTGTATGACCCTGGGCAAGTCATGTATCCCTGTTTGCCTCAGTTTCCTCATCTGTAGAACTGGAGAAAGAAATGGCAAACTATTCCAGTATCTTTGCCAAGAAAACCTCAAATTGGATCATGAAGAGTTGGACATGACTTAAAACAACTCAATACCAACAAAAACAACTCTAGATTATGGATGTTAGCAATGTTGTATTTATGCAGTTATATAGTTTGGGTAGTTAGAAACCCCCCCCTCCCCCTTCTTTACATTTTCTGATTCTGGTACCCTAAGACAGAGGACGGTTCTCCTGTGCAGGTAAAGGGAAAAGTTGAGATTTTCTGCTTGTCCCATTGCTGATGAGGAAGGTATAGTGGAAAAAACACAGGAATTGGAGTCCAGGGACCTAGGTTTAAATTTTAAAAGCTACTCACGACATCTGTGAAGTTGGGCAAGTATTTTGCCCTCTCCAAAATTTATTTTCCTTATCCATAAAATGAAGAGTTGGGTTAAAGTACCTTTAAGTTTCCTTCTAGCTTTCAATGCTCAGACTGAAGGTACACCTTGGACTTTTATCATCTGCTTTTATTGGCAATAAAGCAAGAGTTCTCCTCTCCCTCCAATAAAAATTCACTTTCACATAGCACTTTAGGATTTACTAAGTGTTTTCCTCTAGGCTTCAATATTAGCTATGCTACTTGAAGGGGAAAGTAAGTGAATAGGGAATAAGCATTTATATGGCACCTCCTATGTCTCAGCACTTTACAAATGTTATCTCATTTAATTCTCACAACAACACTGGAAGAAAGGCACAATAATTATCCCTATTTTATAGTAAGGAAACTGAGGCTGAAAGTTAAATGACTTGTCTAGGGTCACACAGCTAGTAAATATCTGGGCCTGGATTTGAACTCAGGCCTTCTTGACTCCAGGTATACCACCTAGTGACCTCTACTCCCAGTCTCAGTTTTCCTCATTTAAAATGGGGGTATGAATGCTTGTACTCCCTATGTCCCAGGGATGATGATGCTGTTGAGTAGTTTCAGTCCTTTCTGACTCTGTGACCCCATTTGGGGTTTTCTTGGCAAAGATACAGGAGTGCTTTGCCATTTGTTTCTCTAGCTCATTTTACAGATGAGAAAATGTATGCAAATAGCATTAAGTTACTTGCCTAGGGTCACACAGCCGGTAAGTATCTGAGGTGAGATTTGAACTCAGGTCTTCCTGACTCCAAGGCAGAAGCTCTATCCCCTGTGTCACCTAGTTGCTCAAAGGGTATCGAGAGGAAAGTATTTTTAAGCCCTAAAATGTTAAAAAAAATGTTTTTGGTCTGGACCTGTGATTTCATCTGTGGAAGAAAACTCCAGGGAAGTAAACTCCCTCTTCCAAATTAGATCAGCAGCTGGTGCACAACATAGTTCCCAGGTTATAATTATTAGAGGGGTGAGAATAGCTTTTGCCAACATTAATATTGTCAGTACTATCTTACTGCCCTGTGATTACAAAACTCATCCTCTGTCAGTAAGTTGCATGGGGTTTGGGCTCACCTCTACTATATTAGTTCATCATTTATGAAAATGAAACATTTTACATTTTCATAGTGATATGTTGAATTACATACCTTATTAGCAGCCATGGAAAAGTATTTAAAAGCAGTGACATTACTTTGTGGTACTGCAGGATTGCCTTCTAAATACATCTAGGAAAAATAGAGGAGGATAAATGTAAGGGAGGACACTATTGAATCTACAGGGGATGTTTGCGAAAGATCTTTCCTCATGGCAGAGCAATGGATTAGATAGGTGCTTCCCTTTTTGATCCTGCTACATTTGAGCTTTTCTTACAGAATTACACTGTTTTACATGTGGGAGGGATTTTAGAGATTATCTAGTCTAATCTGTATCTAATAGTAGCAGTAACAACATAACTAACATTAATATAGTGCTTTTAAGGTTTGCAAAGCACTTTACAAATATTGTCTCATTTTATCCTCACAATAACCCTAGGGGTAGTTGTTGCATTATACCCATTTTACAGATTAGGAAACTGAGGCAGACAGAAGTTAAGTGACTTGCCCAGGGTTACAGAGCCAATAAATACCTGGGGCAGGATTTGAACTGAGGTTACCCTGATTCTAGATCTAACATTCTATCCACTGTACCACCTAGATGTACTTGAACAAGAATCCTTTCTACAATGTTTCCAACCAATGGTCATCTAGCCTCTCTCAGAAAACCTTTAGAGGAGGAAAGCCTCTGAAAGTAGCCCATTTTGCTTTTGGACATCACTAATTCCTAGGAAGTTTTTTCTTATATAAAGCTCAAATCTGTCTCTCTGCTGCTTTGCTCTTCATTTATTCCTAGTTCCATCTTCTGAGATCAAACACAGCAAATCTAATTTCCTTCTGCATGACAGCCCTTCACATACTTGAAGATAGCTATCATGACCCTGCTAAGACTTCTCTTTTCCTAGATAAATATCCCAATTTCTTCAAATTGGGATTAATATTTCAGTCCCCTCAATCTCTTGATTGTCTCTCCTTGGACCCTCTCTCCAGCTTATCAATATCCTTTTTAAAAGCAATTGTTTCTCTTCTGGCCAGAAGCTCTGAGGGTCTTCCCCTCACAGATGATTCTTTTATGAAGTCAAACTAGACCATCTTTTGCTTCAGTTATAACTTAGCCTTTAATTACTGAATGGGTGTTGCCCTCAGGCAAGACAAAAAGACATAGAGAATGGAGCCAAAGCAAAGAAGACAAATACACACTTTCCAGTAGCAGTGGCTTGTAGATTTAATCATGTTTCCAGAACTGAGTAGCAGAAGTATAAAAGGTACGTGCACGGTAGCAAGGCAGCTGGTGAAATAATGTCTAGGAAGTAAAATGAAGCGTTCCCCTAAATCTACTGGGCTGGGTGAGGCATCCACC
>CM053585.1:132464300-132528485 GCA_028646515.1 Pseudochirops corinnae | reverse complement strand
ACAGGCTTTTGCTACCACGCCCAGGAGGATGATTTTTCAAAATAGTTTTCCCCACATTTGTTATCTATCTTAAAATAAAATGTAAACTACTCACTATAATTTGCTACGTTCTTGTAATGGAAAAGCGCAGTTTCACAATTCTGTAGAACATTGATTCCTGACAAATATCTGTACCCCTGAAAACACACATAAGAAAATATGTATTATTCTTCAAGTTTTGATGTAGAATAACTGTTGTATTTATACTATAAGCAATGGGGCATAAGAATGTATCAATTACAAACCAAAATCATTTGGGACATCATGCTTCCTCCAGCACTTCCAAAAGTATAATATACCAGCGCCTAGGATCAAGAAATCAAGATTTTTGGAAGGAGTACAAGATGGAAGAAAACATAGTTCCTTAATGTTTATTATCAGCATTGCTATAAATACTATAGCCCATTGCAAAGTAAGTGATATTTGTTTTCCTGCTCTACTTTTGGACCTTTTAACAGGCTTTTTTTCCAACATCTTTTCCTAAAATTAAATTTATCCTAGAAAAGATAGAAGGATCATACCTTAGCTTGGTTATGTTCCATTCCTATTCCATATGAAGATAGAAATCCTAATGCCTAAAAGTCCCAAAATAAGAGGAAATTTTAATGAATTAATATACTTCCGAAATATTCTTTTTTGTATTCAAATAGATGAAAATTAGTAATTTTTAAAAATTAAATTTCACCTATTAATTTACTGCCATAGACTTATGATATTGGAAATTATTATTAGTAATAACAATGATAAATCAAAACTCCTAGTATTAATAGCTTACATTTGTATAGCAAATCAAAATATTAACATACAAAGTGACCACAATAATGTAAAGGACAACAGCACTAACAGAAATAAAAATTCAGGTGAACGTAAGGACCGGTCTTCATTTCAAAGGATTCGTTTCCCTTCCCTCAACAGAGGTGGCAGACTGTCAGGACAAAATGTTGTCTGTGATATTGGGGTTAATGCATCAGTTTGTTTTGATTGACTGTTTCTTCTTTGGCACGAGGGAGGAGCTATGAGGTGGGGAGTTAATGGGAAGTAATAATGACGTAAAAAAGCACAAACTATCAATAACAAGTCAATCAGTTAGCCAATATACATTTCTTAAATACTGATTATATGTCAATACACATTTATTAAATACTTATATGCCAGGCATTGTGCCAAGGACTGGGGATACAAAAAAAGGCAAGAATACTTCCTGCCCTCAAGAAACTCACATTCTAATGGTGGTGGTAAAAAAACTATAGATAAAAAAAAATCATAGACAAAATCCCTTTCTTGTTAAGGGAATCAGTAAAGGCCTCACCAAGGATATGAAGTAGGCCACGAAGGGAAGTGAGGAATTCATTAGGTGGAGACAGAAGTAATGTTTGTTCCAGAACTGAGGCAAAGGCAATTTTGTGGAAAGCACAAGGACATGACCAAGAATGGTGGGCAGGCTGGTTTACCTGGAATGTAGTGTGTGTAAAGTATTGTAATATCAAATGTTTAGAACGGTAGGTTAGGCTCAGACTATGAAGGGCCTCAAATATATATTTTATTCCAGAGTCAATAGAGAGCCAATGAAGTTTTTTAGCAAAGGAGTGATACAACCAGAACTGTACATTGTTGTTATACTGGCAGGAACATGGAGTTTGCTTTGAAGTGGAATTCAGAGTAGTTTGGAAACTATTCCAAAAATAAAGGTGATGAGACCCTTAATCAGCGTGGTGACAGTGGGAATGCAAAAGAGGGGACAGATATGAGACTGTGGAGACAGAATCAATAGAATTAGGCAACTGATTGTGCATGGCAGATGATGCTGATAGGATGAGTTAAAGATTAGTATTTTAGGGGCGGTTAGGTGGTGCAGTGAATAGAGCACTTGTCCTGGAATCAGGAAGACCTGAGTTCAAATTCGACCTCAGACACTTAACACTTATTAGTAGTGTGACCTTGGGCAAGTCACTTAACCCCAATTGCCCTACATTCCCCCCTCCAAAAAGCAAAAAAAAAAAAAAAAAAAAAAAAAAAGGTTAGTTGTTTAAAGATCACTCATAATTGTTAACCCTGAGTGACTGGGTGGATAGTAGTGGTACCATCAACAGAAAGAAGGAAGTTAGGAGGAGATCAAGTGTTAGGGAGAGATGATTCGACAACCGAATTTAATGACTGAATTGAGTCCCATCCATTCACACACCAGGAAATCGGCATCAGACCTTCAGAGACAATTTCCCACCTTCCTAAGCAGAGCTAATTCACTCAGTTTGGGTACTCTGCCCTGGGGCTCAGTTGTTTTGATTGGGGGATGAGCGAAGGTAAACTCACCTAACCAATTATATCTAGCTGGCTCCGGACCATTTTTAACATCCTGAACAGCCTACGTGAACCCCTTGCTATTTGTCCTGTCCCCATATACCCCCAAATTCTACCTCCCCACTTTCTACTTCTTGGTGTCAGAATACTAATAAAATCATTGCTATTGAAAAGGGTGTTATGTTATGACTGCTCTATGGCTCCACTCATAATTCCTTCACTCTCCAGACCAAAGCTCCCTTCCATGACTGCCAGTCCCCCACGTTTGTTGTTATCCCTCATTAGAATGTAAGACTCTGAAATACAGGAACTGTCTCAATCTTGCATTTGTATCCCTACCATCTAGTGCAATGTATCCCATATAGCATATTGTTTAATAAATGGCATTTCATTAAGCCCATAAGCATTTATTAAACACCTTCTAAGTGCCAGGCCCTGGGCCCTGGTAAAACAAAGCAAATGAATCAACTTGGGACACACTTAGTTGGAGAGGTTTGCAGAATATACAGCTGCAGGTATCCAGTAAGAAGTTGTGAATGTAGGTCTGGAGCTCAGGACAAAGACTGAGGCTGAAGGTATAGGTTAAGAGTCAGGTGCACTGAGATAGTCCTTGAGGCCGTAGGAGTGGATTAGATTCCTAAGAGAAAGGAAAGGTGATGAAAGAGAAGGCTGAGGGCATGCTCACATTTAATGGGGAGGAGTACAGAAAGAACATCTGTTAAGTACCTACTCTGTGCCAGGCACTGTGCTCTACAAATATCTCTTTTGGGGAATGAGAAGGAAAAGGAGCCATTGAAGAAGACAGAGATAGGTAGAAATTGAGGGAAGTGAGGATATTGCTTCTTTTAATGGCAGCAACAATAATGATAAAATGAATCTTTAAACCTATAAATTGTGTACACTGTGGTTCTGATTAATTTTCCAGGTACTGGGCAATAACAACTCCTTCTCAATGAAAATTTATTAATCTTTATACTTATGTCCCCAAGAGGGACCTGAGGAGGGAACATTTTATTTGAGTACCGTTGTCTATGGAATGGTTCTGATAGTAGGACTGGCATTACAAGAAGGCAGAGGAATTGTCTTCCTGAGTAGTATGCATTCAGGGGTTCTGAGAAGTTTCTCCCTACCCAAAATAATATCCATTTTTCTTGTTAATGTCTGAAATTGCACTAATAGAATGACTCAACCCTAAAGCCCTTAATATCTTATATAGGAAACTTCACTTGCTCTTCAGACCTATTTTTGAAATAAATGGCCTATTTTACAAGCATTTATGAGAAATTATTGAAATTGATGAAACTTAATACATTTGTAACATAGAAAATGACAGATTCCAGAAAAAAGCATAAATTATAGGGAAAGCTAAAGTCTTGATATTGGAGAAAAGGGTCTTGAAGCTATTCAGGCCCATGAGATAGTGTCATAACCCACTTATTACAGGAAGAAAGATGGAGGTGTGAACTAATCAGCGTTCTTGCAAGGTCACATGCAAGTTGGTAGGAGATCAAGACATACACATTCCTGTTTTCCATTCTATCTAGTTAAATTAAATTAAACGAATATGTATTGAATATCTACAGGTATATAAAACTATGTTAGAGATTGCATTTGAAATAGGAAGCAACATTTAAAAATGTTAATCTTTTTTCCCTTTGGGAAGATTTGGTTTGCATTAAAAAATTATTAACTTAGAAGAATTGATGAGTACTGTATGTGTATAAAATATGCATGTATTCACATATATGTGTACACACACATATATATGTACATATGTATCTTTCTGGAGATATATGACAAGGTTTGTTATTGGAAGGAGTGACATGACTGTTGGGTGATGAATGGACACTGTAGTTGTACAGACACACCCTCCTCCTGTGTAAATCCAATAAGGGAATGCTTCTGAGAGGATATAATAGCCTACTTGCTTCATCATGGGAAAAGAATTGAATTTAACGTATTTGTTCAATGTGCTACAGAAGGCACTGAGAATCTCTTCTGCTACAGTTAGATTCAGCAATGTATGGAATAATAAATCTTAATAAGTACTGTCAATCTTAGGGCTTCCTTTCTTGAAATTTACACATGCCATCTGTTTTCCATCCAGACACAGTGAACCCATGTATCAAATTGCTTCACAAAACCTGCTCAATTTACTTCTAGTAAATTTCTGGCATGTGCCCTAATGAAAAGAACGATCATTTGGGCATTTGGGCTCATGGATTTTCTCTCTTTGGAAAAACACACAACAACTTCCAGGGCCTTAGAACAGACATTGTAAAATTAAGCTAACTATCAGTGGGGAAATAAAATGTTTAGTGAGCCAGCAAGCTAACCTTGGGATTTTAAGGGAATGTAAAACATCTTTTACTTTTCAAAACTGAGAGTTAGGCTTCTGTGTATTAGTAACCCTCCCATGGTAAGGGATTATTAAAACTGTTATCCACTTACCCTTTGCTAATAAGTGGACACATGCAATTAAAATTCAAAACACTGATTTGTGTAGACAGCTAGGTGGTACAGTGGATAGAGTATGGTATCTAGACTCAGGAAGACCTGAGTTCAAATTCAGTTTTTCCATGTGAACTCCATATCCTTAGGGATGAGGCTCTTTCAGAACTTTTTTGGTTGATTTTGGTGGAAATAAGGTTAATATACATAAGATCTGTGGTAAGTGAATTTTTTGGAAGTACAAGTGTGGACTTTTATGACAGATACAAGGATATTTTGCTTTTTACATAAACTGAAGCCACAGTGTGGCAGAGCAGAAGTCAGAAGACCTAGGTTTAAATTCCATCTCTGATACTGTGTGACCATGGCGTACATCATCATGATCAAGTTAGTTACCAAACTGCTTTAAGCCTTATCTGTCAGATGGAAATAATGACAGTTTCCTCATCTGTCAAATGGGTATAATAATACCTGCTATATCTAATTCACAGAATTGTTGTATGACTCATGTTAGATGTGTGCAAAGTGTTCCATAAACCTTAAAATGCTATGTATTTGTCAGCTATTATTATTCCTGATGAGTTTTATTTAGTTAACTATCTTCAGTGTTCATTTTGGCTTCTGATATAGATTATTCCCCAAATCTCTATTCCCTAATCTGTTTTTTAATTAATAAAACATTGAGAAGATAAGATTTTTAAAAAGCTGTCTGTCCATTTTAAAGAAGTATTCATCCTTAGAAAGGAAACCACAAAAGACTATTCCAATTAGCTTGTCACCAGAGCATTTGATTTGAAGTCACTGTTGTCATCCAAGATGATGCTGTCTTGGATATAGCTATAATTTTTTCCAAGCGATGACCTGAGGTGTCCAGTGATATATTATGTTTCAGCATATTTAGAAACTCAGTACCTCCACTACCATCATTTGAGTCCTCTTTTTAAACCAAACAAAAGGCGTATTCTTGTAAAGTTGTTTCTTTGCAATGTGTGGCTCTGTGACCATTGCCACTGTTCTATTTGGATTGGAGCCTAGGGAATTCCCAGATCTTTGATTGCAAAACAAAGAAACAAAATTCTAGACGCTAAGCCCAGGATTCACTTTGGTTCTCCTCAAGCTGCAAAGGAATATCTTTGCTAGTTCTGAGCTAAAAATACACCAGATGAATTTTGGAATTTTTATTAATTTGTTCAAACTGGAAGAATCACTCAAAGGTTTTCCTCACTGATGAGGAAAAAAAGAATAGATTTCATTAAAGACAACAATATAATTTCATGGGGCATTTGATCACCTTGTTTTATAGTCCTCATGATGAATATAAAAAAAGCAAACAGGTCATGATCAAATCATTCCAACTTATGTACCAACTTGTAATGAAGGTAATAAAAATAGAGAAATTCTATAAGGAACTTCACAGGACCCTCCAAATTAAGTTTATATACAACTCAGTACTAGGTGACTTCAGCAAAAGGATGGGCACAGGATAAAATGGTGAGAAATACACTGCAAATATCATTTGGGGTTAGGAAATGAAAAAAAGACAAAAGAACTTTAGCCTACTCAGAAGGTTCCTGGCTATATATCTGAATACTGTCTCCAAGGAGAGAATCTGAAGGTATAGGATGTGACAAGCATGGTGAAACATCACAAGAAATGAAATAAACTATAACTTAGGTAGCAAAAATCTAGTTGTTGATGAGTCACTTAAAAATCATATTTTATTTCCCCTCAATTACATGTAAAACATTTTTTGCATTTGTTTTTTTAAATTTTGAGTTCCAAATTCTCTCTTTCTTCTCCCTGAGATGGTAAGCAATCTGATGTTAATTATACATAAGAAATCATGTAAAACATATTTCCATATAAATAATTTTGTGGAAGAAAACTGGAACTGAAAATAAATGAACAAATAAATACAGAAAGTGAAAAATAGTATGCCTTCAGAATCCATCAATTCTTTCTCTGCAGGTGGATAATATTTTTTCATTATGAATCCTTTGGGATTGTTTTATATTATTGTATATCAGAGAATAGCTGTCATTTACAGCTGTTCATTATACAATATTGCTGTTACTGTGTACAATGATCTTTTGGTTCTTCCCACTTCACTCTTCATCAATTTATGTAAATCTAGCCTTTTCTGAAATCAGTTGATGAGTCATTTTATAATTACCTATCTACATGTAGTTAGACTATTGACTAGAGTAAAGATAAACATCAATAAGGAACCAGAATTAAAGATAAAAAAAAACAAGGAGATATTCTGCGAAATTCCAAAGGTTCCATGTCAACTTGTTATTTTTTTAATCAATTCTAGAAAATGGACAAAGGCAAAGACATTGATTCTTGACATCACTTGTCAGATATCTGACTCTTAGCTGTCACAATGATAAAATCAAGAGGTTCCTCTACCCAACAAGCAAGAATTTTAATATCTTTGCCAAGTGAAGAGATATGGTGGATAAGGATCACACAGATTTAGATTATAAGGTCATTTCTAAAACATTATAGAGGAAGAATGGCAGATTACAAGCAATATTGATTCACAAAACAATGAAAAGAAGAAGAAAATGAGTCTGTAGTAAACCTAGTATAACACTAACCCAAGCCAGATCATTTTGTACATTTTAAACCATTTTAGGGAGAGTGTGCATTGAAAATTTAAGTGAGGGACACATAAGGTGCTATTTTTTCTATGAGAACTCTTATTCCTTTGAGATATATGATCATTTGGGAATTGAATGCATTTATTTAAATGTGAAACTTGAAAGACTACAAATAGACAAGAAATGGAACAGATCTGCCAGGAGTCTTTATGATTATTTATTTAGTCTCACCAGCAATCAAAGTTGAAACATCACATTTGCACTTTCCCATCAATGTATATTATGTAAGGAAGTAACAATGGAATTCAAGAAGATAGAGTAAGTGAAAATAGCTAGTTAACCAAATATATACAGAAGAAATCTGTTGTTGAGTCAATACAAATTTAATAGCATTCAGGGACTGATATTCAAGATGCCTCAAAGAGGGGAAGATTCTATGAGAATGAAAAATATCAGTCAGAACATCACTACCACCACTCCCTCGAAAAAAAAAGAAGTTTCTGAGAAGACATCAACAAACTAACCCACATGTTTCCTATCTCATCTCCATGAAATCTTTATGAAAATGGTCTGTGGAGGCATTGTGGGTATAAGAACGATATACATACAATAATCCATTGAAGACGTTTTCTACAACAGGGCACACTTTTACATGTGTGTTTACATGTGTTCATGTAATTTACTAAAGGTATACAGAATGAGTCCTATCATACTTATTGTTTATTGATTAAAAAGATTGATTTGGCAAAGCAAAATTCAGCCATAAAATTCTCCTCAAATACTTTCCTATACTTATGTTAAGCTTGCAAAAGTTTTCATGACAGATAATAGCCACAGAGATGAAAACTTTTTAAAAAAGACCTTATTTATTGCATGTCAATATTGAATAAAGCAAAAAAAAAAAAAAGAGGTGTTCAACTAATGGAGAGTCATCCTGGGATAATAGAATGCAGGAGACTTAGGTTTGAATTCTGACTCATACATTTAAAGATGTGCATATATATGGCCATGGGTGAACCACTTCTTGTCTTCAGTTTCCTCATCAGTTTCTCTCTCCTATATTCTGCAGTCCTACCAAACTGGTCTTTCCGTTGCATTTTTCCATCCTTATGCCTTTGCATTGGCCATTCCCCATGGCAGGAACATACTCCCTTTTCAACTAAGCCTCACAGAATCACTACTTCAAGACAAAGCTCAGGAAACATCTACAAAAACTTTTCCTGATTCCCCAAATGCTAATGCCTTCTTAATTTTTTGTAATTTTGTTTCCACTACTTAGCACAGTACCTGGCACAAAGCAGGTGTTTCATACATGTGTGCTGATTAATTGATCCATAAAGTGGAGATAATAATTTTTACACTGTCTTCCTCATAGAGTTGAGAGCCAAGTGATTTGTGAATTTTAAAGCATTATATAAATATGAGTTCTTAGTGGCAGCATTATTATTACTATAATGGTCTAAATAGAAAAGTTATTTCCTATCTATTCTTTAGATATTCCTACTTATGGATGATATTTTCCTTATTGTATTGAGCCCTAGAAGATTTCAGGGTCTCCTCAATTCAGTTAGTGAAGACACCAGCACAGCCATCTATACTATATATAAAAAAAAAATGAATGAGGGACACATTACCCAAATTAAAGTATATTATAGATGAAAAGGCAGGTCATTCAGGAAGGCACTACAGAAGAAAATGAGGTAGCCCAGAATTGACAAGGAAGTGATCAAGCTGGATGAAATTTGTAAACGTGTGCCATGTTTTCAACCATTTAGAGCAGTGGTTCTCAACCTTCCTAATGCTGCAACCCTTTAATACTTGTATGTGGGCACATCTGCATGTGTGCGGACCCACCTGGAGACGGATAGAGGAGCAGTGTCTCGGTTCCTGAAACCATCGGAAATACGTATTTTGGTTTTAGGTGAGCCTCAAAGGGGTCGCGACCCATAGGTTGAGAACTACTGATTTAGAGTGATTCATTGCTACAAAACCCCATCTTTCTAACCCTAACATTCTTCCAAAAATGCTAAGTAAATGGAAATTATGCAACACCATGATCTCAGAAGAATCACAGCTTCAGGTGACTCAGAATGCAGTGGTAGAGGAACCAGATCCACTCAGTCAATCATTAATAAGCATTTATTAAGTGCTGAAGCTGCAAAAATGAAAATGAAACAGCTTCTGCCTTTAAGGTGCTTACATTTATTGAGGGAGATAATGTATACATATATAGTACAGACTGTATGCAAGGTAATTTTATGGGGAGGGCATAACCAGCTAGGGGAGAGATAAGGAAAGTTTCTTGTAGAAGGTGGATCTTGAACTAAATTTTGAAGGAAAAAAGGCATGCTAAGAAGTAGAGGTGAGGAAGGAGTGCATCCCAAGCATGGGGGATGGTCTGTGCAAAGACAAAAAGATAGGAATAACATAATCCCAGAATTTAAGAGTTGGAAGAGACATTATCAGCCATCTTACCCAACCCATACACAAGAAGAAAGGCCGCTGTAACATACCCAATAAGTAGACTTCAAGTTTCTATGAAGCCCTCGCTAAGAAGGTGGAACCCACAACTTCTTAAGGAAGCCTACTATACTTTTGGACAACTTCAATCATTTGGAAGTTTTCCTAAACATCAAGCCTAAATTTGCCTCATTGGAATTTCCACCCATTACTCACTTCCAGTTTTGCCTTCTGGAGCAAAAGATCACATCCAATCTCTTGTCCAAATGACAGCCCTTCAAATACTTGAAGACGGCTATCATGTTCTCCTTGTGTCTTTTCTTCTTCAGTCTAAATATACCTGTGGTTGCTTCAACCAATCTTGATATAACATGGTTTCAATGCCCTTCACTATCCTAGTTACCCTTCTCTGGGAACTCTCCAGCCCATCAAGCTCCTTCTCAAATGATTGATGATTCCCGGCATCGAACACAATACCTCAGATAAGACCTGACGAGGGCAAAATATAGTGTGGTTGTCATTTCCCTTCTCCCAGAAGCCTTGCCTCTCCTACTGCAGCCCAAGATTGCATTAGAAACATAGGGATGAAATATAGTATGTGAATATCAGCAATATACTGTTTGGCTGGACTGTATAGTACTGGAAGGGGAAGACTATATAATAAGGTTGAAAACATAGGCTGGAGAAACATCATAAAGGGATTTAAAAGTCAAATAGAAGTGTTTTATTTGATCCTAGGAGATACAGGATCCCTTGTATTTTATTGGAGATATGTGTGGGTGTGGGGTGACATGACCATACCTGTGCTTTAGAAAAATCATTTTGGCATCTGTGTGGAGGGGGAACTAGAGTGGTGAGAGACTTGAGACAGGAAGACCACTTAGGAGGTCCTTGCAATAGTCCAGGGGAGATGTCCAGGGGAGGGTCTGATCAAAGGTGGTGACTATTTGAATAGAGAGAAGGCATTAAGGTTAGAAGTATGCCAAAGATATTGTGGAGGTAGAAATGACAAGATTTGATTATATGTGAGGGAAGGGAGCATGAGGAATGGAGAATAATCTACATAAAAGAGAAGTGTAGAAGGTGAGTAGTGTTTGAAGAGAATTTTGGACATGTTGGACGTGTTAAGTTTGAGATGCCTATAGGATATTCTATTTGAAATGTCCGATAAGCAGTTGGTGACACGTGGCTGGTGCTCAGGATAGAGACAAGTGCTAGACATAAAGATCTAGGAATCATCTACATAGAGATGATAAGTAAACCCATAGAAAGTCTCCAAGGGAGAACTAAAGGGACCAAGAATGTTCAAGTAGGTGAAAGAACAAGGAGAGAGCAGTGTCATGAAAACCTAGAGAGGAAGGAATACCCAGGAGGAGATATATACATCTACAGACTTGTCTAAATCTGAATATTTCAAACATGAAACTAAAACTAAATGTGATGTAAGGAAAAATGTAAGTCTCAACAAATTCAAACATGCATCTGTCTTTTGTTGAGCTTATTATAAAATGTCTCTCCTATCTTCCGCTATTCATCATTTTCTTTCAACGGTTTGAATTCAGTAATATGATGTCTTTTGTGCTATATGTTTAAGATTTAATTCAGTCTTTAATTGTACCTACTGTTGGGAAGTTAATCATTGTGACCTGTAAAAAGCACATTTTTCTCATCTTCTTTGATTCCTAAGGTAATTTAAAATAAATTGCTTCAATTTTTTCCAAATCATCCACTGATTTTTTTTCTCTTACAGTTTTTTAATTAAAATATCAGCTATTTTTGGGGGTGGGGGAAAAGCTGGTAATGATTGTAGTATATTTTATCTAGGTATTAATAAGGGGACATATTATTGTGACCAAGGGGTTAGAATGACTAGAGAACAGAGAGGAGTGAGGTAGACCTTAGTAAGAAATAGCTCAAGTTCAAGAATAGAAAATCTCATAGACCTGATAGTGTAAATGCACTGTGATGACTCTTTTCCTATTCTTACCCTCAAACATTGGTTGATGAGGAACGTGGCACTGTTCTTGAAGCATGGTTGTACAGAATGCTGGACCTGGAGTCAGGAAGATCTAAATTCAAATCCAGCCTCAGACACTTGTTAGCTGTGTGACTCTACACAAATCATTTAACACTTATCTGTGTCAGTTTCCTCCTTTGTAAGATGGGGATTATAATAGCACACATTTTTGTTACTAGCACAACAATCATAGTTGTGAGAAGAAAATGAGGTTTGTAAAGCATTGTGCAAAACTAAAAACACTATATAAATGCTAATTACCATCACCATTATCATCATCAGCATGACTATTCACTGCTGCCCGGCAACTCTCTAAGACATAAATTATGAGTTAGCAATTTGCATCAGTGAAAGGAGCTCCCTCCCAAATGAAGCAGTGACAGGACCACAAGAGAGAAAAATTGAGTGATAATGTCATTTGTTACAGAGAAAAGAGGTAGAGAAATTCTATAAAGAACTGATAAGACCTTCCAAACAAAACCAATATGCACTTTGATAGTCATTGACTTAAATGTAAAATGGATATATAGGGGAGGACAGTGCAAATATGGTTTGGAAAAATTGAAACTGTATTTATAATATTCACAGTAGACCTTAAAGACAAAGAGATGAGAATGGATCTTTCTTCTTTTCAGAGGTAAGAGACTATGGATGTAGAACACAAGAAATACTGTCAGACTAGACTGATGTATTGCTTAATTTTGACTTTTTTTTTTCCTTTTTGTTATAAGGCAAAGCTCTCTGTGAGGGGAATGAGAGAGGCATATTTTAGGTGATATAAAAACAAAAGATATCAATAAGAATAAAATAAAGTGATCAAAATTAAGTTAATTCAGTAATAAGGAACAAGGGACCAAAGAATTAGATTAGATAGACCTCTCATGGCTATATATTTTCTTCAAGAAAAAAAAAATTGGGAGACACTGGACATAAAGAGATCCAAATAATATGACCAAAAATCAAATCGATTGAATTAAACAGGTAGTAAATAATTTGTTACTCATGTGGAAATCATTCCTGAATTAGCTGTCTGCTTAAAGTCAGATCACCAACTTCCTAGAGAAAAGATGAGATTAAATACAAAATTACTTTAGAAAAAAGAATAAGCACAAGGGAAAAAAGGTGCGCCATTAAAACAACTTCAACCTGATCTATTTAAACAAGATAATGATGCTCCACTGTGGGAAATAGATGGAAGATGGACATTGAAACCAATTATAATGATTTTGTGCTAATACTTAACTGATGTAAATCACTTTCTATATAGGAAAATATAAAAAGAGCCTCAAAACTTCCTTTGTCATCAAACACTTGATTTCTTTGCCAAAGATGGGGCAGCCAAAGAAAACACTATTTCAAAATGTAAAGTGCTTTGTAAAATCTAATTGAGAAAGAAGGAAGATTATGAAAAGAATAACTTAATTAAACAGTAAGAAATAGTGGAGAAAAAAAACAAATTTAAAGAAAGTTTAAAGAGAGACCCAGCTAAGAAAAGTCATTCTGAGGACATTTGAGGATGAAAATAGAATGTAGACAACAAACAGGTGAAAAAATGGAAAAGGTCTTCTTCTTCCTCTTCCTCCAGCTCCCTATTCCTCCCCTTAAACTTTCTCTTTTCAGGGAAGTTGACTATAAAGACTTTTAAAAAACAGTTGGGAATCCTGACATTTTGCCCCATGCTCTTAGATATACTAGGTTGGCTGCCCCTTCATTGGTCAGAGCTTTCTAACAACTATCTTTTTTCCTTTTGCACTCTCAGCAACTTTTGACTCCTCTCACATTAGGATTTGGTTTGGCCATTTTTAGACTTTGGCAATAAGTGAATGTGCTTCCTTTGTGTAAAAAGATGTTATTGACCCACTTGTCAGTATTTCATGCATTTTTCAGTGACACGAAGTAATTGATATGAGTTTGTGCTGAGCCATCTACACTTGCTCATTCTATCCTCCTCATAATTACTGCCTTGCATCTTTCAAATAGTCTCCTCTCTGTAGAAGAGAGTTTTTTCCTCTCTAAAAAAATCAGCTAGCTAGTCCTAGGTTGAAACCCTTTAAACCAACCTGCTGGCTGCTTCCCCACACATGAATTTTTGTTTCCTATGCCTTCGCATGCTGAGCCATATCTAAAATGCTCTTCTTTCATACCTCCACTTTTTAGAATCCCTAGCTGCCTTCAAAATGCAACTCAAGTGCTACCTCCTGTATCAAAGTCTTTCTTGAGTGTAGCCCCACGTAGTGGAATTCTCTCTTAGAAAAAATGAACACTAACAACAACAACAAAAAACATTTATTAAGTGCTTACTACCTGCCTTTAAGCATTGTACTGAGCTCTGGGGATACGAATACAAAAGCTAACAGTCCCTGCTCTCAAGGAGCTTATATTCTAGTAATGAAAGATAACAATTTATATAATGGAATTATTTTGTGTAACCCAGGTTTGAGCACACCCAGTTTGCCTAACATGTGGACACCCTTGAGGGAGCTTTGGAGCATGTCCAGACTTTGGAGACCTCTTTTTCCCTTACCATGTGGATGGGGGTAGCATGTTTTGATTGGCCTTGTGTTTCTTTAAAACTGGTGAGACTAAACCAATTGCTCTCTTTTTTGCTCTTCTGTCTTTTTGACCACTTATCTGCTTCTTACAGAGGATAAAGATCCCAGTTTACCCAAAGTGAAGAAACCATGAACTGAACTGGTGAGGGGGAAAGGAAATCTTTCCTTTGCTCCCTCCTTTATCCTGGACCACAGAATGGGCTTGGTGGTGGTGGAGGAGTTTGTTTCTGTTTTATGTTGTTTCTCTTCCTCAGTTTCAGGTGCCATAGGTGATTCTCATAAGACCCAAGTGTTCATGCCATGACCATCTTAGAGTTAGGATTGCAAGCAGGGCGATGTAGCCGTTGGCCCATCATGGAAGCCCTGAGGAGCCAAGATGCCTAAAACTCCAGCTCAAGTTGGGTTTTACATTTGGAAATGGTTCTGTGTTCTTTGGGAACAGAGCTAAACTATCAATCTAATTCCTTTCTACTCCCCAGAGAGAGGAGGGGGATTATGCCTTCTATGTGTTAGGGGTATAAATTTGTATATTTGTAATTATGTCTTCTGAAGTAAATATAAATATTTCTCTGTAAGAGCTAATTTGACTATTGCTGCCTAATAGAACTGGGAATACAGGGACCACCCCTTCCAATTGAGAGGACACCTTCAGTGGGTTCTGGAGCCTTTGGCAGAGAGTCTGGACATGCCCAATTCCTTTAAGGATATCAGAGAACATGGGAGTAGAGTGAAATGTGAAAGCCTCCAGAAAGCTGGGGTAAGGGTGGTCTGTGTGACATTTGTATATACTTTATATTTACTCATCTGGATCATGTTGTTTCTTCTCCACAGAATACAAGTTCCTTGTGGACAGAGACTGTTTTAATTTTTTTTTTTTGTATGCACAGCATCTTGTGCATAGAGTAGGTACTTAATACATTTTTGTTGAATTGAATTGAACCCATGATCTTAGTGTTGTCAGTATAATGCTCTAACCTTAGCTTTCTAAGGCTTCCTTCCTCCTCTGTGGAAGGTAACAAAAAGTGACATTGAATTAGTACTTTATGGAGTATATATGATGCTTGGTTATCACTCAAGGCATATGTCAGGCCTGTAGGGGAAGCAGAGAGATTATATAAATTATCATTCAATGAGCATGCTGATTGCATTCAGCTCTTTTCTTTTCATTACATTGGGGCATTCCCACTGAACAGCTTTATGCTAATCAATTTTTAGTACCTGGTGCTTGAAGCAGATAAGAGAGAGATGAAATGAGATGGATTAGAATGATTAAAGCTTAATCTAAGAAAGAAAAGCAATGCTAGTAGAAAGAGGAATCACTCTAGAATGATGAGGAGGGTGGCATCTTCAATCATTTTATAAGGTTACATTTTGCAAATTAGGTATGCTTATAATGGCTTAATTTTGGACCCTGGACATCATCCTTTGATTCTCAAGTAAGTGTGGTAGTAACTGACATTTGAATTCAAAGGGTTAAGTTGGGGCTAAATTTGCGTTATGATATTTAAAGTAAATGCATTCAGGCTTCATTATGTAAATTTAAAAATAAAATATTCCTCCTTTTACTTTCCAAATTTAAGAAATTATTGAAGCCTGAAGAATAGATTAAGTAATTTTCCTTTAATTATTGTACAATGCTTGAAATCCATCTGTGACATTATCTGGATCTCAAATTACATAATAGTTAGAACTGTGAATCACCCCTAATGAAAGACTCAGAATAAAAAAAAAAATCCTCCAATACTTTACCTTTAATATAAAGAGGATTAACATCATTTGTATGGAAGGAGATATTCTACAGAGGTAATCCTAGAATTATCAAATTCATTCTAAAAACTAATTTTTCAGCATTGGCATTGTATGAATGCTATATTGCCCCCAAACACTTTTATAATTAAATTCTGAAGTAAATTAAAAATATGTTGAATCTTTGCCATTGAAACTGAACTATTCTACAGTCACATAGTATATAGTAAGGTACACGTTCAAATATGCACCTTATTTTTCCATTTATTGTGAAGTATTTTAACAATTCAACTAAATTGAATTGTTCAAAACTAAGCAAATTTAGTGTCGTATGTAGTAGGGATATTTAGAATGGAATCTTTTAGTCTAACTTATCAAATTCCCTTTATGTAATGAGTTTTGATCAGGCTTTGCCATGACACCCCCTCCACCCCACAACTACTGATTGCTGACCCTATAACTAGAATGAGGATTTACCTCATTTGAAGTGATGGACATAGTAAGAATTTAACAGGAAAACAAGACTGATAGTATGTGTATAGAGTGATAGGGAAGGGGAAGTAAGTAAAGTTCAGAAAAACAAGGTTATAAATGGTAGATGAGGAGGGTGACCCCAGAGACTAGACACCAGTTATATAGACTCTGTTTTCACAACTGTCCAAGCAACAACCAGACTTATTTCATTGAACATTTAAGGATGAAAGAAATAGCTTTAACATGACTAGATTTGCCTTTACCATTTCAACAGGCTTCTGCTAACAAGTTCCAGAATAAGCCTCTCTCTGTCAGGGATAAAGAGCGGCAAATGGAGCCTGTCTTACAGCAGCTGCTATTGGTCCCGACATTTCTTCATGTATACTTGATTCTTGTGTCCTTGGATGATTCCCTCTCAATGATATAATTAGCCCTCTTGTAGTCCAAGACTGTTCATTCTTTGCTAGATCCCAACGTGAGGTCCCTTTGGGCTAATTTACTTGGAATTTATCAGAAAATTTATTCTGAGCTAGGTAGTAAAGGATCTTTATCTAAATTAAGTTTTGATATTGGCAAAAATTATTAAAAGCAATGGAAATTCAATTTTGACAGAGTTGGAGAGAAGTAGGTATACTTATTTTTTATTGTTGGAATTTCGTGCCTATAGAATGTCTTATAAAAATAATCATATCCTTTGCTCTGGTAATTAAATTGCTGGGAATATGCCCTTAAAACATCATTTAAAAAAAGAGCTATCTCTTAAATTATTTTCATAAGAGCACTATACGTATAATCATAAAAACTGGAAGCAACCATTATTAATTGAATAATAGGAGAATTGTTAAATAAATTGTGGTACATTAATGTAACAGAATACAAAGTAATATTTACATAGCGCTTATTATGTGCCAGGAACTGTACTAAGAGCTTGATAAATATTATCTCATTCAATCCTCACAACAACCCTGGGAGGTAGGTGCTATTATTATCCCCATTTTACAGATGAAGAAACTGAGGCAGACAGAGGTAAAGTAATTTGCCCAGGGTCATCCAACTAGTAAGATCTGAGGCCAGATTTGTACTTGGTTCTTCCCAACTCTAACACTATTTATTGTGCCACAATAAGAATGAAAAGTGCAAGGAATACAAAGAAATCTGAAAAGAGCTTTATGAAAGAAGGTAAAATTAAACCCTCCCCACACCATAAATTAGAAAAATAGCACTGTGGACAGGGCACTGGCTCTGAGACCATAGGATCTGTGTTCAAATAAGGATTTCTCATGAGTACAACACGTGTGACCTTGGACAAGTTAGAACATCCCAACATCAATTTCCTCATCTGCCACTTGAGAGTGCTTAGATTAACTGGTCTCTGAGATCAGTGCTAGTTCCACAGTATGAATCTGTGATCCTGTGAACGCAATGCACATATATTGATAGGAAGAAAAGCAGAAGAAGACAGAGAAAGTATCCTGATGGACACTTAAAGTGCCGTGACTGAACTAATGCTAGTATTCCTTATTTTTTCAAATTAATTTAAATGCATAAGCAAATTTAGTTGTTTGCTCTGATGTATAACATTAAGTTTCCAATAAAGCATTTACTTTTAAAATCACAACAGATTAATTTTTAAAGATGAAACAACAGGAATTGTCCTGTTGTTTCTTCTGATGTAGACTAAGTAAGAACTAGGTATAGATTTCTCAAGCTGACTTCTTGTAGGCTAACGCAGATGAGTTTCAGTCCAAAATTAGGTGATAAATGGCAAAGAGAGGGTGATTTTTGCTAATTCCAAGTGTCTGTTTTCTGAATAAGAATCCATAGAAATGACAGAGTACCTAATTGGTTACCCTTAGGGGGAAAAACATTTTCCTACTACATATCCTTTAATATCCTTGTTAATTCTCACATGAAGTTTCCTAAGCATTTGCTACTTCTCCTGAACACGACTTTATTATTATTCCTCTTACATAGAAGGTTTGGATTCTTTAAATATCAACTGATCTCAGCTTGGTCCCATGATATTTATCAAAGTAATAAAAGTCACAGATGGCATGTTTATCGAATTTATAGATGACACAAAGCTGGGAGGGATAGCTAATATATTGGTGAACAGAATTAAAAAAGACCCTTACAAGACAGGCCACTGTGTCAACAATTTAAAAGGGATAAATGTAAAGTCTTAGGCTGGGATTCAGAAAATAAGTCAGAAATATAAGATGTGGTAGGTATAGCTGGGTGGCAGTGTGTCTGAAAAGGGTGTGGGTATTTTGAACACATTGGCATGTCCATTGTGAGCCAACAGTATAATATGGCTTTCAAGAGAGTAACCTTACACTACACTGATACACGTTGGACCTGGGACCAAGAATGGGATGGATGGTCCCACTGTGCTATATTCCATTTAGATTACATCAGGAACACAATGTTGAGTTCTCAGAACCATGTTTTAAGGAAAGACATTTATAAACTAGGGAGTGTCTAGAGAAGTGCAATCAATTTAATGAAGGGCCTCCAGAATGCGTCATAAGGGGATATTTTGAAGAAACTAGGGAGGATTTATCCTGGAGAGAAGACAAGTAGAACATGATAACTGTATTTAAGTATTTGAAGGCTTTTCCTACTCTGGAGGGGTCAGACTTATTCTGCTTGGTTCCAAAGGGCAGAACAATTCTTATATCGAATAGTAGAAAGAGTGAAGAATTGGGGATGGACGGCCTGGAATTGATTCCTGGCCCTTCTACTTACTACAGGGTGTTCCTAAAGTCTGGACACATAGGAAATGTCATTAACTATGCATATTTTCAAGAAATGAATGAAATTTCAACATTTCATTTAATTAGCATAAACTTTAATCATGACAATTTCATATGGAATCAAAGCTTTCATTAGCTATTGGGGACTATTTTCAATATTAATACGATTAATTTAATTAATCAATGAGATTTCCTATGTGTCTCCTATGTCTTCCTATGAAATCTCATTTACAGTAATTGTAAATTAGCATGAATAGTAAATTACTTTAGCAGCGGAATGGAAGATTAATTGGAGCAGTAAGACACTTGTGGCAGGGAGACCAAGCAGCAGGCTATTCCAGTTGTTGAGGCATGAGGAGAGAAAGGTCAGCACCAGGGGGGTGGTAGTGTCAGAAGGGAGGAGCGATGTACATGAGAGATGTTGCAAAGGTAAAAATCAACAGGCCTTGGCAAAAGTTTGGATATGGGGAAGGAGTGAGAAAGAGTTCACAGTTACTGCTCACATGATAGACTTTCTCTAATGTATACTATCTTTCACGGATGAAAAGGATGCATTTATAGTAGGGGTTTAATTTTTTTTTTCTGGGTTGATGAGTTTGCAGTGAGTTACTGACATTTCCCCTTTCCTGGTCTTTATAAAGCAGCCAGCTGCAGCCTTGGATGCAATCATAGGGTTTGAGTTGGATGGGAGTTTTTAAGATCAACTAATCCTAATCCTCATTTTAAAGATGAGGAAACAGTCACACAGGTATTAAATAGTAGAAATGAATTTTGAATCTAAATCTCTGATTCCATATTTCATATTCTTTCCCCTATCATTGTTTTAAGGGATTATGTTGATTATCTCCAATTTATCCTATGTATAACTTATTTATATGTGGTAGATTGCATGTTGTTTCCTCCAGTAGATTGTTAGCTCCTTGAGGGGAAACCCTTAGCAAAGTGTCTGACACAAAGTGTCTGACACATGCTTAACAAATGTTTATTAGCTGACTGTTTATGGAGCTGCTTGTTTCTGGATAAAGAGAATTGGTGCATATGGAGACTAAATCCCAGATCATCAGCATGTTGCTCAATGTGAAATGCTTCCAGGTCACAAACTTCTCACATTCCTATTTCTGTGGCATTTTCAAATAAAAAAATAACTACGTACTTTCTCAACAACAATCCTGTGAAACAGGTAATGATGTCCCAACAATGGTATTATCATTAAATACAAGATGTAGTTAAGAAAAGGTGGTGTCTTATGATGAATATTAAGGAATTATGTGGCCAGGCAATAGCAGCTTTCTTCTCCTCGTTCAGGGTACAGGAATTTTAAGGGTTCACTCTTCCCATTATGATAAGCCTTCCTCCCTTATTATCTTCCTAATTTGTAGTAGTGCATGAGGGTAAATAACTAATGTTGGTTGATGGGTCACCTATATAGCAATTATCTTTTTTTTCCCATTGTATTTATTTAATGTCTATGAACTAGAATTCAGTTTTAGATTATATTAGCAACAATAATACTGTACTTTGTATACAAAGAAAAATCAGTAGGGATACATATTTTTGAGTTTTTTAAACAGAGATGATGAGTTTGTATTGATAACATTCATTTGGAGACAGCTAGATGGGCTTATGGGCAGAACAATCATTGAGGTGGACAACCAGTGATTTGACTTAGACACTAAATTTAGAGGCCATTGACAAGAGTTACAGACCTTCAGTAGCACAGAAACAAGAGATTAGTTTTTAGTTAGTAAGCAAAATTAGTTAATATAGGAAGCTAACAGAAAATGGGCTATGGTGAGTTCTTCACTCCCCTTAGTAGAGGGCATCTACCTGAACATGATTATATTTATATTTAATTGGCCTAGATACAAAAATTCCTAGCAACATGATTTTTATTTACTGGGTCCACTCTATTGCTACAGAATAAAGTTAAGCCATGTATGAGTCCTGAAGATGTCCTTTTGTCATCAATGACACCATACTCTAAACATGGATTTTGTACTTTTCATATCAATTGAAATTTTCTTCTTGGGGGGATAATCGTTTTTAGTCTATCCTATACTTTATGAAAGTTCAAACATGTCAAATCTGTTGTCTCAACTGTCATCTTTTAGTAGAAAGAAAATGGTGCACTAGTTTGGAAGAGAATCATTTAATGTCATTTTGTCCTTTTCATTAGAGGAAACGATCAAAACATTTGACCTCCTCCATAATCCTAATGCAGCCTTCAGGTTTCCAGAAGTAGAAGATGGAGATTTGTTTGATCCCAGTATTCTATTATGATAGTTCAATGTTATTTTAAAGAGAAAATACATTTAGTTTCTAAAGAGATTTTTAAAAAATTTTAGATAACCAGTCAATACATTCCCATAGCAACTAGATTCACTTCTTGCTTTCTGGGTAAAGTCTCCTGGATTTTAGCTTAAAATGAAGTATAACTAAATTAGGGGTTTTGTATAGTCCCAGATTACCTGAAAACAGGCAAGAAAAAAAGCACGTTCAGAAGATCGGAATTTTAGAATTGTAGGTTCCGAGCCTGAAATTTTGCTTCTTTGAATAACAACTTTTATGGATGCAGCACTTACTCTGTGGTCCTCCAGTTGACTTATGATTCTAGGAAAGTTACATAGTTCTCTCAAAGAGTTATTGGTAAAGGTGACCAGTTGCCTTTCTAGGTATGTGGTAAATATTTGTTAAATGATCTCTCTCTCTCTCTCTCTCTCTTTCTCTCTCTCTCTCTCTCCCTTTTTTCCTCCCTCCCTCTCTCCTTCCTTTTCCTCCTTCCCTCTTCCTTCTCCCTCTCCTCTCCCTTTGCTTTATGTATGTATGCAGCATTTTCCCCAAAGTTGACTTACATTTTGGGCTTTATGAGATCCTTCATTTGCCAAAAATTCATACAGGACTATAGCTGCCGAAATGTTCTGAGCATGAAGATCACCAAAAAGCAAAGCGTCAGCCATATTCTCCATAGCTTTCAAATTTCCCTTATCAGCTGCTTTGGCAAAGATTAGGTAGGCTCTGATGCAAGAACATGAAATTCAAAGTTTAATTTTCAAAAGTCATTTTTTTTTCCTGCTTTAGCACAATATCAAGGTGTTGGAATTCAATTGTTATTGACATTTATAAAACAAGTTTTTTGGAAATTGTTACATTTCCTTGTTGGTAGCATTTTTTCCTCCTAAATAATCAATGGTCCATGATTTTTATTTCAAATATAAGAGAAGACTTAAGACTTAGAGAAAATAGACATTGGCAGTCTGTGTGGCTTTCAAAACTCCTCATTACACAGCTCATTCCTATCTTTCCAGTTTTCTTATCCCTTACTTCCATCTACTCTGGGATCCAGTGACATGAACCAATTTACTATTGCTCACACACCACAGTCCAGTTTCTGGTTCCCAACATTTTCACTGTCTGTCCTCTATGCCTAAAACACTCTTCTATCTCATCTCTGCCTCTAAAACTTCCCCGGCTTCCTTCAAGCCTCAGTTTAAATCCCACCTTCTGCAAAAAGCCTTCCCTAGTCCTTCTTAATCTTAATACCCTCTAACTGAGATAACCTCTACTTTATCCTGTATTTTCTTTGTACATAACAGTTTGCATGTTGTCTCTTCCAATTAGACTGTAAGATCCTTGAGATCAGGAACTGTTGTCTGCATTTTGCTTAGTATGGTGCCTGGAAAAACCAGGCACTTACTGAGGTAAAGCAGTGGATAGAATATTGAGTCTGGAGTCAATAAGACATGAGTTCAAATCTAACCACTTCAAATCCAATTCAAATCCAGACATTTACTACCTGTGTAACCCTGGGCAAGTTACTTAACTGCTGTCTGCCTCAGTTTCCCCAATTATAAAATGAAAAAATGAATAGCACTATAAATACTAGGGTTGGGAGGATGAAATGAGATAATATTTATAAGGTGCTTAGCACAGTGCCTGGCTATAATAGCAAGCACCCTAGCATACCCAGGATGGCTGCTAGCACAGGTTCTTTGATCTACTTTTCTAAAAGAAAGCAGCTCATAAAGGGGTCAACAATCTTTAATTAAACACACACACAAACACACACACACATACATACACACATATGCACATCATTCACTTAGTTCAGGGGCAAAAGTCAACACCCTGAACTTCAGAAAATACAAACAGAAATTACAAGCAGACAAAAAATACAGACAGAGAAAATAACATAATTCACCTGACCAACAGACAGGGCTTCTAGCTGTCTGACCATTAAGTACATACGTAGTTAGTTACTGGAGAGAGAAGCCCCAACATCTGGGCTTTCAAAGCCGGGGTACTCAATGGCTGCCCAGAGTCTCATCTAGCCAAATGATACAACTCTTCCCATGAGTGAACTCCAAAGCAAAACCTCACTTCAGAGTATATATACTCTTCTTCAGGGTCAGAGGACATCACAACCTTTGTGACTCACTGCCTAATTACAAAGTAACAAAAGGTGCAGCCCTTCCTGAAAAACAAGTCTCCTCCCCCAGTGAAGCCCCTCCTGTTGGGTTCCACTTGAGGTCCATTAAAGGGCAGGGAAGATCTTCAAATTCCCTAGGCCTGTTAAGGGGTGGGGAAGATTTTCAAATTCCCTTACCATTATATTGGCACATAGTAGATGCTTAATTTTTCCATTCCTTCCTTTCCCTCCTTCCTTCCTCCCTCCCACCCTTTCCTCTACTCCTTCCTTTCTCTCTTCCTTTCTTTCTTGCTCCCTTCCTTTTACTCCTCCTTCCCTCTCATCCTTCATATTTTCCTTTATCTCTTCTTGCTTTCATCCCTTCTTTCTCTCTCTTTCTCCCTCTTTCTCCCTCCCTTCGTTCTCTCTCCCTCCCCTCCCTTCCTGACAGCCTCTTTTTATCTTATTAAATAGTTTTATGAGTGTCTAGAAGACTGAAAAAAAAAATGACCCAGTGACCAACGTTCTAATGACAATCCTCTCTGAACATTTCTCCGATGACAGTTCCATAGTACATCAATAGATTTATTCTAAGAATCACAGAAATTCTGAGTTGATAACTACATTAATGACCATCTGATCCAACCCATATCTGAAAACATCTAGAATATACCCCCAAAGTGGTTGTCCAGCTTTCTCTTGAAGTCTTCCAATGAGGGGAACCCATCCCATCCTGCATTTACCCTTTTCACTTTTTTATCAGATAGTTCTGTTAAGAGAGTTTTCCCTCATATCAAGCTTAAATCTCACCCTGTAACTTGTACTCATTGTTCTTAGTTTTGCTGTGTGGAGCCAAACAGAATGAGTCCCTCTTCTGGGTTATGGCTTTCAAATGAAGAGTTATCCTATGTCTCCTCTAAATGTTCTCTTCTCCAAACTAATCAACTAAATATGAGGATCAACTGTTTCTTGTATGTTGTTTATAATTTTTGTTACCCTATTCTTCTCTATCTTGTTGTTGCCCATCCAAAACTGAATGTGATACTTCAATAATGGTCAGATTAGGATGAAGTGAAACTATTCTTTGACTATCTTAATATAGAAGTAAGTTTGCATTAGTTATCTCAGGTGGCAATAGAACACTAATGACTCATATCATCAGTGTCTGTATTCTATTGATCTTTTTTTGGAAGAACTGCTATCTAACTATACCTTTGCTATTTTGCATTTGTGAAGTTGATTTTTTGAACCTGAGTGTAATAATTTACATTTATTTCTAGTAAATTTAATCTTATTTGATTTAGCCCAATGTTGTAGCCTGGCAAGATGTTTTGAACCCTGGTTTTGCCATCTTCACATTTTTAAAGCATGTAATAAATTTGGTAGGACCTTCCAGCATGGATGCTCTATTGGCAAAGCTTTTGAGAGACCAAGGGTCACCTCCCCACAATGGGGCACCAGAGCAGGACCATAATGAAAGGTACAGTAGCATACACAATGGACAATTTACTGTCATCTTAAATTGAATTTCAGGTGAAGTAAAAAATTGAGGCAATAATTTGGAAACGGTGTACTCACCCAAATCTGAATACTGTTGATCTGAAGTATTATTTATCCCAAATTTACAGAGAATGGTAGAATTTAAGATTGGCATGTCACACCCATGAAAGAATTTCCATGAAAACAAAAGACTCTATATTCTAATGTGAATTTTTAAAAGCTAAAATTTATGCTAGGTGTAATAGTCCAATTAACTGGTTAAGCACAAACTTGTTACCTCTCATGGAAAATAAGGGCAAAGTATATTTCTTATGTCCTTCAATGCAAACTGCATAAAAGAAAAATCAACTGTTTTTTAAAGGAAAAAAAAACACCAAAACTTTCAGTTAAGCTATTTGTAATTTATTGTATAAGTTTTGAAGTGTTATACAAGTTCTCTGGCAATTAGGTGCTAATTAGACTTCTTTTGAGGAAAAAAGAGTATATGGGTTAGAAATACAAATGCAGTAGAATCATGCTGTATTATTTCTAAGGGCAGAGATGTCATCTGAAACTACTGTGTATCATAACAGACTGAGAACCTTGCAGAGGCTAAGATGTGTATCTGAGACAGAAAGTATTTTTGGAATTTATTTTCATGCTTTAAACAAAAAGAAAAATTAGTATCTTATTCAGGAAACATGAAGACCAGAAAGCATTAACCCACACATACCCTTGCACCAAGCTGATCTCAAACTCCCCTCCTCCACAAAGAAACACATGAAAGTGATCCAAATATACACATGCCTTGAATTCATAATGAGATATTTAGTTAGCACATACTTACTATATGCCAATTACTAGGTGAAACACTAGGGATACAAAGAAAGAGGGAAGAAAACCAATCTCTTTCCCCAAAGGAATATATATTTCCAAAAGGGAAACACTATGGAAACAATAAGGTCCATACATATAAATATATATTGTATATATGTTTATGTATGTGTATGTGTATATATGTGTGTGTATATATATATATATATATATATATATATGTATGTATGTATGTATATATTTCTACAGAAAGCAGAACTTGAGTTGACCCTTGAAGGAGGCAGGGTATTCCATGCATTGGGAACATCCAGTGGAAGGGTATGGAGATGAGAAATACAGTGTCATGTTTATGGAACTTTGGGTAGGCTAGTGTGACTGGATTCTATAGAGAGTAGAGGGGAGTAAAGTGAAGTATTGGAAGGTAGGAAGGGGCCGGGTTATGAAGGGTTTTAAATACCAAAGGAGATTATATTTGATCCTGGAGGTAATAGAGAGCCTCTGGAGTTCATTGAGCAAAGGGTGACATGGTCAGATTATACTTCAGAAAAATCATCCTGGAAGTTAAATGGACAATGAATTGGGCGGAGTAGAGACTTCAGTCAGGGAGACTAGTTAGAAAACTATAATGGTCCAGGCAAGAGGTGATGAGGGTCTGAATAAGGGGTGTAGTAGCTGTGTGAGTGGAGAGAAGGGAATATCCATGAGAAATGTCATTTCTACTTTTACCACAAGTTTTACAAAGGATTGTATATGTAGGATGAGAGAGAGTAAGGAGTCAAGGATGCAAACAGCAGCTTCCTCATCTGTAAAATATTCTGGAAAAGGAAAAAGACATTCCAGTGTCTTAGCATAAAACTCTAAATAGGGTCATGAAGAGTCAGACATGACTGAAATGACTGAACAACCTATGTCAAACATTATGCTGAGAATTAGGGATAGAAAAACAAAAGCAAAGACAGTCTTTGCTCTCAAGGAGCTTATAATAAGAAGAGATAACATGTACAGAGTACAACATTTATAGAGTTCTTTATTTGACATTTTTACTAGACAGGTAAATCAAGGAATTTCTCTAGGCATAGAATACCTGGGATGGTGAGTGAAGCCATAGGGAAGTAGACTGACAACACACATGGTTCCAGAAATGGAAAGCAAGATCAAGGCTGAGAGCAAGAAGATGGTGAGAGAATAAATTGAAGCAGGGCTGAACTAGCTAGCCTGATAAAGTGGTTGATACACCAAGCAGGGCCTCAGGACAGAAATTACAGAGATGGAAGAACTAAATCCTGAAGATCTTGGCTTTCTGGCCTGAGCAGCAAAGTGGCAAGTGAGAAGATGCTTGAATGTCAAGGCACCAAAAGGACTTTCTTAGTTGTTGGAGATAATAAGAAAGTTTAAGAGAAAGGACAACTAGAAAAATAACTTCCTAATTTGTTTTCCTTTTCTCTGTCATAGAGAATAATCATCAGACTGGGAAATATAGAATAAAAGTGGTCATTAACATCTTGAAACAGAAAATTTCTATCTTTTTTCTTAGTTGACTCCTTTTGCAGCTTTTGATACTGTTTTTCATTCCCAAACACCTCCCCCCCCCCAACTAAGATGCTCTCACCTCTTTGGCTTCTGTCACATAGCTCTCTCCTGGTTCTCTTTTCACCCATCTGACTGTTCTTTTACTAGTTCATCAGCCATGTCTCATACCTTAACCATGCTTATCCTCCAAATTTTGATTCTAAACCCTTTTTTCCTCTCTTCTTTTTCACACTTTCACTTAGTGATCTCTTCAGCTCCCTTTGCTTCAATTATTATCTCTATGAAGATGACTCCAAAATCCATATTATGTTTCCATCACTAATATCTTTCTCCCTTGCACTCCAACCCCCAATCACTAATTGTCTGCCAAACATTTCTACATGAGTGAGGCAGATTAGAGTAGTGGAAAGAATACTGGTTTCAAAGTCAGATGACTTGGGTTCAAATATTGGCTCTTTGGTCTAACACCTGTATAATCTTAAGCAAATCACTTCACATCAGTTTGGGCTTCAGTTTCCTCATTTGCAAAATGAAGTGGGGTAGGACTGGATCAAATGTTTCTCTGAGATCCCTTCCAGTCCCAAATCTAAGAAACAAAATTCTGTAGGCATCTCAAACTTAAATCTCTTTCCCCCTAAAACCTTCCCTTCTCCAAAGCTCTCCCATTTATGTTAAGGGTATCACCATATTCACTAGAAAAATCTCCTAGTTTGCAGCACCAATCATTCTTGACTCTTCTGTCTTCTTCAGCTGTCATATTCAATCAGTTGCCAATTTTTAGCAAATTTACACCCACACCATCAATTGCATCTCTCTCTTTTTACTCATTGTCTATCTTAGTTTAGGCCTCATCACCTCTTGCCTAGACTAATTACTAATCTTGTAATTACTGACACCCTATTTCCAGTCTCTTTTCTCTTCAAGTTCATCTCCCCCGTAGTTGGCAAAATAATCTTTCTTTAACACAGACATGAATATATGATTTTAAGGCTCAAAAATCTTAAAAAATACTTCCCTATTATCACTCTAGGATCAAATATAAGTATCTCGGCTAGTGCTTAAGGCCTTTTACAATCTAGCCACAGCCTTTGCAGACTTACTAGCTTTCACTGACTTTGTTCTAGCCAAACTGGCCTGCTCATTCAAACTTGGCATTCTGTCACCTGCATGCCTTTTGTACAGGTTGTAACCTGTGCCTGAAACAAGCTTTCTCCTTCCCTTTGACTCTTAGAATCCTTAGCATTCTTCAGCACTCAGCTCAGATACTACCTCTGTGAAGTCTTTTTAGACATCATCTACATCCTCAAATAATCTTATGTTTTCTTTTTTGTTTACATCTTGTATCATCAAATAGATATAAGCTACTTAAAGACAAATATTCTTTCCCTTTTTTGTCTTTGTATTTTTTTAAGGTCTGACATGTAGAAGGAACTTAATAATTAAAACAAATAAATATTAAGAAAGCACTTGGATACTCTCAATGAGTTCAAGGTACCAGACTAAGCTAAATCTATCCCAACATAATAAAAGAAATCATAGATGTGACTGCTGGGACATTGTGGATGATCTCTGAAAAATTGTGAACATCGTAAAAGGGGCCACAGGACTTGTAATAGGCAAATGTTTTCCTGATGATTGAAAAGGCAATTTCTTTAGACTTTTGGCCAGTAAATTTGATTTTAGCTCCTGGCAAATTAAAGAATGTACCATGGAAACAGTTTGAGAGTTCCTAGAAAGTGATACAGTGACCACTCTGAACCAGTGTGCGTTAATGAAGAACAAGTCAAAGAACTGTGAAAAGGTACCTTCATGATCTTCTGCTCGAGTCTCCCATTCCAATTTAGAGAAGAGAAAATTGAAGCTCAGAGCATGAACTGACTTGTCAGACAGGTAGTCAGAAGCATTTATTAAGGTACTATGCTAAGCAATGGCCATGCAAAAAAGAACAAAAAAAAAGTTGCTGTCTTCGATGATCTTACATTCTAATGGTGAACACTGCACAAAAATAACTAGGTACTTGTAAGATACATACTGAGTAGAAGGAAAGCAATCTGAGAAGAGAAAGCATTTTACAAAGCTATATAACTAATAAGTGGTTGAGAGTCTTGCTAGACTAACGATTTTTTTTCAGCAAAATGAGGAGAGACGTAGGCTAAATGGATTCAAAACTGACTGATTATACCAAAAGATGAATGATTAATGAGTCTATGTCAGTCTGTAAGGAGGTATATAGGTCTACTCTACTTTCAGAGAAATAAATGTAAAGTCCTTTATTTCAGTTCAATAAATCAACTGCCAAGACAGTAACAGTTAACGACATACTGTGCTAGCAAAATAAGACATTCAGATGAGGAGGAGCTTACTGCATTTGTAATTCAACACACATTTTCATAGAACACATACAGATAATTAAGGACAAATTGGACATTTCTATTTGAAACAGCCAGATAATTGCTGTAATTATCCATTTTACATGGTGCTTTGGGAACTTACTTTCAAATGCCAATCCTTTTTCATTTAATAAATACATTTTGTTTGATTTAGCTTATCTGTATAATTTGTTAAACACTAAATTTGATCATTTTTAAAATTTAGGATTTTAAACAAATGCCATCAAGGTGTTAATAAGACCATGAAATGGATCTTTATGTTTTCCTCTTTGAATTTCTTGACATAACATTTTTCTTTGGTAAGGATTAGTTGTTGTTTTTTTTTTTTTTTTTTTTAATACTCTATGTAGTACCTATGGGGAAACATGAAAAAGAACAACTTTCAGAAGTATGTGAGGGGCTGTGACTCGTACCAGTAGGAAGGAGTGCCCACCATGAGGAAACCAGAGCTCTTTCAAAGTGTTAAAAGATAACAGAATATAGACTCACTTTTCTTTTTGTCTCTGACTTTTGGAGTGGTGTAACATTTTGTTGCCCAATGCGAAAAGGCGATCTCCTTCCACAGTTTGTTTTCTCTTTGTTTGTCTTTTTACTGTGTAAGTACAAATAGAACACAAAATAAATAAAAACAGCCCTGTGCTTTTAGTTTAGGTCTTCAATAATATGTATTACAAATCATAGTACACACTTGTTATAGCATGCTACAGTTTTCAAAATAGTTTTTCCTCCCCCCCCTTTTTTTTTTTGCTTTTTTGAGAGGGGAAGGCAATTGGGGTTAAGTGACTTGCCCAAGGTCACACGGCTAGTTAGTGTTAAGTGTCTGAGGCCGGATTTGAACTCAGGTGCTCTTGAGTCCAGGGATGGTGCTCTATTCACTGAGCTACCTAGCCACCCCAACATAGTTTTTTCATTTGATCCTCTTAATGTCATCATTGGGAAAGGCTAGGAAATATTATTACCATTTTATAGGGAGGACTATGGTACCTAGAGGAGTTAAATGACTTGTCCAAAGTCCCCGATCTACAATAGGGGAGGAGGGGAGAACTCAGATCATCTCATACCATTCCTCTGCTCTTCCTGCTACATAGCATTGCCTCTGAAAGAGGGTTTTAATGTATTTAGCAAAAGCTGTGATTCAAAACCTGGGGAATCAAAAACGGAAGCAATTTCAAACAACAGGGACACAAAGGTTCCATGTTCCATTAACAAGACCACAAAGAACTATTAATGGCCCTGATCATTTACTAAGAGAAGACACATAAAAACATTACTTCCTTTACAACCTCATCCTTTTTCTTTCTGACAACTCATCTGGAAGGTATCATCTCTGTCTTTGTGGGTTTAGAAACTTTGTCATTTTGTTTAAGTGCAAAGTTATTTTTTCCCGTTTAAAGATGATTTGCCGCTATTTTTGGACAACTTTGGCTACTCAATCAATTTTGTAAGAGAGGGCACTTTTAGTACATAATTTCTGCTTTAAATTATATGTTATTGAATCTTTGGATTAAAGGCACATTTCTAAATGGGAAAAACCAATCAAATTGGCTTTGCAATAGCAATTCCTTCTATTTAAGTACACAACAAATGAACCAGAATTGAATTTAAAGAGTCTACTTTCTATACATATTTATGCCAGAAATCATTAACATCTGTAATTTTCCTTTTGTAGCATTCTTTTATTTGCAGTTCTTTTCAGACTCTGCATTTGTTTTGAAAAAACAAATCTGTTTTATCAGTGGAGTTCCCAACCTAAAACTAAGGTCTTTTATCTTGATGAGTGTTTTTGTCTTATGTGTGTGTGTGTGTGTGTGTGTGCGCGCACGCGTGTGTGTGGTTTAACACATTATAGGTTTGTACAAACATCTATCATGAATTCTGGCTATATGCAATTATGGCGCTCTGTATATATTGCTCTATATTTTAATCTGTATGTGCTTACATATGTACACGTTCATTCTGAAGATAGACTATAAATTCCTTGAGAACCAGGATTGCTTCATTTTTTTTTTTTGTCTTTGTATTCTCAGTGCCTAACTCAGTGTCTGGCATGTAGTGGGCTCTTAAAAAAAGTCTGTTGATTGATCTAGGGGAGGAGTGCACCAGAAATTTTTTTTGCAGGGGAGATACCAGGAAAGGCCTTATGTTGGAAGTGGCACAGACCTTTAAAAGTGAAATTTCTCTGGAATTATAGAGGACAGAGTTTATTCTAATAGAGTACTTGAAAAAAAAGGATGTAAAAGCTGTAGGGGCAGAAAAGGAAAGTAGATGAGGACAGAAGTCCTCTGTGCTTATAGAGATGGTGGCATTTTAAGACATTTTGGAAAATACTGCAAAAAAATTTGGGGCAGTGCCAAAACAACATCTAAGCTGTTTGTATGAAAATGTGTCAGTCAATAGGATAGCCAAAAAATAAATCCACCTGTACAAGAGACTCTAATTCCCTCCCAATTCTACAAGCTATTCTTTTGTATAGCAAAGGGAGGTTGAGAACCCGACAGCTGCAATAAGTACCATCTATTGTGCAACTCCATAGAATTATCCATTTAAAAAAGGATTTCTCTGGTTGGGGTCTATCAAGGCAGAAGAAGTTCAAACTGGTGCCCCCCTAGCCTGTTTCCTCATCTATAAAATGAATATGGTAATAGCAGCTTTCTCCTATTTCATAGAGTTATTGTGAGGATCACATGAGATAATATATGTAAAGTACTCTGCATCCTTAAAGTATTACATAAATATTAATATTGGCTCAGTTTGATGGATTACAAAATAATAAAGATTAGTGTGCTGGAGAGGCAGGACAATGTTATTTTCTTCTGAATTCAAATTTGGTGTGGCTATAATCACAGTGTGTCAATTCAGATTTTTCAGAAAAAAGCAATTGCCTTTGTTGCAAGGGATGAATTTACCTAGCTTTTCCCTAAATGAATTTCTAGAGTCTGAACAAAGATAATAGAGAAAAACAGAGAGACACCAAATAACAATAACAATAACTAGCATTTCTATAGTGCTTTAAGGTTTGCAAAGTACTTTATAAGTTAACTTTTATGTTAAATCGTCAATGTTTTCTCTTATATAGGAGGACATAAAAGCCCAAACAGTGTATAGTCCAAAAGTGTAGGAATAACACATGTATCAAAAAAAGGTCATTCTTAGAGATATATTGCTGATGAAACTAGAGTATTTTCCAAATCCCACTAAGGATACTCCAGGAAGAAGATTATAAGGTCTTCAAATCTCATCCAGGAGACTCAAGATGTAACTAGCAAGATGAAGCTGGCGTCTAATTGTTGTTCCTATGAAGGCATGCTATCATGAAAATGAGAGAGTGAGAGAGCGAGGGCGAGAAAGAATGAGAGAAAGAGAGAGAGAGAAAGAGAGAGAGAGAGAGAGAGAATAAAATGTCTAAAATCTAGAAAAAATTAAGTCCAAGACTAAGAATTGATTAGTATTTGTCAAGCTTTGTCCAGACAAAAGTAGCTCTGATTCTCAGAAGTGACACTGGTTTTCTAGGTTAGGTAACCTTATCCTAGAAAATGACAATTTATCAAGCTACTATAGCCTCATAGAAATATCCTTTAAGGAATCCAATTCCAATTCTCTTTGCTCTAATGGTATGTTTATTAAGAAACTTTCTTGTTTATAATTTGGTCTCTTAGTGCCCTGACCTAATAGGAGGAAATGCCTTTTTTAAATGACTGTTTATCCTTACAGACATAGCCCCCTTTGTAAATTAATCAGCTGGCATCCTGATTTTTAAATCAATGTCTTCTGTGAGTTTGTTTAGTGTAACTATGTTTGCTAGAATTTCACCAATTTTTGGAAAGTGATCAAGTTTTTGAGTCCACAAAGATGAATGAATAGACTTTGGACTGACAATGATCCCACCCGAAATTGCAGATACTCTTTAAAAGGCCCTGCCTGTCTATCTATCTCTCTGTCTTTTTCTTGGTCATGGTCTCTTCTGTCTCTTTCCAAAATGTTCACTAAAGGGGGGATGATTGATGTTCTGTGCTTGTGGTTGTGTGTTAGGAAGGTTAAACAATTTTAAAAACATTTTTTCTTTTAACAAAACATTTTTGAGTGACAATTGCAAGTTAGGAAACAATTTTTAAAATGTCTTTTATGATCCTTTTAATTCTCCCATGTGTGAGCAAGGCTTTGTTGTATAATTTAGGGTTTTAAGTTTAGAGTTGGAAAAAACAATAGAGGTCATGTAGTCCAATTGCTTCACTTCCAAAGCTCACAGAATCACATTTTAAGAGGTGGAAGAGACTTTGGGTGCCATCAAGTTCAACTCTTTTATTTTATAATGAGGAGACTAAGTCCTGGAGAGGATAAGCGACTTGTCTATAATCATATGGTTAAAATGTATGTATCTAATGCAACATTGAAACCCAGGTCTTTCCACTTCCAGTTTCAGCCCTCTGAACCACACTGTATCACACTGTCTCATTTCCCAACAGAAAAATTCACATTTATGCAAAGGCAATTATGCAAAATATTGTCTATGTGAGTGTATAAGAAAATGTAGCCATGTCTATATTATTGATTATAATCAAGTAATCATTCCACTAGGTCAGCTAGGTAGGGCAGTGGATAGAGTGCCAGGACTGAAGTCAGGAAGATTTATCTTTCTGATTCAAATCTGGACTCAGGCACTTACTAGTGGTGTGACCCTGGCCAAGTCACTTAATTCTGTTTGCCTCAGTTTCCTCATCTGTGAAAGGAATTGGAGAAGAAATGGCAAGCCACTTCAGTATCCTTGCCAAGGATATCCTTGCCCAAAGGAGTTCACAAAGAGTAGCACTCGAGTGAAAAACAACTGAACAACAACAAATCATTTTACTAATTAGTTAAGTCATTCATAGCTTTTTTGTTTTTTCACATGAGTGGAGGAATACACAAAGGCTGTGCCTAGATACGAAAGAGGATTTATTTTAGTCAGTTAATTCATTCCCCCCATTTTATCCTCCCAGTCAATTCTGTCTAACATCTAGTCAAGTTAAGTCAAATAGTTGACTAGCTGTATTGTCTAAATTGTCTGTGGTTTTTAAAAATGTTGGTTGGTCATCATAAGAGTTGGTGTGTGATGATATTTATAATGAATACTTTATGAATAAATCTTAGAGTATACTTTAAAAATTGTAAATATGCCTGCCTATGAAGAGATAGATGGGTGAGTTTGCATTGAAATTACTAGACAAAGTATCAGTGAGATGTTCAGTTTATCTTGAATTGAATATAGCATCTTTCTGTGAATATGAGATAAGGCTGCGAAGGCAGACTGGAACCAGTATTATAGAAGACTTTAAATACTGGGCCAAGGGGTTAGTACTTCATCGAATCATTGAATCTTAATAACTTTTAGACTGAGGCCCATCTTTTTTTTGTTCAGTCATTTTGACTATGTTGTCTCCTTTGGGGCTTTTTTGGCAAAGATACTGGAGTGGTTTGCCATTTCTTTCTCCAACTCAATTTACATATGAGGAAACTGAGGCCAACAGGGTTAAGTGACTTGATCAGGTTCACATAGCTAGTGTCTGAGGTAAAATTCGAACTCAGGATGAGTCTTCTTGACTTCAGGCCCAGCATTTTATCCACTGTGCCACCTTTTTTTCCCCCAAAGTAGGTCATCTAGTTCACTCAAACCTGAACCAGAATCCTCTCTACAGCTTATTCATTGAGGTATTCTAGACTTTACAATTTCTTTTGTACCACTACTTCCAAAGACAGCACATACTTTTGGGCTTTCTTTTGCCAAGAAGAATGATTGGTAGATAGTTTTCAACAAAGGGAAGAGTCTCCAAGTTACAAACCAGTGACCTTAGCTTGGATTTTGAACAAAATTCTAGAATATGTATTAAAGAGGTAGTTTGTGAGCAGTTAGAGAGGTAAATGGGGATCACTGTGAGAAAGCATAGCAGAACAGATCATTTTCTTAGTAGACAATTTTTCTAGATCTAGGGATTGCCCTAAGTTTAGTATACCTGGATTTCATCAGAGCATTTGATAACATCTCATAAAATCCTTGAGCACAAAAGAGAAGTATAGACTGGACAATAGACTGTAAGTAGATTCAAGAGTGGTTGAATAACCTGACCCAAAGAACAGTGATTAATGTAGGGAGATTTCCAGGACAGCACTATAGAACTTAGTTCTCAATCTTACGTGTTTAACCTTTTTATTATCGACTTGGATCAAATTAGCAAATAAATGGCTCAGAGGTGGGGGGAGGGAAATATCTAACATGTGGGGCAGCACAAGTATGATCCAGAAAGATCCTAAAAGAGGTTAGGATGGTGGGTTAAATCTAATAAGGTTAAATAGAGATAAATGTAAAGACTTACATAAATTTAAAAAAAAACCCAACTGCTAAAGTACAGCGTACAAGAGGTATGACTAGACAGCAGTTCATGTGACAAAGATATGAGGCATATCTATATTGTGAGCTACCAAGGAGGCTGGCAGATTTCTTGAGAATGGGAGTTCTGAGCTATAGTGGGCTATACCAATGGGGTGTCTGCACTAAGTTCAGCATCAATATAATGAGCCCCGGTAGGGATAATAGGACCACCAGGTTGCCTTAGGAGGGTTGAACCAGGCCAGGTCAGAAAACTAAGGAGATCAAACTGCTGAGGAGATTAGTAGGGAATCAGGGATCAATCTGTGAGAAGTCCCTACCCTTTCAGCTGTCCTTAATGGGGAGACTGAATCTGGGAAGGAAGGAAGAAAAGTAGAAAGAAAAAGAAATAAATGGAAGGAAGAAAGACAGAAAGGAAGGAAGGAGGGAGGGAGGAGGGAAAAAAAGAAACAGAAAGAAAAAGGATGGGGGGGAATTTAGCAGCCAAAGAAGTTGTAATTCTTTTTTTTGGGGGGGGGGTCTGCCCTGGCATTTCGTTGGTGTGGGGGTTGCCTTGGTAAAGAAAATAGTTGCAGGTCTGCATCTTAAGAGTATTAGAGAGTTGTCTGAAGCACTGAGAGAATAAATGATTTGTCTAGTCACACAGCCAATCTGTGTAAGAGGTGGAATATAATGATCTTAGGTTGCTTTAAAAGAGGCCTGCTTTCCAGAAAGAGAGAGGGAAATGATAGACCCACTGTACTCCACTCCTAGTCAGACAGTAAGTGGAATATCATTTTTACTTCTCAGTACCACAAGGATGGGGACAAAACGTAGGGCATCTAGGAAAATAGCTAAGATGGTGAGAGTATCATGTAAGAACTAGTGGAAAGAACTAGGAATATTTAGCTGGGAGAAACCTTGAGAGTGCAGGGACAAACACAATAGCTCTTTTCAAGTATCTGAAAGGCTTTTGTGTGGAAGAGGAATGAGACATTCAATTCTGGTCCTAAGCAACGGGGCAGCCGTGCAAAAAGACAAACTTGGGATTTGTGTAAGGAAAACTTCTAAACAATCAGACAGTTCAGAAGTGGTGTGGCCCCCTCCAGAGGTAATGGGCTCCCCCTCACTGGGGCAGAGGGTGATTATTGGTTGGAGATGTTTGGGGTGGGGATTCCAGTGTAGGTATGGGTTAGACTAGATGGTCCTGCAAAGTCCTTCCCAGCTATGAGACTCTATCATTCTATGATTTGTCACTTGGATTGCAGTTCTACTTTTTGTGGCTAGAGCACCTAATTTGTAAGACTCACTACCTGTTAGCCTTCTTGGTTGTAGTTTGCAGCTAGGAAAATTTTGTTGAAAGAGAAATGGTACAACAGGATATTGTTAATAGTGGAGACAGCTGTTATCTGTCTTCCTTGAGTGGTAAAAGCATATGCTTTATTCTAGGGAGTTTGGACTCAGAAGCTTTGGTTAAACCAATAGCAAATGACAGAGACAGAAGCTGCCAATTACTGACTACCCAGATGTGTTATATTTTCCATTGTACACAGGATAATGAAACTGAGGAAAGGGATACTGTTTTACTTTTTTTTTCATACTTCATAGTTTTAGGCGAAGCACCTTATACATAGGAAAGCCCTCCATGAATATTTTATGATGGATTTGTTATTTAAGCCATGATTGTTGTTGTAATAGAGATGGTATAGAGAAGGAGAAAATAAATTTAAGGAAGACAGTGATCTGAGCTTAGCTTTAGGGATGTAGGGTAAGAGTTACAGCTCTAGTTTGGATAGAAAGATCTCTTTGAAGCTTATTGCAGCTCTGGGGTAGTTTGCCTGGCCCTGGTACTAGTGGCCAGGGGCATAATGGAAGTTGAAAGGCATTTACTTACTTAAACCTAAATAACAAGTGGTCCTGGGAAAATTCCCATGGAACTTGAGTAAGGATGTGGGAAAAGAAAGATTTGACCTGAAGGGCTATTTTCTAAGTCTGTTGTATGTGACTGTGGGCATGACTAATCAAAGAGTTGGAATGAGTTGATTAACTAGGGACAGCCTCACAAAAGAATTATAACATTCCATTAGAAGCAGGAAAAGCATCTATGTGCCCTGCACTGTGCTAAGTGCTTTACAGATAGTATTTGCATCCTCACAAGATGACTGGGAGGTGGGTGCTGCTATTACCATCATCATCATCACCATTTTACAGTTGAGAAAAACAGAGATAGACATGAAGTGACTGACCCAGGGTCACATGGCTAGTAAGGGTGTGAAGCTGCATTTGAACTCACGTCTTCTTGGTTCCAGGCCAGGTGTCCTATCTATTGTGCCACCTAGCAGCTGGATAGAAGAAGCCCCAATAGTTGAAGAAAGCTTCAGCAGATGGTAAAAGTCCAACAGTAGCAGTTAAAAAAGAGTTGATGTCTGTCCATGTCAGACTTTTAATAAAAACAGTTTTGATTTCCTTGCTAGCTAAAGGGCAGAATGCAATAAGAAGAGTATGAGCATTTGGATAGTGCAAAGAGGATGAGATTTAGAGGCAGAAGGCCTGAATGAGAATTTTGACTCTACTACTTAATAATTGTGTGACCTTGGACAAGTAACTGAACATTTCTCAGCCTCAGTTTGCTCATTTTTAACATGAGTGCATTGGATGGAATGATGATGATGGGGAGAACACAAGTCAGCACTTTGAAGTTTTAAAAGTGCTTTACAAACATGCTCTCATTTCATCCTCACAATGACACTGGAAAGTAGGTACTATTATTGTTCCCATCTTACAGATGGGGAAAATAAGGCTGGGAGAGGTTAGTAACTTGTCCACGATCATTTGGATAGTTAGTGTCTGAGACTGGATTTGAGATCTTTAGGATGCCTTCTTGCTCTAAATCCTAGATCCTGTACCATAAAGAAAAAAGTTGGGATTAGTAATAGAAATGAATGGCAGTCACAGTGGCTTAACACAGTAGCTTTTGATCTACATATCAGAGACCAAAGTCCCAGACCTATTCCCTTCATTGCCTAAATATTTATTAAGCTGTTTGTCATAGAATCCAGATTTCCTAGATTGTTCTTGTTCAGGACTAATTATTTAGAATATGATAGAAGTATTCCCTCTAGATAAAATTGCCCAATTTGTTCAGATCAGTTAATGTAAAAATAAGCAAACTCTCCAAGTGCAGAATTTTATAAGTTGCTCTTCTTCGAATTTGTAAGAAAGAACAATTTCTAGTTTGTTTCTTTCAGATAGGGGCTCTAATCTACAATTTGGTGTGGACCAGTTTGAGCTGAACTCTGTTGGGTAATTTTTCCCATACTTCTTATGCAGACAAACCCCAGTGAACAACACCATTTCTCAACCTAACTGGTAGTAATTATAACTGATGTTTGTAAATTTTAAGTCCATAAGGTTTTCTAAGCACTTTACTCCCATGGGGTGTAGAGTGTGATCAAGAATGAAAATGGCATCAATGTCAGCTGATGTTAAGTTATTTAACTTGAAAAGGCTACAAGCCAAGACTAAGGTGGAAGGAGAGTTGGTGCATAATATTTTTTTTTTGCAGATAATTGTACATTCAATGCAGATTCTGAGGCTGAGACGCAACTAAGTATGAATTGATTCTCTGCTGCTTGGGCTATTTGTGACCTAACAATTTATACCAAGAAAACCCAGGTTTTCCACCAGCTAGCAGCATACCATACATATGTGGAACCATTGGTTACAGCAAATGGAGAAATTTTGAATATTGTGAATAAGTTCACTTATCTTGGTAGTATACTTTCCAGGAATGTACACATAGATGACAAGGTTGATATACACATTACCAGAGCTAGCTTGGTGTTTGGGAGGCTCCAAAAGAAAGTGTGTGGGAGAGAAGAGGTATTAGACTGCATAATAAACTGAAGATCTATAGAATCATTGTGCTGACCTTATTGTTGTATGTCTGTGAAACTGGCATAGTGTACCAGTGCCAAGCCAGGAAATTGAACTGCTTCCATTTGAATTGTCTTAAGATTCTGAAGATTACCTGGCAAGATAAGGTACCAGGCACTGAGGTTCTTTCTTGAGCTAAATTGCCAAGCATTAAAACTCTACTGCAAAGAGCACAACTCTGATGGACTGGACACATTATTTGAATGCCAAACATAAGTGAGCCTAAAAGACTATTTTATGCAGAACTCACATAAGGAAGTGCTCACATGGAGGTCAGAAGGATACTCTCAAGGTCTCTCTGAAGAGCTTTGGAACTGATTGCATGACACGGGAAACTATGGCAAAGAATTACCCAGCATGGTGCATCAAAGAAGGTGTTGTGCTCTATGAGCAAAGCAGAACCATAGTAGCTCAAAAGAAACATGAGATGTGCAAATTTGAAAACATTTCCATTCCAAATGTTTTTGTGAAATATTTGGGTCCAACCTGTGATAGAGACTTCTGGTCTTGATCCTTCTGATTGGTCACAGTTGAACACACTGTACCTTGACCCTGACATGATGATAACATTTTTGTCCTCTTTGAGAATGAAGGACAATAACCAACCAACTCCCATGATCTCATTTGATCTTTATAGCAACCTTTTACTGATGTGTACTATAGATATTGTTATCCCCTTTACCTAAAGGGTTAAACTGAAGTGCACAGAGCCCAAGTCAACGTATCTTTGGTAGTAGAGTTAGTAGGTGGCAAAGGTGGGATTAAAATCCAAGAATCTCTTGACTTTAGGTCCAACATTCTTTCTACCATATAATGCTTCCTCTTCTTTAAAGAGAAATTTGTAATTTGTACTACGTCAATCCCTTCAAACTGTAGTTTAAATCAGGCATGGTCTCATAGGATAGCACCATATTTGAGGAACAAATGATATCCTCTTTTTCAGTGGGTTAAAGGAGAAAATTATGGGTAATGTGTCCTTGACCGTAAAGGAGAGGGATGTTATCTATTATAAGGATCTGTGGTTTATGGATTTTTTATTTCTTTACTGTGTGCAAACTCAAAATTAATTGATAAGTTCCAGGGTGTTACCTAGGACATGCAAAGTTTAAATGACTTGCCTAGGATCATACCAATCTACTTTTTTTGTTGTTGGCAGTTTTTTGGGGGGGAAGGCAAAGCAATTGGGGTTAAGTGACTTGCCCAAAGTCAAACAGCTAGTAAGTGTCAAGTGTCTGTGGTCAAATTTGAACTCAGGTCCTCCTGACTTCAGGGGCAGTGCTCTATTCACTACGCCACCTAGCTGCCCCAAATCATATCAACGTGCTATAGTTTTCCTTTAAAACTTTCTCTGTTTCTCTCTCTGTCTTTCTCTGTCTCTCCATTTCTTACTAAAAGGGTGTTGAAACTTTCTTTTTATGTTGCTCGTCGGGTTGGAAATGAATAAAACTGCACAATGTTGTGTTACTAGAGTTTATATAACAATTCCAGGAAGTTTTGCAACAGCAACAGTTATAAAACTAGTCAAATTCATCAAACTAATGTCTCACTTGATAATCTCATTCACTGAAATAACCAATTACTTTACTGAATTATTCCAAATGACAGTAGATACAGTCATAGCTGTCAAAAATATCTCAAAAGCTGGGAATAATATGGAGTTGCATATAAAATTCTTATTTGTAGCTATTTCATAAAGGAGGCAGGGTAGTAGATAGCCAGATTTGGAGTCAGGAAGGGTCCTTAACCTGTACAACCCTGGGCAAATCACTTAGCCTATCCCTGTTTCTGGAAAATGTTCAAGGCTTTAAGTTGCATAGTAACTGTTGTTCTGCATTGGTAGAGGGAATTTCCTTACTAAGTAGCTCCCTATGCCAATGAAATTACAGGTACAGACCGAAAAATATAAATGTGTGTGTGTGGGTGTGTGTATGCGTGTGTGTGCGTGTGTGTGTGCGTGTGCGTGTGTGTGCGTGCGTGTGTGTGTGTGTGCGTGTGTGTGCGTGTGTGTGTGCGTGTACGTGTGTGTGTGTGCGTGTGTGCGCGTGTGTGTGCGTGTGTGTGCGTGTGTGTGCGCGTGTATGTGCGTGTGTGTGTGCGTGTGTGTGCGTGTGTGCACGTGTGTGTGCGTGCGTGTGCGTGCGTGTGCGTGTGTGTGTGCGTGTGTGTGCGTGCGTGTGTGTGTGTGCGTGTGTGTGCGTGTGTGTGTGTGCGTGTGCGTGTGTGTGTGCGTGTGTGTGCGTGTGTGCGCGTGTGTGTGTGCATGTGCGTGTGTGTGCGTGTGTGTGCGTGTGTGTGCGCGTGTGTGTGTGTGCGTGTGTGTGCGTGTGTGTGTGCGTGTGTGTGTGTGTGTGTGTGTGTGAGCAACTAGACAGAGTGTTGGACAAGTCACTTAACTCAATTTGCCTTAATCCATTGGAGAAGAAAATGTCGAAACATTCCAATATCTTTGTCAATAAAACCACACGGACAGTATGGTCCATGGAGTTAGAAAGAGTTGTATATAACTGAAATACAACAACAATATCTATATATAAGCACACATATACAAGTATACACATGCAAAGACATATATACATGTATGCACACATACATGTATATATGGAGGCACATATAGGCCAAATAGAAAGGTAGATACTTCATATAAAAATACAGCCATCTCTTCATAACATATGTATTTTTGTGCATGTATATTAGCACTTATAAATTATAAACACACATATATAAGTTATAAATATAGCAATATAATACATATGCAGTATACATACACATATATGTATGTATAAATATATGTATATATATAATCCACCTATCCCAGTGACAATATTGTTATGTTAAATAGGCTTCTGACCAGATAGCACAGGCCAAAAAAGACTAACAAAGGAAATCTCTTTCCAATTATAAAAATCTAAATAAACTATTTATGTAAATGAATGAGCCACATCCAAATGATCTAAGAAAATTAATGAATAATAAATCAGTTCTTTATTTTATATGCTAAATTATATTTACATCTTGACTGGCAACATCATGACACAGTAATGATAGCTAACAGAATTGACGATTGAGCAAGCATATTCACATCTCTTTACTTGATTTAAAAGATTTATGACGCTAGAGACAAAAATGAGAAATTCCATCCCCAGCAATGAAACTCTCATGAACATGCTTTGCTTGTTTCTCACCTGATTTTTCAATTGAATTTAATCTGCATCAGATTCTGCCACTGATTTTGTGAATAATGCATTAGAAGTACACCTGTGCCATTAATATGTGCTAAGATGAAGTATTGTTAGATAGGAGGGACAATAATGATTTATTACACAAAATAGCAATTCATGTAAAAATGATTCAGCACACAAGTTAGTCTGATTAAATCATAATAGAATCAACTGCTTTAAAATAAGAGAATGCATATTTACAGTAATGATGTTTGTGCAAATTGTCTGTCTGCAAATCATGATTAGCAAGCACAAATACATTTCCTGAAAGGAAATGGTATAGATCATTCCAAAGAAAACACTTCTTTCAACATACTATTATAATAATCATAAAATCCAATTTTCTTCTTCCAGTAAAAAAAATTAAACACAGGGAGATGCTGAACTACAAAGGAGATATAATCTAGTATGTAAATCAGGTGTTCGTTTAACATTCAAGAATTATAAATTATAAAATGGAGCCAGAATTAAACATATGTCTAATACCAAGTCGCACAATAAGCAGAATAAAAGTAAACCAAGAAAATAATTTTAAAATGCAGTGTCATAAACTGGTTTTTGTTCAACTTTATTATTATGCATTATTTTGTTATTTTATATTCTTGTTGATAAATTTCCTCATTTATCTGGCATCATTGGAGAATGACATATTTGACATAAGGGGATCATTCAGATACTTGAAGCATACTTTTTAAGTCCTAATGCTTCCTTTAATTTGCCCATTTAAATTGGAATCTTTGTAAAAATGTAAGCCTGAGGGACTGGGAGGATGGTATTGCCTTCTACAGTAACAGAGAAGGTAGGAGGTGAGGAAGATTTAGGGGGAAAGATAATGAGTTCAGTTTTGAACATGTAGGTATCAACTATATATCAAATAAATATCTGAAAGGCAGTTGGAGATGTGAGACTGTAGGTCTGCAGAGAAGTTGAGAAAGGATAGGTAGATTTGAGAGTCATCAGCAGTAATTAAATCCATTTGAGCTGATGAGATCACCATGGCAAGTAGTATAGAGAGAGAACAGAAGAGGGCTCAGGACAGAATCCTGAGGGACACTTATGGTTAGATTATGGCAGGAGGCAATGATGACTGAGAAAGAATAAGCATGGAAACCACTACTAGGGACTCATAAACATAGAGCTAGACAAACAGTTCAGCACATGGAGATACCTGGTTCCAAGTAGTTGTGGAAACTGAGGAAGACAAGAACTGAGTAGAGACGTAGATTCAAAGAGTAGGCAATAGATTATGGCAGGAGCAGGTTTTGAGCAATGAGAGTAAAGCTCCAACCTGCCAAAGCTGTGAGACTTTGAAAAACTTATTAACCCCACTGCTCTGGGAACAGGAGGGATGAGACTGTATTTGCTTCGGAATATGTGTGATTGCTAACTTTACACTATGTTTAGGTTTTAATTGAGTGTTCTTTTGTTTCACTATTTTCTTTCGTCTGGCTTTTATTAGTATGGTGGGCACCTGAGGGACTTTAGAAGGTCCCAGTTTACAACTGATGAGACAATTGAGGTGTTACCATCTAAAATAAATACTCCCATAATCTGAATCTTAATTGGTATTCATCTACAAGTGAATAAGTTACGAGGGAAGAAGACATAGTTATGATGGAAGAAGACATAGAAGACAGTTTATGAAATTTGTGGAGAGTTTGGAAGGTAATAGACTATATGATAGAATCAGAACTTAAATGATCTCAACAGACTGAAACAATGGGGAAAACTATAATAGGATGAAACTGGATAGGTAAAAATGTAAGGTTCCACACTTTGGTTTAAAAAAAATGAAAAAGTAAAGTTCTAGGAAATCTGGTTTAACAAAAGTTAATGTTGAAAAGACCTAAAGGATGATTTGCTGACTTCTAACATCTGAGTCAATCAATAATCAATGAGCCTTCTGAAGTACCTACTAACTGCCAGGCACAGTTGAGGTGGTGGGGACACAAAGCAAATCAGTATTTGCCCTCAAGGGGCTTACATTCTATCAGGAGAGACAAACATATATAGATGTTTGTATAGACAAAATAGATACAAAATAAATACAAAGTAACTTTTTTGGGGGAAGGTACTTAACATCTGTGGAGGATTAAGACAAAAGATCTTGTAAAGAAGGTGACACTTGAGCTGAGTCTAAAAGTATTTTACTAGGGATTCTAAAAGGTGAATATTAGACTGTCAGTCAACAAGCATTGATTAAGCCTCTACTATGTGTTAGGCACTGTGCTAAGCACTGGGGATACAAAAGAGGGTTTTTTAAAAATCCCAGATCTCTTTGGTCTTAAGGAGCCGACTGCAATTCATTGCAGACGTGATGGGGCATACTCAGTGCAAAGGCAAAGGATGTAAAATCGATATTGTTATATTTTTGTCAAAAGGCCTAGGCAATATAAGGCTGCATGAATAGAGATTAAATCTAGATTCATTGAAGCAATAGATAGACTTATTGTGAGGGACTGTTGAAGGAATTGAGGGAATTAGGACAGTAAGCAGTTGTGGGAACTGAGTGAATCACATTGACTCCATCTTGTAATTTAATTCTACATCTAGCTCAGTTCCCTTTCTATTCAATTATAGGTCTAGTCCAACTTCTGTCTTGTGAAAAAACTTTATTCAATTGTGGAAATTGGGAGAAAACCTTATTGCATTGTTTGAACCTAGCCCTGTGTAGGTAGGAAGCTGGACCAGATAACTCCATCTGCTGCTTTAGAGATCCTAATAAGGACCTGGGTTATGCTAGGTTAGTCAGACCCAAAGACTGATGCGAGGAGTTTTTTCACAACTGAGCATCTCAAGTAATCCATATGTCTTATCTGAAAAATAGTCCCATGCTAATCAATCAGTTATTGTTTCCATGCTCCTTTGATTGTTTCTGAATGCTTGGACGGTGGGAGGATGGGGGATATGGTGTTTTTTAATTTCAGGAGATTGCGCCTATTTGTTCTCACCCTCCTAACTTGGAAAGTTCCTAATCTTTCCTCTAATTAGAAATCAGGTTAATTTTGTCTTCTAGTTAATTGTTTTCTTCTAATTGGTCTTATTTGATGAATTGTTTTTAACCCATAAAAGTCTGTTTTCCAATGTTTTCAGGATCTAGCTCTAAGCTGAGAAAGTAGCCTAGTACTGATCTGTTAAGCAATAGGAATATGTTGCTTAACAAATTGATAGTTTTGGAAGCTCAAGCTTTTGTTTCCTCACTCATTTCATCTTTCATCCACCACATTGGTTAGGGCACACCTACAGTATTATAGTCAGCTGCAGGTATCATACTTTTAAGATATTAACAAATAAGACTATATCCAGAACAGGATGGCCATCTCACATGAGACAGAATTGAATAGACTTGTGATATTTTAGATTGGAAAATGGAAGAATGAGGAGCAGAAGTAGATGAGAGCAGAGGGAGCAGATCGATACCTTCCTAAGAAGAGCAGCCTGTCAAGAAGGCCAGGTATTTGGAAATCAGCTCATTCTGTCCAATGCGCAAGTGACAAAGCAACCAAATTTCTCAACTGTGTTGCTTGTAAAGATAAAGCTAAAAATCCCTTTGAAATGGGTTCTACCCCAATTTTATGCTTATCTGACAGGGAAGTGATTGTAGTTAAGACAGAATATGAAGGACAAGGTGAGAAGCTGCTAGAATTGTGACCCTGCACAGTTGAGAAGGGAATGTGATAATTCTTTACCAGTGGATTATTATTTATAGACTTGGAGTCAGGAAGATCTGAGTATGAATCTTGCCTCAGATACAAACTAGCGTTGTTGTGCTAGGCAAATCAATTAATCCCTCTGTGCTTCCATCTCACTCATCAAATGGGGACAATATTAGTACCTGCCTCACAGGGTTGTTGGGGGATCAAATAAGATAAACAAACCCTTGCAAATGTATTATTTGCTATTATTATGGAGAGCCAGCCTCAGAATCAGGAAGAGCTGAGTTCAAGTCCTGTATCTGGAACAAACTGGCCGTGAGATCCTGCGAAATGTCACTTCACCTCTCAGTTTTCTGAGGAATGCATTGCTCTAACCCATATAAACCGTAGAAAAGAAGCCAATCTGCATTAGAAGAAGAGGTCTCCACAGCAGGAGTTCCCTATTCTTATAGAAGCACAAGTCTAGTTCTATCCTCGTCTCTCTTTCCTTTCTATTTATAAACACATATGTACATGTGTAAATATATACATATATGTATGTACGCATACACGGGTGAGAGAGTGTGTCACTTTAAAGATCTATTAATATACATACATGTATATATGCATATACACATAGGGAAAGAAAGGAAGGAGGGAAAAAGAGGAAGAAGGGAAGAATAAAGGAGAGAGAGAAAGAGAGCAAGAGAGAGAGAGAGAGAGAGAGAGTAGCTTTAAAGATCTATTCCCAGAGGGGAGGGCTTATGTAGGCAAAGAATTAGGGAAGGTATCCAAGTCAGTCGCTATAGGTCTAGGTGTGTGTCTGTCAGTTTGGCTCAGCCAAAAGTGGGAAGATAGTAGGGCAGATCTGTCTAGAAGACCTCAAGTTAGTCCAGAGAGAGTAGCCCTTGAAGTAGGAGAGCCTTGGCTCAGGGCTGGAGGTCATTGTCAGGTCATCTGGCTGAATTAAAGCTTCTCTTGTGCAAATGGAGGAGGCAACTCTTCCATCTGGGACTGAATGGGATTAAAGAAGTGGTTTGTAAAATCTCCTTTAGGGAGTTGAGACAACAGGAATGATGAAGCAAGAAGGCCAGAAACGTGGAAACTTTCAGAATTTCTGCCAACAAACCCAGAGCAGAAAGATCCCCCAAGGGAAGATGGAGGTAAACTGAGGCCTGAAGCCCTGGGGCAATAGTTTCTCAAGAAGCAAAGAGTAGTTAATTTTTTATAGAAAATTTGGAGGGATAGGATAAAACTTTCCTATTATTGAAAGGCAGGAGGCAATAGATGTTTTAATGGGAGTACTTTTTGGAGTCAAGAAGATCTGGGTTCAAGTCCTGCCTCTGACTGATATATTAGCTATGTGACCAAATCACTTTATCCTTATGGTGTTCCAGTACTGGCACTGGTAGAAACTCTCTTCATGAATGAAATCAACATGTTTGGACAAAAAACATTGCAGTTATCTTTACTAGGTGCTTGGGATAAAAATTCAAAAATCACACAATATTTCTTAAGGAACTTACATTCTCCTTGTGGGAGCAGGGTGGGCCCTGGACCCTGAGCTGTGTCCTGAAAGAAGTTCAGAATTCTATGAGGCAGCAGTGAAGGAAAAATACATTGAATACTTGGGGGGAAATAAGCCCACCCACTTTTGTGACAAATGTGAGACCTAGCAGTCTTTACCTTCCAAGGCCATTGACATAGACATAACTTCATTAATCAACTCAACCTTCCTTTACAAGTTTAGGAATTATTTCCAAAATTTGTACCATCTCTGTTATTGAAATTTTTCTCGCTTATATGTGAAGGATGTAGTTTTATTTCAAAACTATTTTATCTCATGGAAGTAATTTACTTTAATATTTTAAGGATTAATTGGTTATTGTGAATTGTGAAGCTGCCTTTATTGATTTAAATCAAACCCTCCTTACCTCCCTCCCCCAGCCTTATAGTAGTCAGACTTCAAGGGCTGTGACCACAAAATTCCTCATCCTGATGCCAAACTGGTGATGAACCTCTTGAACTTAGCAAGGTTGATCCTTAAGTGACGACACAGTCTATCACACTGAGCCTGTGCCCAAAACCTTTTTAGCTGTTAGAGTTTGTATTCAATTGTCATAGCCTTCAAGAAATACATAGGATGACAGAATCAGGGGAACTTCAGAATCTAGTTCACACCATAGACTTAGAGACTAAAACTATTATTTCTTGAGCATAGAGAACTCCTAGTTAATTCAAACATTTATTAAGTGCCTGCTATTGGTCTTGCACTAAGCTAAGCTCTGGGGCAGGGGAGGGGAATCTTTGACCTCAAGGCCACATGTGGCATGTAGATCTTCAAGTGTGGTCCTTTGACTGAATCCAGACTTTACAGAACAAATCTTCTTAATAAATAAATATAGGTTATACATGTGTAGCTGTGCAAAACACTTCCATGATAATCATGTTGTGAAAGACCATATTTCCCTCCATCCTATCCCACTTCCCCACTTATTCTCTTTTCCTTTGCTTCTGACTACCCCCTCCCCCAATCTGCCTTCTCTTCTATCATTTCTTTCCCCCCACCCTTATCTCCTTTTCTCCTTACTTTCCTGTAGGATAAGATACCCAATTGAGTGTGTATGTTATTCCATCCTTAAATACAAATCTGTTGACAGCAAGGTTCACTTATTCCCTTTAACTTCCCCCTCTTCCTCTCCATTGTAAAACCTTTTTCTTGCTTCTTTTATGTGAGATAATTTGCCCCATTTGATCTCTCTTTCTCCTTCTCCCAATATATTCCTCTCTCACCCCTTAATTTTATTTTTTAGATATCCCTTCATATTCAACTTACCCTGTGCCATCTATCTATCTATCTATCTATCTATCTATCTATCTATCTATCTCCTCCAACTCCCCTAACACTGAGAAAGGTCTCATGTATGAAAAACATCATCTTTCCATGTAGGAATATAGACAGTTCAACTTTTTTTTTGCTTTTTGGAGAGCAATTGGGGTTAAGTGACTTGCCCAAAGTCACATAGCTAGTAAGTGTGTCAAGTATCTGAGGTCGAATTTGAACTCAGATCCTCCTGACTCCAGGGCCAGTGCTCTATTCACTGTGCTACCTAGCTGCCCCAAAAGTTCAACTTTAATAAGTCCCTTATGATTTCCCTTTCCTGTTTACCTTTTCATGCTTCTCTTGAGTCTTGTATTTGAAAGTCAAATTTTGTATTCAGTTCTGGTCTTTTCAGCGAGTGCTCTAAAGTTCTCTGTTTCATTGAATGACCATTTTTCCCCTGAAGTGTTATACTAGTTTTCCTGGGTAGGTGATTCTTGGTTTTAATCCTAGCTCCTCTGACCTCTGGAATATCATATTCCAAGCCCTCCAGTCTCTTAATGTAGAAACTGCTAGGTCTTGTGTTATCCTGATGTATTTCTACAATACTTGAGTTGTTACCTTCTGTCTTCTTGCAATATTTTCTTCTTGACCTGGTAACTCTGGAATTTGGCTATAATATTCCTAGGAGTTTTCCTTTTAGGATGTCTTTCAAGAGGCAATCAGTGGATTCTTATAATTTCTATTTTACCCTCTGGTTCTTGAATATCAGGGCAGTTTTCCTTGATAATTTCTTGAAAGATGATGTCTAGGCTCTTTTTTTGATCATGGCTTTCAGGTAGTCCAATAATTTTTAAATTCTCTCTCTTGGATCTATTTTCCAGGTCAGTGGTTTTTCCAGTGAGATATTTCACATTTTCTTCTATTTTTTCATTCTTTTGGTTATGTTTTTATAATTTCTTGAATTCTCATAAAGTCATTAGCTTTATTTGCTCCATTCTGTTTTTGAAGGAATTGTTTTCTTCAGTGAGCTTTTGGATCTCCTTTTCCATTTGACCAATTCTACTTTTCTAAGGCGTTCTTCTCCTCATCGCCTTTTTTGGACCTTGTAATGGGCAAGGAAAGGCAACTTCCAAGGTTCAGATTACCAGCATAGTAAACCCCATTTATTCAGCAAAACATTCACAGAACAGAGAAAGTCAAAATACAGTTGACTTATTCTCATTCATTTAGCAAGTAAGTTCTCAACTCAATTGCAAAGTATGAAGGTCCAGGTATCCCACCCCTGAATCAGTAGTCAAAGTGGCCCACTCCTGGGCAGTACATTCATTTAGTCTCTTCTCAAATGGAGAATAGTTTCCAATCATAAACAAAGTACATTCATTTAGTCAATCGCAGAGCATAAAAAGGCCCAAGGTTTCCCACCCCTGGACACTACTAAATTACAATACCATCCATTAATGTCAAGCACTTTCTCAAAAGGGACAGGAGAGTACAAAGGCCATCTGCCCTTAAGCTACAAGGTTAAGATGTCATTACAGTTCAATGCTCAAGGAGAGGTCCTGTCTTCATCTTGACCCAAGGCAAGTACCTGGTTCCTGGGGAGGCAAAGCCTAACAAAGTCACAACACACATTGCCAGTGTCCCCATCAAGTCACTCTCTGTCTGCAGAACAGTCCCAAAACCCCTGAAAACATCAGCACGGCCCTCTTCCAGGATTTCTGTAAACATACAACAAGAAAATCTTCCTTCAGGGCTTCTGAACCAACAGCAAGGTTCCAGGACCTCTACAACAGCAACACTGTCCTTCACCAGTGGGTGAATCTGGCAAAACAACATAAACAGATAGACAAAATACTGGCATCACAGCCATGCCTCCTCAGTTCTTGGCAGCTCTGGGTGTCAGTTCTCAAAAAGTCCTGGGCAGGTCCAACTGGCCCTCAGCAGTCCACAGCATTACTCTCCAAAAGTCCCTCAGGCCTTCTCTGCTTGGGCTTTCTCTCTAAATCCATAGCTCCTTCCAGAGTTCAGCCCTCTCTCTTCATGTCAACAAGTCCATCCCACAAGTGGGATTCACAAGCTCTGGGTTTCGACACCCAACCTAAAACCAAAGCCAACACAGGGGGATCCCCAAATTCCATTACCATTATAGACCTCTTTTGCCATTTGGGTTAGTCTATTTTTTAAGGTGTTATTTTCTTCAGTATTTTGGGGGTCTCTTTTAGAGAGTTGGTGACTTGTTTTTCATTATTTTCTTGCATTACTCTCATTTCTCTTCCCAGTTTTTCTTCTACTTCTCTTACTTGATTTTCAAAATCCTTTTTGAGCTCTTCCATGGCCTGCAATCAATTAATTCATCTTTTTTCTTGGAGGCTTTTGATGTAGGAGCTTATCTTCTTCTGGTTGTATATTTTAATCTTCTTTGTCACCAAAGTAAGATTCTATAGTCTGACATTGTTTTTATGCTGTTTATTCATCTTCCCAGCCAAATACTTGACTTTATAACTCCCTGTCAAGGCAGGACTCTGCTTCCATTGGGGGTGTGGGTGGGTGTACTCTTCTAGGCCTCTGGGGTTTTGTATCAGCTACTGGATCCCTCACTGTCTATGGGTCCAGAGCTCTGGAAACAGCTGCTATTGCTGCCACCTCTGCCACCCTGGAGCAGGGGCCAGGCCATCTGCTCCCCTAACACCCGGGTCCCCCACTGACCTTCCATTTTATTGAGAGACCCAACCCAACCCTGGTCTTACCATTTTTAGCAAAGACTGTATCTTTTCCATACATTTTTATATCTCCCAGTACCTAACATAATGCTCTTTATATAGTGGATGCTTTATAAATATTGAATGAATGAACAATCTCACCTTATGCTTTAAAAAGATCAATCCATTGAGGTAGAGTGCCTTACATATAATTGAACTTCTATTTTCTTCCTTTTCTACATCACAAATTCTCCTTACCTACCTTCTCCTCCTGTTCTGTTTAAAAGAAAAATAGGAACTTGCCCCTTTCCAAACTTAATACCTCTATTATCTGTCCTTTGTCTAATCACTTATCACCTCCTCTTGAACCCTACACATCATTATTCTCTTTCTCTTATATTCTTCATCTTTCTTTTTACACTGGCTTTTTCTCTGATGTGTTCCCCTAGTCTAAAACCCCCTTACTTTCAATCTGGCTATATTCTCAAGCTACTGCTTTATTTCTTTACATGCTTTCACTGTTCTTGAAAGTAGTTTAATTCACTGAATCCCTTTCTTTCAATTCACATCTTAATCTGTAGCAACTCAACTTCTTTCACCACTTTGCTGAAATTGTTCTCTCTAAGATCACCAATGTTTTTCTTTACCTAATCCAAAAACCTTTTTTCAATTGTCATCTTTTTAAAATCTCTATAGGAATCGACACTTTTGACTAGTCCTTCTTTGAAACTTTTCTCCTTTGGCTTCCCTTATGATGTACTCTCCTGAGTTCCCTTATACTTCTTTGACCAGTCTTCTTTGGGCTTTTATTAGATTGTTATCTCCTTGAAGGCAGGGATTCTCTTGTGCTTTCCTTTGTGTCTTAGCATTCATTACATTACCTGGTACTTACTACGTGCATAATAAATGTTTATCACTAACTGGATTTTCTTACTCTTTTTAACTTCATACATATATGCATTTCCCAAGGCTCTGCGTTCTTGGTCCATTTCTCATCTTTCTCTACTTACTCTCCTTTGTTGCTCTTGGTGTTAGCTCTATTACTTGTACTATCAACTCTCAGATCTCTTTATCCAGACCTGACTTCTTTCCCAGACTCCAGATCCATATTTTCTTGTGCTTTCTAGCCATATTAATCTGTATACCCTCTTATAACCTCAAGTCCCAAACCAAATTATTTTTTGTGCCTGACCCCTAAACAAACAAAAACCCAGTTTTTCTTTTTTACTTTCCCATTTCTGTCATAGTCATTGCCATATTTCTAGTCACTTAGGTTCCAAACCTCAGAGACTTCTTCACTTCTCATGGACTCTCGCTCTTTATAGCCAACTGGCTACCAATTCTAGCTCTGCAATATGTCTCTCAGTTGTCTCTTTACCATTTCTACACCACTGATTCAGACCATTATTAAACCTTACCTGGATAAAATAAGGCTACTAACTGATATCTATTCCCCCTTCCCTTCCCTCTATCCCAACCTGTCAAATGTGCCATTTGTTGCCAGTCTTCTGAAAGCACAGCTTAGATATGCCAATCTCTTCAAACTTTGAATGATTCACCTTTGTTTCCTGGATGAAGGTAAGATTCCCTAATTTGGCATTGGAGATCCTTGAAAATCTGATCTCAACTCAGCTTTTTAGCTTTATGAGCTCCTAATTCCTTCTATGTACCCTAAGCTTTGACTGAGTGGATTTATTTTCTATTCCCTGAACAGATAGAGGCAGCTGGTGAAGCAATGGGCTTGGAATTAAGAAGATGCGTATTCAAATCTAGCCTCAGATACTTTCTAGCTATGTGACCTTGGCAAGTCACTGTTTTCCTCAATTTCTTCAACTGTAAAATGGGGATGATAGCACCTACCTCAAAGTACTGTTGTGAGGATAAAATAAGATTTGTAAATCTCTTAGTATAGTCAGTGCCTTGCACACTTGGTTGTTGTCCTTCCACAAAGAGGACCAAAATGACTTTACTATGTTGGAGTCAAGGTACAATGTCTCCAACTGTGGCAGATCTGACCAATATAAGTTTGGGAGGCTCAACCACAAGTTGGGCACAAATAGTCCACATGAACATTTGGAGTGGAGATGTCTCTAAATTTATGCATCTCATGTTTCTTTTGAGCTACTACAATTCTACTTTGCTCATAAAGCACTGCACCTTCTTTGATGCAGGCACACCATGCTGGGTGTTCCTTTGCCTATGTCTTCCATGTCATGAAATCAATTTCGAAGTTCTTCAGAGAGACCTTGAGAGTGTCCTTGTATTGCTTCTTCTCACCTCTATGTGAGTGCTTGCCCTGTGTGAGTTCTCCATAAAATAGTCTTATAGGCAAATATACATTTGGCACTCAAACAACATGGCCAGCCCATTCAAGTTGTGCTCTTTGCAATAGAGTTTGAATGTGTGGTGGTTTAGCTTGTGAAAGGACTTCAGTATCTGGTACTTTATTTTGCCAGATGATCTTCAGAATCTTCCTAAAACAATTCAGATGGAAGTGGTTCAATTTTTTGGCATGGTGTTGGTATACTGTTCAGGTTTTACAGGCATACAACAATGAGATCAGCACAACGGTTCTGCATCCCTTCAGTTTGGTAGGCAGCCTAATACTTCTTTTCTCCCCTATCTCTAATTTGAAATGAAGCCTCCTTTCCAGTGTATCCCAACAGTAATCTTTCCCTCCTCTATGTTTTTATAACTTGCACCTCTCCTATAGTGTTTAGTCCCTCTTACCTTGCATTATATTTGTTTGTGAACATGTCTGATACTTCCTAGAAGATTGCTTCTTGAAGGCAGGGAGTATACTATGCTTTATTCAATTTTGTATCTGTCTCAAATGCTTACTATAATGAATTAAAAGCAGAAGGTTTTCAATAAATACTTGTTTCATTAATTTAAAGTCATGAATAGAAATATTTATAAATATTCTTTTGGACTAATTTGGTAATGATGTATATAAAATAGAATGAAATATAGAATAGAATAAATAAAATAGAATAAAAATAAGATTTAATAATAGATTTCTACTTACAGTTGTTAATATTTGTCTGTGAGGAAGCTGTATCTTGAGTTCCTTTATTCTTTCCTTTACTTTGGGTCTCCCTAATTACCAAGTCTTTGTCTTTTTGGTTGATTGTTTTTAATAGTTTTCTCCTTTCCAATATTTGTGCTGAAATCTTCCTGTCTTTCATTGATAACTGAAAAAAAAGTTTAACAATTTTCTTCACATTAATGATTTTTGAAACTATAAGGATATGAAAATCTCTCTTTAATTGTAATATAAGTACTAATTTAATATAATTACCCAAATTCATGTGTTTTTGCAGATCAATATTATGGTTGGTATGGATGATTCCATGCCCCTTATTAATGTAAAAGATTTACATTGACACTACTGTATCAAGCATTAAGTCATCATCCTATAAATAAAATATCAGAAGATTTAACTATAATTGATTCAGCCACTTCTGAGTTGTCATGGTAATACCAGTTGTGTGGGTTGAAGGAATTCAGATGTTGTAATATTATTGACTGAGTGATATTGTTCCACATAGCAAAAAAAAATTAAATTGGATGGAAAACAGAGTCAACCACATAGTTAAAAATGAAAGTTCCCCATTAAAAATCCCTCAAATCTGCCTCCATTTTAGAAATACCCAGAAGTTTGAGGTGTCAAAATAAAAGTGAGGAACCAATGATAAGGCCCAAGACTCTACCCCCTACTCCTATCCCCCACAAGAAGTGTACAAAGTTTGGTTAACAAGCAAGATAAACTAGAGGTCCTAATATAAGGAGAAATATTTGAGTTTATTATCTATCACTGAGATGTGGTGGGATGAGATTCAGGAATGGAGCATGACTCTGGAATGGTAGCCCTTATTCAAAAGAAACAAGATAGGTAGAAGGTGGAAGCTATTCTACAATAGTTTATGTAAGAAAATTCAGGAAACAGAGTGAGGAAGCCTAGAGAAAAGCGTTTGATTCAAGATAAGAAGTGGCAGAAACAGAATTGTTATACTCATCAAAATATTTACAGATGACATTGTCGTTGTTTTTCCTTCCTTTTTGAAGAGGACCAATGGCATCACAGGGTGATGTCTTGGCTTGTACATGAATCAAATTTAACTAAGGCAGAGTTGCACAAAGTCATCAACCTCATTCTTATTTCCTGAACCATAGGTCCCATATAGACCACATAGACAGAAGAGGGAAATAGATGAGGAATCTGAGAAACAGTTAACAAACATGGTATGATTTCAGGATATAGTAATCATTAAAGACATCAGTTTTTAAATTATTTTAGCTAGAGTTCTCTGTTAAAAAGGATAGCTTTTAATTTCTTGACTTGTCTAAATGATGGTTTCATCCTTCAAAATGAAAAGGAATCAGCAAAGGAACTGTTTTACTCTTTTCTATCTTATTCTGGTCCCATTCTTACTAACAAGGAGATAGTTCCTGGTAGAGAAACATTTTAATTTAAATAAGATCTATTTATTGTATTCTCCTGATCTATCAGATGATTACTGTTGCTCATCCTTTCAGATTGTTAATTACCTTCTATCTGGAGGAACATTTTTCTGGGAGTGATTACTAGCACCAGTTCTAGAATTAGGTAAGCTTTTTTGCAGAAGATCCAGCTCAACTGCTTCTAAGACAGCTTACCATCAATGCCCTTGGTTGGGGTGGTAAGGGAGAGAAATCCCCTTCTTCTACCCTTTGCCATATGGCACAAAAACACCTTTGCTACAAGGTACAAAAAAGGCCCTTTTCCTACCATTTACTACAAGGGAAATGTCAAAGAGCAAGTACTCCAGAGCTGATATAAAGAACACCCAAATGTCTTTGGTGAATTAAAGTAACTAGGTCCAGATGAACTATGTCCTAGATGGTATGGAATGAATGATGCTCATCCTCTTACAAGGGATCCTTAGAGAATGGGAGAGATTTTTCTGGATTGGAGAAGGATATATGCTATACCCAATTTTCAAACAAGGGAAAGAATCTGCAGACTGTAGGCCAGTGAGCTTGGTTTTGATTTCTAGAAAAATTTATATTGATAAAGGGATGTTTAATGACCACGTAGAAAAGGAAGCAATGATCACAAACAGCCAGCAAAGCTTCATCAAAATAGGTCATATCAGATTAACCTTATTTTATTTTTTGATATAAGTACTAGAGACATTACCCTTAAATTTTAGCAGTATATTTGATGAGGTCATTTGTGCCATTCCTATAGAAAAGATAGAGATGTGGGGGAAGATGGCATTAGGATCATGGAATAATAGGCATAAAACTGGAAGAGATCTTAGAAATCATTCATTTCTACCACCTCATTATACAAATGAGTCAATTGAGATTCAACAAGGTTAAGCAACGTGTTCAAAGTAACACAAGTAGTAAGTGGAAGAGTCAGAATTTAAATCTATGTGCTCTGAATCCAAATTCGATGTTCCTTCCATAGTATCACAAAAGTACAACCAAGTAGATTTGGAAAGTAATTGAATGGTTGAACTCAAAGAATATTCATTGATGGTTTGATGTCAATATGTAGTACTCTAGGGAATTTGTATTTGACCTCAAGGGGGCCATCTCCAGTCCTCCTGATATGTATCTGGCCACTGGACCCAGATGGCTCTGGAGGAGAAAGTGAGGCTGGTGACTTTGCACAGCCTTCCCTCACTTAAATCCAATTCACATGCAAATAAAGACATCACCCTCCTGATGGCATAATCCTCTTCAAGAAGGGAAGGAGAAGCAACAACAACAACAGCAACATTTAGCCTCAACTTGGATAAAGACCCATTTATTTTTTTGGGTAGTGCAAAGGGAGGAGGCCTAGCCAACATATTGGGTGACAGAGCCTGGATTTGAAAAGATTTTGACAGGCTAGAACACTGGGCCAAATAATAAGATGCAATTTACCAGGGACATATAATGATTGAAGGGCCAGCCTTATAGTTAGGGAGACCTTGATTCAAATCTTAATTTTTGTCTGTGAGAGCTATTTGACCATGGGAAAGTTGCTTAATTTCTTTGATTTCCCAGGCAGCTCCATAAGACCATTGAGTCACAAACAAGTTACTGATCCATTTCAGTGAAGGGAGTTTCTATACTAGAAATTTCCCCACAGTTATAAAATCACTAGTGCAGACTCCCAACTCCTGCGTGTCATTACCTTTGCTTTAAAAATATCGGTTTCCCTAGTACAGGGTGGGGAATTAGCACAAGATGGGTTAACCATTAATTCATCTGAAAAGATTTGGGGCTCTTAGTAGACTGGAAACTCAATATGAGTCAACAGTGTGATAAGATATCTAAGGAAGCTAATGTAATCTTAAACAGCATTAAGAAGGGCAGTGTCCAGGACTAGAGAGGTGATAATCCAGCTGTACTTAGTAATAATCAGACTGTACCTGATGAGGCAACAAGGTGGTACAGTGGAGGTAGCACTAGACCTAGATTAAGGAAGACATGAGTTCAAATCCAACCTCAAACATTTGCTGTATGACTCTGAAAAATCATTCAACTTCTGTCTGCCTTAGTTTCCTTACTTATAAAATGGGGATAATAATAGCACCCATCTCCTAAGGTTGTGAAGATAAAGCGAAATAATATTTGTAATGTTTTGCAAATTTTAAAGTGCTATAGAAAGACCAATCATCATCATCATCATCATCATCATCATCATCATCATCATTAGTAGTGGCAGTGAAGGGGATTTCTCTCCCTTACCACCCTAACCAAGGGCATTGATGGTAAGCTGTCTTAGAAGCAGTTGAGCTGGATCTTCTGCAAAAAAGCTTACCTAATAGTAATAGTAGTGGTAGTAGTAGTAGTTAGTGGTAGTAGTACTGGTAAGAATAATAGTAGAAGAGGAAGTAGTACTGGTAGTAGTAGTAGTAATAGTAGTAGTGATAGTAGTAGTAGTAATAATAGTCATAATAATAGTAATTAATAAATAGTGGTAGTAGTAGTGGTTGTCATCATTGTTATCATAGTAGGAGTCGTGGTTGTAGTAGTAGTAGTCGCAGTAGTAGTAGTAGTAGTAGTAGTAGTAGTGGTAGTAGTAGTAGTAGAAGAACATTTGAAGTTTTCTATTTAATTTTGGACACATTAGTTTAAGACGGCAGAAGGAGAATGTCCAGTGGAAGGCAATAAACCTAAAGCTCATGCCAAATTAAGATTAGTTTAAGGGATGTTTAGCTTGTTGAAAGGAAGACACTTAAGAAAGCCATGATAGATAACTTCAAAAATTTGAAGGGTTGTCACATGAAAGATGGATTAGGCTTTTTCTATTGACCCTAGAGATCACAATTTGGAACAAAAGGTAGAAATTGCAAAGAAGAAAATTTAAGGTTTACATAAGGAAAAATTATTTAACTCTTTATTATTTGACTCTTTGTGACCTCATTTGGAATTTTCTTGGCAAAAATACTGGAGTAGTTGGCCATTTTACAGATGAGAAAACTGAGACCAATAGGGTTAAGTAAATTGCCAGGGGTCCCACAGCTAGTAATGATCTGAGGCTGGACTTGAACTCAGGAAGGTGAGTCTTCCTGACTCTACACCTGGAGCTCTATCCACTGTGCAACCTAGCCGCCCCTACTAGCTGTGCGAACATGAGCAAATCACCTAACCTTTTTTCAGCCTCTGTTTCTTCATCTATAAAATGGGAATAATAGTAACACCTACCTCAGAGCTGATGCGAAGATCAAATGAGAAAACACAGATAAAGTACTTTGCAAGCCTTTAAACCAGCAGTTGTCAACCTGTGGGTTATGTTCAGTTTGTAACAATGAAAATACATCCTGCATATCAGATATTTACATTGTGATTCGTAACAGTAGCAAAATTACAGTTATGAAGTAGCAATGAAAATAATTTTATGGTTGAGGGTCACCACAACAAGAGGAACTGTATTAAAGGGTTGCAGCATTAGGAAGGTTGAGAACCACTGCTTTAAACACTAATATACATGTTAGCTATTAACAACTGGAACAGCTGGTTTAAGATTGGTGAAGGAGTACAAGAAGGCTATATATTATTGCTGTATTTATTTAGCTTATATGCAGAGTACATGATACAAAATGCCAGGCAGGATGAATCAAAAGCTGGAATTAAGGTTTTCAGGAGAAATATCAACCTCAGATATACACATTTTACTACTCTGATGGCAGAAAGTGAAGAAAAATTAAGAAGCCTCTTGATGAGGGTGAAAGAGGAGGGTGTAAAAGGTGGCTTGAAGCGTAACATAAAAAAAATAAAAAAACTAATCTTGGCAGCTGGTCTCATCACTTCCTGGCAAATAGAGGGAGAAGAAATGGAAGCAGTGTCAGATTTTATGTTCATGGGCTCAAAGATCACTGCAGACAGTGACTGCAACCGTGAAATTAAAAGGTGCATGCTCCTTAGAAGGACAGTTATGGCAAATCTGGACAACATGCTAAAAAGCAGAGACGTCACCTTGCCAATAAAGGTCTATATAGTCAAAACTATGTTTTTCTAGTAGCAGTGTATGGCTGTGAGAGTTGGACTATAAGGAAAGCTGAGTGCCACAGAATTGATGCTTTCAGACTGTGGTGCTTCAGAAGACTTTTGAGAGTTCCTTGGATAACAAGGAGATCAAATCAGTCGATAACTTAAATAAATTAATTCAGGCTATTCTCTGGAAGATTTGCTGAAACTTACTTTGGCCACATAATAAGAAGATGAGATTCAATGGGAAAAAGTGATTTTGGGGAAGACTGAAGGCAAAAAGAAAAGGGGACAGCTGAGGATGAGATGAATAGTGTCATGGAAGCAATGATCATGAACTTGGACAGAGTTTGAGAGACAGAGGAGGATAGAAAGGCTTAGTATGTTCATGGTATCATGAAAAATGAGACAACCGAATGATTGAACAATAACAACAAATTAATAGATAAAATATGTAGCACTTATATTTAATCAAGTTATTAATTAACATGTTCAAATACTACAACAACAACAACAAGAAAAAGCTTAAGACAGAGTTGTGCCTCTTTGGAAATTTCCTTCCAGACTGATACCAATTGATCAGTCAGTCCTATATCAATTCAGTTTTTTAATCACTTATGAATTTACCCAGGTAGACCTGGATGAATTCTTCATACTTAAGTTCTTTAAGTGAAGACAGAATGACCACTTATTCAAGTTGATTTGGAAGAGGAATATTATGTTATGTTGATGGGCTCAAAGATCACTGCAGACAGTGACTGGAACTGGTCAGTATGGGATTTTTAATCTTTCTATCTTCTGTTTGACCACATTTAGCTCACCTTGATGCATAGATTTCACATTGCAGGTTTCTTTGATCGTTACAGCACTGGGCTTTCCTTTTGTGTCCATACCTGAACTTCCTTTCAACTTTGGCCAGCCACTTCATTAGTACTAGAGCTACTTGTAGTTGTCCTCTGCTCTTCCCCTGTAGCATGTTGGACACCTTCCAACCTGAGGATCTTATCTTCTGCTGTTATCTCTTTTATCATTTTAGTACTGTCCATGGAGTTTTCTTGGCAAAGATACTGGAATGGTTTGTCATTTCCTTCTCCAGTGAATCACCTTTTGTCAGAATTTTCCACCATGACCGTCTTCCTTGGATAACAGCAGAGCTCATAGTTTCATTGAGCTATTCAAGTCCCTCCATCATGACAAGGCAGTGATCCATGAGGGGATAGGTTGGACTAGATGGCTTCTAAAGTTCCTTCCAACTTTTACAATTGATGATTCTGTGATACTAACATTCAGCTCACGTTTCTTCACTTTGTTCACAGGGATATTGTCAGAAAGATACTCTTTGTTTATAGCAGTAGCTTGAGCTATCTGTCTAAAAAGATATGTCTAAAGAGCAGATTAAGGGTTCTTGTGCTTATAGTGTTATTTAATTAAAATTGGCTATTTAACTTTTCTTGCATTGATACCATGTCTGTCCAATTCAGTTATGATCTCCTTGAGTAGAGATTATATCTTATACTTCTTTTCATTTCCATCAATATATTCTTCATAGTAGACACTCAGTAATGGAAAGCATATTGCCCTCTATCTCCCTTCAGAACTACAGGAAAACCACATACACAGAAATAAGAGAACCCACAGAGAAAAACAGGAGTACTATTGGCTTCATTTTCAAGCAAGAAATGTTTGTAGAAAACCTGGGTTCAAGGAGCTGATATATTACCATAGTCATATCTGGTCAGACCACATCTAAAATTCTGGTACCACATTTCAGGAAGGCTATGGATGAACTTGAGAGCATCTGGATGAGGGCAATCAGAATGGTACAAAAGCTAATGCCATATGAGACTTGGTGGGATGAATCAAGAATGTTTTACTCAGAGCGGAGAAGACATAGTAGGGGAATGGGGAGAATTATTGTACACTTCAAGTATTTGAAAAGCTGTCATCTAGAGGGGAGATTAGACTTGTTCTACTCGGTGCCAGAGGAAAGAATTAGAACCAAGGGATGGAAGCTGTAAAAATGAAGATTTCTGTTTAATGAAAGTAAAAATCTTTGTAATAATTACAGCTAGTGAAGACAGAATGGACTGCCTCAGCAGGTAAGGGGTTCTCTCAGAGTTTTTCAGGGAAAGTTTGCATGACTATGAGTTGGGTATTTTATAGAAAAAATTCTTATTGAAATATAGTTTGGGATATAGGGCTCCTCATGTCTCTTTCAACCCTGAAATTCTGTGGTTATATAATGTATAAAGAACCATTGACATATGGTCCAGTGTGCTGGCACGTGGAGTCCATGTTCCATGCATGTTTGCATGCGTATATAAAGAACTACATGAATGTGAACAGGGTTTTAACATTTGTAAATTTTTCCCTATGTTTTATTTTGTTTAGATTGTAATTTCCTAGTCAGCTATCATGGTAGTGGCTATTTAACTTTCTTATTCCAGTGGTTTGTTGATAATCCTGGGAAACTCATTGTGTGGTAAGTGTATAATTACCATGTATCATTTGCTCACATTAGAAAATGATGATTTTTGTTCGTTTGCCTTGGCTCAAATTAAATATAACTGTCATGAAGCAGTCGTAGCTTTTTCTTCATTTCTACTTTTAAAGTGTTCTTAGCTTGGTTGGCTCTCATAAATTTCACAGTCTCATATAATATAGAACTGTGGGTTATTAACAAGGTCCTACCCTATGCCATGTGAACAGAAGAAAGTAAATGAGAAAAAGGAGGTCAAAAGATACTTTGATCACTAATGCATCCATTACCAAAGTACAAAGGTGCAAACTTTTCTATAAAACACTCAGGCTAAAGTAGAATATCAGAAAGCATTCTAATTAATAAAAATTATTTAAATGCTGTACATTTTCTGAATTTCATTCAAGGACATCAAAACATTAAATGTTAATTCACTTAAGGCCCTCCCCCACATTGATGAATGGAATGCATTCAGTGTTGCTGCACCAACACAGATACCCATCAAAATTCTGTTTGTTAATGGGCCCTTAATAGTGTTTGGACTT
>CM053585.1:132447903-132458073 GCA_028646515.1 Pseudochirops corinnae | reverse complement strand
TGACTTTTCCCCCTGAACTAGGTAAATGATATGCTTGATTAAAGTAAGATTGTTAACCCATTTTGAGTTGCTTTCCTTTAGAAAAGCAGATCTAAGAACCTGTGCTAGTAGGCGCCCTAGGTATGCTAGGGTGCTTGTTGTTACAATGGTATGGAAAGATTTCAAATATTAAAAAACAAAATGCTAATACCTCCTAGTTATGTTGTTGATGTTTATGATTTTTTTGTCTGGAGAGGTTAAAAAGAAATAGGTCAGATAACAAATGGGAGACTGGTAAGAAACTGGTGTTGAATTAAAAAGCAAAGATTATTTACTTGTCAAGTGTTCTTTTTAATTAGCTTCCAGTTTTCCCTAACTTTGCTTGTTGTCCTTTCAGTTTTGTATTCTTATTCAGTCATTTCCTGTCATGTCTGATTCTATCATCCCATTTGGGGTTTTCTTGGCAAAAATGCCAGAGTGGTTTGCCATTTCCTTCTCCAGTTCATTTGACAGATGTGGAGACTGAGCCAAAAATGGGTTTTAAGTGACTTTCCCAGAACAACACAGCTAATAAGTGTCTGAGCCCAGTTTTGAACTCAGGAAAATGAGTCCCGACTCCAGGTCTGGCACACTATGCACTGCACCCCCAAGCTATCCTCTGTACTCTCTTGCCCTCCTACATCCCTTCCCAACCAGATATCCATACTTCTTTTGGCCTCATGGTATTCTCTGAAGTGTCTTGGAACCCCTCTTTCATCCAACAAATAGGAAATAAAAAAATAGAACTTCATCAAAGACATTATCTCAAGATTATTAAAAATGATCAAGAGACAATATGGTTTGGTGCCATCCTGGCAATGGCAATGTCTATTGGGGTTTAATGAAGTGACTGTGGCAGGGTTTGGCAAACTATAGCAACTGGAAGCTAAGAATAGTTTTTAGATTAAAAAATATTTTTATTTTATGTAAATTAGCCAACCATACCAAAAACAGGCCCCCAAGGGCCATGGTTTGCTGATCCCTAGAATATGATATGACAGGGTCAAAGAATGATGCTGATTGTCATGTGGGTAAACTTTTGCAATACCTATCAAATGGGAAGAATGACGAAATATACTTCTATTCTCCCTGTGATATGTAAAAATGACATATAGGTTTTCTTTCAAAATAAATTTAGTCCAAATCATGCTATAAATGGAAGAGGACAGTAGTAGAAGCTGTAGCTTCTGGAAAAACTCACTAGTATGATGAGAGCCAAGGGGCACAGAAACTCAGCTCAGGTCAATGAATATTTATCAAGTGCCTGCTTTATGTGAAGACTTGTGCTTGTACTTGAAGAGTGAAGATCAAAGAAAGGTCAGATGAAAGTAATAAAACTGAGACTCTATAGGTCAGAATAGAAGAGGGTCAGCAAGTAAAGGGAGGCAAACATATGATAATGTAACCAAGTCCCAGGATCTTGGGTGCTTCTGTACTGATAATTATAATAGCCAGGTTGACAAAGACAAGTATCTCATTTTGTTCTCACAATAACTCTGGGAGGTAGGTGCTGTTATTATGTCCACTTTATAAATGAGGACACTAAGAAAAGTGAAGTGGCTTTTTCAGGATAGAGCAGCTCGCATTTGAGGTAGGTTTTGAATTCAGGTCTTTCAGACTCTAGCACTTTATTCACTTTGCAACCTAACTGCTTCACTGAAATTTCTGACTCAGGTCCCCATTCCTGGTACCATCAGAATTTGCCTTCTGCCTAGGGCTCTAAAACAACAGGAAAAGTGTCTTCATATCCCATACAAGTATTCAGCCTAACAATATATCAAATATTATATAGACTATATGTAACACAAGGGGCAGCTAGGTGTTGCAGTGGATAGAATGGCAGGTCAGGAGTCAAGAAGACTCATTTTTCTGAGTTCAGATCTGGTCTTAGACACTTACTAGATGTGTGACCCTGAATAAGACACTTATTGCTATTTGCCTCAGTTTCCTCATCTGTAAAATGAGCTGGAAAAGGAAATGGCAAAACATTCCAGCATCTTTGTCAAGAAGACCCCAAATGGGGTCACAAAGAGTTGGACATAACTGGAAAAATGACTGAACAATAATAACAAAAATATGTAACACTAAATTCACAAAGCAGAAAGAACTTGACTCAAGCCCAAAAATGGTAAAAAGAACTTCTCTCCACAGTACATTTCCACCTTCTTCAGAAACATAGATTACTGCACAAGGTGTGAGGCTCTTCCTGTAGGGAAAAATGCTAAGGATCATCAGAGAGTACAGCAAGCCCTCCTTCCATTGAAGCCCACCTTCCCAGTAATTTGTATCACACTCAACACTTGTCATACAACTCTGGTTAGTATCCTCTAAGGAGAAATACATTGAGAGTCTATAGAGAAGCAATTGCCCTCTTCTATACTACAGCAACTGGAAGCTAAGAATGGTTTTTAGATTAAAAAAAATTGTTATTTTATGTAAATTAGCCAATTTATAGGGCTCTATAACGACCATAGACCATAGAGCCCATGGTCCCAGGGAGGGGCAACATTTTAATTTGGTCATCTTTGTTTCTGGGTTCTTACTAATCCTTGAATTCTACTTCTGCTTGGTCAAGGAACTCCTCAGGTTGAGCTAATGATTTCAAATTTTCTGGAAATTCCTCCATTTCTTCCCAAGAAGTTTGGCATAGGAAATTCATTTTTTCCTAGGAATTTCTCTGGTCCAGAAAGCTTGATGCAGTAAAGCTTCTGCTTGCTCAGGAATTCTTCCATCATCCTTCATTTACAACTACATGCAAAGAGCTTCTCATCACTCTACTACTGCCTCATCCCTTGCCATATCTGGGTACAGTTGATTCCCCTCACTCCCTACTGAGGCAACAGGCAACATGTAATGGCATGGACATTGTTCCATAGAGAATGCATGAGGATCTGTAGGCTTCTCCTATGAATCTATGTTCAACTGGCTTATCACCTCACTCTGTTTCCTTTCTTTCTCTAGGTCTACCTCCCTCATTTAAAGACAATTTCGATATATGACTTAATCATTCATCCTTAAAATGTGTTATTAGAGAAGGCATCAATGCTTTTTATAAGGGTAAGCATGTCTGAAATCCAGTGCAACTAGTATTTATATAAAAGTCCATGTCATGTAAGGCCTTGGGCCAGGTGCTGGATCTCCAGCACCAAAGATGAAACAAAAAGTAGACCCATCTTTCTAATCCAGAAAAAATCTCACATTATTTTTTAAACTTGAAGTTAGATTTTATCTGTATGAGGTCATTAAATCATATCAATCTGTTCATTTTCCTGGGATCATTTTTCATGTTGGAAATATGAGAAACTACTAGACATTAGCATGTCTAACCTACATAATCTAACTTGGTAGACCAAGTCAGAGATTTCTGTATTGTTTGTAAAATATGGAAAAGAGGCACAGTGGTATGTAAATGGGGAAGGGGCAAGGAGTGGAACAGAGTTTAAATGATAGCAATAACAAGCACATGTTATTTACAAGTCTGGTAAAAACCGTAGTAGAAAAAGTTGACATTTGAATAGCACTCAATAGTTTGCAAATTGTCTTACTTACATGATTTCATTTGGTTCTCACAACAACTTTATGAGGCTGGTACTACAAGTAGTATTATTTTCATTTTACAGATGAGGAAACTGAGGTTCAAAGGGTTAAGAGATTTAACATTGTCACTCAACTAGTACATGTTAAAAGTAGTATTCAAACCCAGGTCCTTCTTAACTCCAAATTCACAAATTTTTTGTTTTCCCCAATATAACTTACATCATCAAAATTTTTAATGTGTTTTGAAGATGGATTTCTGAAATTTTGAGAGCATTATTAGAATCTGTATAATTTCTGTATCACTATATAAAAGGATCAGAATAGTAGCTTAATATATGGCTGACTCTGTATTCATTATAATGGAGTTCCATAGATTATTGAAAATAAACATGATAAAAATTTAAAACTTAATTTTAGCCATAAGCTTCAATGCCTTTTTCCCCATTTTTTCAACTACATCTACTGAGAAAATTTTATGATTAGAATTTTGTCTTTTCTCCTATTCCCAAATGTTCTCCAGTGTAGGTGTTAATGAGTAATAAAATGCACCCCTCAAAAAACAGAAAGGGAAAAGGGGAGTGTATATAATGCACCTATTTTGGAATTGAGTCTTGAATAATTGATAGAAGTATATTTTACTGGACATATTTAGGGGAAATTTTCTAAAGAGAAGGGCAGTTTGATCTTTTGGGACACACTAAAAGGGTCTTTTAAAATCTAGTGAAAACAATACTATATACCTAATTCTGACATATGAAACAGTATAAAAGAACGTAGCCATGAAAATAAATGTTTGCTAATATAAAGAGGAGCTAGTAGAGAAAATTACTTCAATGGAAACGAGATTCTAATGGATTTAATGATATTAAGAAAGCAAGGCACCAAAATTTATAAACAAATCTAATAACCAAATGGAAAACATGGGTTCATTGTGACAACCATATTGGAAACAAGTAAATCTGTGTCTGGACAAACCAAATGGACTTAGAACTTAAATGACAAATTTGTCAGTGTAGAGAGATAATTTGTATAATTCAATTCCCAAACCCATTCCCCTCCTCCCTTATACTATTACTTTTTTGGGGGGGTGTCTGAGAAATCTAGATGATTGATCCATCCTTTTATTCCTCCATTTGGACTGAGTAGATAACCCAGCTTTTTTCCAGCCTCATTGTACATTACTTTCTTCCTGCAGCCTTCAATCTAGCCTTTATTCTGTTCCTCATGCACGACACTCCATTTCTTGTCTCTTTACTTTTTATACTGGTCATTCCCAGTTCAATGGCTGGAAAACACTCCCTTTCTCAATGTTGTCTCACTGAGTCCCTGCTTCCTTCAAGATTCATTCTGGGCACCACCTTCTGTAGAGGAGCAGCTAGGTGTTTTAGTAGGTATGTTGTTGTATGTGGACAAGTCAAGAAGACCGAAATTTGAATCTTGCCTCAGCTACCGTGTAGCTTTTTGACCCTGGGCAAAGTCATTTTATCTTTAAGTCTCAATTTCCTCATGTGTAAAATGGAGATAATAAAAGCATCTGTCTCACAGGGTTGTTGCAAGAATCAAATGAGATAATACGCAGAAAGCTTTGCAAACCTTACTTAGAGTGTTATATAAACTTTAGCTATGATGATGATGATGATGGCAGTTATCTTTCCTGATCTTTCTATATGCTGGTATCACCCCTCACTACCTTGTATTTATTTATTTTTTTAATAACTGAATGACTAAAATGAGAGGGTTAAACTAGATGGTCTCTAAATACCTCCAGTTGTGTCATTTTTGAGACTCTACTGATTGATGAGATGTCATTTTAATTGAGTCCCAAGACCCAACCACACTTAAAACTGAGTTTTAATAACTCTTTTTATTTATTCTGTATTTACTTATATCGCCTAGTGGATAGAGTGCTGGACTTGGAACTTAGAAGATCTAGATTCAAATCCCTTCTCTGATGCTAGTTACTTGTGTAAACCTGGGAGAGTCACTTCTTCTAAGCTTTAGTTTCCTTACCTATAAAATGAGGGAGTTGAATAAGATTACCTCTAAAATTTCTTCTAGCTTTAAACCCATGATCTTTTCATCCTATAATTGTAAATATACATGTTGTTTCCATGAGAACACAAGAATCTTGAGAGTGGGGGTGGTTTCAATCTTTGTATCATAGCTATAGCACCTAGCACAAGGCTTGGCACTTAATAAGCCCTTAATAAATGCTTGTTGATTCATCAATACAGTCTAAGAACCTTAGTGATGCCTGATAAATTTATATAAGTAAAGACATATAGTATTATAGGAACCTGAGTTGTTCAGCAATACAGGTACAGAGTAGCCTCATGATAATAAATTATGTAATTAGTCTTGTATCAACTCTTCAGGCTATTCGCTTATAATTTTCTAGTAATAAAGAAAATCAATAATAATCAGAGCTCCTGTAAAAAGGGAATCTAGAAAATAAGAGAAAGTGTTCAAATAATTTAAATTTGTTCATTAGAGATCAGCTAGTTCACATATCCATGCTTGTTTTCAGAAATAGATTAAACATACTTAAAGGAAATGCAGACCTGTAAACTTTGTGCAACTAATTGGATAATGGGAATAAAAAAAATATTTATTAAGCCCTATGTTCTAGGTACTGTACTAAGGTCAAGAGATGCAAATCCAAAAATGAAAAACTTCCTGACTTAAAGGAGCTTACATTATAATAGGGAAAGTCAATATATATAGAAAAATGATGGCCAGGATGTTTTTTTGGTCCAGGATGGTGGATAGAGCAATAGGGTATTCAATTGACAAGGCCTTTCCAGAAGCAATAATAATGTTATTTGCTATTTCCCAGAGCAAGAAGGACAGCAGATGAAAAAATGTTTGAGAGCAAAATTAGGTTTGAGGCCTGCTAGATATACAGAGAGGTCTCACCAACCAAACAACCACATCAGCCTGGCTGTATTGTGACATTTCCAAAGCTCTTTTCATGATGAAGTCTCCCCGAGTCTGGTCAGAAGGTGTAGTAGTAGTGACAATAGGTTGGAAAATAGCTTGGTTAAAAAAGTGTGGTTGGGTCTTGGGGCTCACTTAGTTAAAATGAGGTCTCATCAATCAAGACAGCTTCAAAAATCACACAGCTGGAGGTATTTAGAGGCCATCTTTTTTAACCCTCTCACTTTAGTCAGTCAGTCAATTAACATTTCTGAAGTGTGCACTGCATCCCAAGCACTGTGCTAAGTTCTGGGGCTACAAAGACAGGTGTAAGACAGTTCTTGATACAAACAACTCACAAATCTAATGGGTTTTAAAGATGAGAAAACAGGCCCAGAGAAAGGAAAGATATTGTTCAAGGTTCCACAGATAGTGATCAACAAAGTGAGAAAAATCACACAGTAAAAGAGTCAAGATTTGAAGGTTTTTCTGGTTCCAAATCTAATAGCTCTTTTTACCACACCACATGGTCTACCAAGTTGTGACTTCTTCACAGTAAATCTTGATTTCTGTGTTTTATCCATCTGTTCTGTATGTTGTCTCTTGTTAACATCATCACTACTTCTATTTATTTACTCCCTACAAGGTGTGAACCAGAAAGGAACCTAGCTTATAGAGAAGGCAGTTGTTTTTAATAGGAGACTCTATACCAGTCAGGGAAATGATTTATCAAATCTCAGCTTGGAGTAAGGGGCCAGGAAGTTTTGAGTAGACAGGTCACATTATGAAGGAGTCAGGAAACTTTGGCTTCTGTGGCTGATGTCGTTGTTGTCTGACCACCCCAAGACTACATATATCCTGAAGTCTCCTGGAACTTTGATGATCACACTAAACGAGATGCATTGAATGTTGGCTTTGGGCCTAAGAGCTCAGTCTCTCTACTTACCAATTTGTATCATGGCATTTTATAACTGATGACATTGGGCTGAGACCATAGTAACTCCTGAATTTTGAAGTGTCCTTGTTTCTTTTTCTTTTTGTTTCATTTATGAGAAATACCAACATTCAAACAGAATTTATCAATCGATCAAGATTTATTAAATACCTCCTGTTGTTCTAGGCACTGTGATAAAAATTGATTCTAAATCAAATGCTGTTACATTTTACATACACATATATTCACACAAGGCATATATGATTGTTTACTCTTTAAGTAAACAAAACAAAGATACAAAATGTCTCATAGGTTAGAAATTGATTAAAAGGCATAAATTTCAAATTATTGCTTTTCCCTTTGCTTTTTTAACAGCCTTTTGTCTTTAAAAGTTATCATGAAAATCTTAACATTTTAGCTTTGCAACTTTACTTTGATTTCTGGGAAATTTAAAATCTTACGATCAATATTCATGTACCTTTTTCAAAGAAAGTAAATGAACAGCAGTAATATATAAAATTGATGTGTCCAAAACAAAAAAACAAAACTTATAACCTCATCCTTCTGACCTGCTCCAGCCCTCCTCCCCCTTCCTACCTGCCCTATCTCTGTCCATGGTGCCACTATTCTTATAGTACTATGGGCTTGAATCTTTGGAGTTGACTTTTATCTTTTGTAGACTTTCATTCTTCTTGTTTTAAGTTTTACTGATACCTTTTTCATATACATTACTGCATCTTGATAGGGTGTCATCCCACCCCTACCTCCATAGTACACTGTCTTATAACAAAGAAAAACCACTAAACCAAACTTTCACAGCAACCACATGTGACAACATATGCAACATTCAGAACTAGTACTGATGAGAGATAAAAAAAGTGTTTCATCATCTTTTCTCCAGGATTAAGGTTTAGTCATTCATTCCTTCACCTACTAGTCATCTATATAAATATGTATAAGACACCATGCTAGGTGCTAAGAGGGATGGAAAGATGAATAAGAAGTCATTTTCCTCATGACCATAGTAAGAAATAAACCCTCTTTTGCCTGAATCCTTACCCTTGCCCTACTCTGGGGCATACGAAAGAAAATGAGACAATAACTACCTAGTCTAGAAACAACAACATGTGATCTGTAAAAGTTGCCATCTGTATACAAAGATAGATAGCAGAGGGGGTTGGCAAATGTTCTAGATGGAGGAAGAATATAGATATCCAGGGACAGGGCAATGAAGACAGCCATGGGCATATGACTGGGATAGATGACCATCAGTTGACACTATGAGCTTCCTTATCCCCCAATTGTAGCTATTAAGCCTATAAGAACCAAAGATAAATGTATATTTAAGATCTGAGTTAGCTACTTGTTTTCTGTCGCATGAAAACTGCTTGAGATACTTTGAGCAGGGATATTTGATAAGAGCCCTGTTTTTGTTTGGAACTGGGAATCTGGTCTCAGATTAGGCTGTGGAATTGTTGTTGATTTGAATTAGATTTAGACCTGTTCTTGAGACTGGACCTCTGAGGACTTTCCATCTTTGTTCCATCCACACTATTCAGAGGAAAAAAGCACAGATCTTATGTTCACACTCTTGAAGGCAAAATAAAGGAGAGCTAGGTAGTACAGTAGATAGAGCACTGGGCCTGCCTAGAGTCAGGAAGACTTGAGTTCAGATCCAGCCTCAGACACTTAACACCTGTGTCACCGTGGGTAAGTCATTTAACCCTGTTTACCTCCGTTTCCTCATCTATAAAATGAGTTGGAGAAGGAAATGGCAAAGCACTGAAATATCTTGCCACGAAAACCCCAAATGGGGTCACAAAGAGTTGGACATGACCGAAAAACAGCAACAAAAAGAGAAATAAAACAAATAGATAATGAAACAAAGAATACCTGTTAAGTGAAAGGAGAGGAAGAGACAAAAGTCTTTGGATAATAGTAGGAGGGATAAATTAAGTCTTAGTATTGAATGTTTCTTAAGTAAATTCTTATTTAAAAAAATTTTTCTTGTCAACAGACAAACAGGAAATTCATTGAGATGCCAAGTTAGTCATATGTACATGCGTTTACATACACACGTGTGTATATATACACACACATATTTATTCATATACAGATAGACAGACAGACAGATAGATAGATAGGTAAGGAAGGCAAAAAAGAATGTCCTAAAAAGTGGGACTAGGTGATTGTGTGAATAAGAGGTACAAAAGTCTACAGGGACAAAATTAAAAGTGAAAGATTATAATAAAAGCTTGTTTAAATGTCTTGTTTTATGATTTCATTGTTGTGACTTTGAATTTAAATATAAACTCTTTAAGCATTACCTTCAAGACTTTCTATAATCCCTAATCTCAATCTACCTTTCCTACCTCATAGCTTATGTTCCCCTGAATATGAACTACATTCTAGTCAAAATGTTTTGCTCATCATTTCCTAAATGATTTTTTCCCCCTATCTTCATATTCTTAGTACTTTTCCTTATGCCTGTAATGCCCTCTTTCTCCCTTCCCTCTACCTCTTTCCTAGAAGTAATCTCTCCCTCCTCTAAATTATCAGAGTACTTTGGACTTTTTGTGGTACTTATCACATTATATTTACTTTTCTGACAGCCTTCCCTTTAAAGTTATAATTTATTTGAGGTGAAGAACTATTTTTTTTCTTTTTGGAGGGGAAGAACACAGGGCAACTGGGGTTAAGTGACTTGCCCAAGGTCACACGGATAGTAAGTGTCTGAGGTCGAATTTGAACTCAGGTCCTCCTGA
>CM053585.1:132428574-132447803 GCA_028646515.1 Pseudochirops corinnae | reverse complement strand
CCCTTCCCCCCCCTCCCATGGTGGCATGCAATGATGTATAGGATCTGTAAATATTTTCACATTGTACAATAGTTTGGTTATATATAGAAGGGTTGTAACCAATGAGTGATCACTGGGAAAAGAAAAAAAAAAAAGCAAAACCAGACATGAAAGAGAATGATAGCGTTTCCAAAGAACTATTCTTTAAAGTTAATTTTTATATTCCTCAAAGCATCCACTAAAATACATTGCACATATTAGTCATTCAATAAATACCTGTGGAATTAAAACTTTTAAAAAATGAATAGAAAAGGTAATTATAAAATTGCCTAGTGAATTAGCAAATTAACAGGGAGTACCCCTCAATAAACTGACAAGAAGGAATCAGGTCAGTTAGTAAGTGATGCTTATTTTTGTTAAAATATTTATATTCTCATAGCTTTTGGATCAGTTAAAAAATCTATCAACTTTTAGGAGGTATGCTAGGCACTGGCAAAATATTTACCTGTTTGGTAATGTTTGTTTCGTTGTGTTTTTTATGATGTTTTTCTGCTTCTGTGTCTGCAAGATAAAAAACAAATCAAACTTTAAGGGCATTTTCTTTATAAATTCTTTGCAGGTAACTGTATTGTTATAAAAACATACTTTATAGATCACATTCAGAAATGAAGAAGGAAAATAGTTGAAAAATAAATTCCAATGAGTAAATGTTAATTTATTATGAGGCAATTTCTTCACTGACTCTTTCTTTAAGGGATATTTGGCACTCAGAATAGCCTTAATCCTTTGATCTTGCATTCTGAAACAGAATTAATAGCATGACAGATTCCTAAGAATAATAGGAACAATTACATCAATTGAATTTTTAGGGCAGAGATGAAATAAGTGGGATCAATGTAATTTATAGAGTATTAAAATATAGAATTGGGAACATAAACTTTTATCCTTATAGACCCACCCATGTTCTGAAAATATAACATAATCTTAGAAATATACAATATTTGTGAATGAATCAGATTTTGGACTTTGAGAAAATCTACAAGTAAGTTATAAGAAATAATGACATCCCATTAGTAAAAATATCTTTTGCCATATTTTATTTCTGGTGGTCAAGATACTTAGGCATAGATTTTTAGGAAAAAAATTCTACTTAAAAAATAGCTTTTCTATTCTCAGTAATACAATGATCCAAGACAATCTCAAAGGACTAATGATGAAGCATACTATCTGCCTCCAGAGAAAGAACTGATATTGATTTAATACAGATTGAAGCATGCTATTTTTTACTTACTTTCATTTTTTTTCTTTTATTTCAGTCTTCTTGTACAAGATGACTAATATGGAAATGTTTTACATAATTGCACATGTATAACCTATATCTGATTGCTTACTGTCTCAGGGAGGGAAGGAAGGAGCATAGAATTTGGAACTGAAAATTTTAAATAAAATGGTTTTTTTTAAATTTGGGGTATAAATAATAAAAATAAATAAAAAAACATTTCTACTATATTACATCATGTCAACTCTGCTACATTATTTAATGAAAAATTAATTACATGAAATATTATTTAATTTTTTCAAACACTATGATATTAATTTCCTGAGCAGATATATGCATTTTTGACAACCAAATTTTATATTATCCAATTCTCTTCTGTTCTATTCTGCTCTCTCCTCTGCTTTCCTCTCCTTTCTCCTCTCTTGTCCTTTCCTTCCCTCTGCTCTGTTTTCTTTCCATATTATATACTATCATATTTAATGTTATTTAGTTATCCACTTTTGGATAATTGGCCTCATTAATGATTGTCATCACTTCTTTTCCCCCAAAGTGTAACAAGTTTGTGCCTTAAGGGCAGGTTATGATTTCTCTAACATTATCCTTAATATCATGGCCTAGCACTTAAGGCATTGAGTGATTTTTATCACTGCTGGTACCTGGTTTTTCTTGCTGTTGAATTTCAGCACTCAGCAGTATTCTTTTATCATTAGCTCCTTCCCTTCTGGTTCCTTTCCCTTTGCAAGCCATCTATTGACTGCTGAAAAGGTAGGTAAAGACAGATTCTGCTGAAAAGGTAGATACATTTAACCCTAAATGTACAGCTTCATTTCAGCAGCAAATGGCTTGTCAGTTTGAAGGGGGGAAAATGGAGGATGATTTCTGAAGAAATGCAATTAATTTAACTAATCGACTATTTGTAAGTGAGCTATTATGAAGCATTTCAAGTACAGGTACAGGAGGTCCCAAAGTCTTAGTATAGTTGTGACTATAGCTATAATAACTATCGCTTAATAACAAGTATTTCATAATTACAGCTCAATAGCTATTATAGCTTATTGCTGCACTAAAATATTTGGACACTTTATGTATGTATTTGAAGTGCTTTACAATGGCTCACTGTAAGCTATTACAGCTTACAACTGCACAAAGACTTTTGGAGGTACCTTGTATATTTTGAAGACCACATCAATATGTTTGATATGATTGTATAGTTTAATATTCTTCTGCAGGATCGTGATTTGAAAAAAAATTTGGTTGGGCAAATAAGAAGCTAATATTGGATGGGGGGAACACTGTGTGAGGGGTAGTTGCCTAAACAACATACCTTTCATTGCTACTGCCTCATTTCCTTATTAAATCTTCCGGGTCATATGTAAGTCTAGTGGGTATTGATAGTTGAGATTATCAACATCACAGAAAATTTCTCTGTAATTGACTTGCTAACCAATTCAACCTTTCCCTCCTTGTCCTTAATCCCAAACTGTGAATTTGTGTTATTGTTCAGTTGTTCAGTGTGTCCAACTCTCTGTGACCCCATTTGAAGATTTCTTGGCAAAGATATTGCAGTATTTTTCCTTTCCTTCTTCAGCTCATTTTAGAGATGAGGAACTGAGGCAAACAGGGCTAAGTGACTTGCCAGGGTCTCACAGATTATTAAATATCTGAAGCTGTATATGACCTTGGGAAGAGGAGTCTTCCTGGTTCCTAACACAGTGCTCTATCCACTGTACCAGATAACTGTCCTGTGCATTTTTAGATGTGGACAAAAATCATCGGAAATGGCCAACACCTCACTGGAAATTTCAAGTAACATATATAATAGGGGAATGGGGATAAGGGCTAATTAGCAGACATCAGTACGCTCAACTGATACACACAGAAGAGACTGGGAAGCCTGTTTCAAAGGCAACATGCTACTGTGTTAGAGGTGCTATTAAGCTATAGCAATTTGGAGCATGCACAGACATTTTGTAACTGATGCCAGTCTGTTAGTCACATAATGAAGAGTAGCTTTTTTGATTGTTCATCAAATAGCTGTAGCTGGAACTAGGGGTACATTCCAAAAGCATTAGTTTTCCAGAGCCAGTACTCTTGGTCTGAGGTCTGACTCCTTTTGACTTGGCTGTATTTCAGTGATCCAGAGACGAAGCTATAAGGAAAGAGGTCCTAGGTCCTCCTCTATGACACCTATATATGGTTTATGAATATGGCCCTCAGTTCTTTGTCTTTGTGTTTATGCTTTCTTGTTTTAGGTTAAGGAGATTGGTAATGGCTGTGACCTTGGGAACTTGAAAGATCAGGAGAGTGATCTGCTTTAGATCCAGGAGTATTGCCCATGTAAGGATTTTGCAACCAGTCAATTCATCATCAAGGCCTCAAGGGAAGGAATGGTCTTTAAGACCTAGACCATCAGCAGTTGTGACAGGGACTCATCTAGTAGCTATATCTGTGAAGTAAATTTCTTTTGAAAAAGTTAATTGGTATTAGTTAAACAGAACTGGCATTTTGGTCCCTGGCAGCTAATATTGAAGGGAATACACTGAAATAGGGGTCAAGGTGACAGCATCAGAGAAAGACAACCCAAACTCCTCAGAGATAATAGATAATAATAGCAACTTGTATTTATATAGCATCTTAAGGTTTTCAAAGTGCTTTACAAATATTATCTTACTTCATTCTCACAACAAACTCTGAAAGGTAGGTGCTATTATCCGCATTTTGCAGATGAGGTAACTGAAGCAGGTGGAGTGACTTGCCTAGGGTTACCCAGGTAGTAACTATCTCAGGCTGGACTTGAACTCATGTCTTCCTGATTCTAAATGTAGTGCTGTTTTCACTGTGCCATCTAGAGCTCTGAGGTGGAGAGTAAAATTAGTCTCCTCCCCCTATTACATCAATATAGTCAGTATAGGTCAGTATCCTGTCAATTTAGGTTTGGTTATAAAACAAAATGAAAAAGACATAGTATCATTCAAAAGCAAAAGAGAGTTTACTTAGCTATAGCATAAAAAATATATTCAATAAAGTTACTACAGTCCTTAGCTTGAATAGAAATGGGACCGCTGTCTGGTCAACAGTGAAGGATGTGGTAACTTGCCTGGTCTTGGGACATCTGCCATATCTGAAGGTCACAACCTCATTTTGGTAGAGTTTTTTATGCCCTTAAGTGACCAGGAAGCCAGGTCAATATGTCCAAAGGTCACCTAGAGTGTGCCACCAAGGGAGGTTCATTTTGAGACAGTGCCCTGGGCTAATCAAGTCTCAGGCTTCAACTTTGTCACCTTTCTGGGAAAAACCAGCCTGACTCAATTGCAGGGGATCAGGAAAATTCTGGTAGATAAGGAGTTCTATTATAATATATAAAATATAGTAACATAAATAAATAAGCATTTAAGGGAATAGGCTTGTACTTTCATTCAGAGCCTTAGGCCTCTGGGCTAATCAAGTCCCAGGGTCAACTTTGTAATCTTTCTGGGAAAAACCAGCCTGACTCACTTATAGAGGATCAGGGAAATCCTGGTAGGTAGTAGTCCTATCACAATATAGTAACATAAATAAGCATTTAAAGGAATAAGCTTTGTACTTTCAGGCAGTGATATCACAACCAGTGGGGTTGAACCTCCCCCTTCTCCACTTCTACGTGAAGGGAACATCCAGACAGCTAAATAGAGGCTCCCGCAGTGATTACACCAGGGAAGCAGAGGAAAGAAAGGTGCCATGGAGTGGCTTCTGGTCCTCTCTACACTTCCTTGGCTGCTGGATTCTGGTTCAGTTTTCTGTTCCAGTTCATTCTCACCAACTATCTGACGGCATATGTCCTTGCCTTAATGCATATTTTGCCATGTCACAAAATCTCGGTTTCTTTTGCTTTCCTTGTCTTCTGTTGCAGAGGCAGGGTCCAGCCTTCCCTTTCTTCCACCCTTCCACTTGACCTTCCTGCATCTGCATCTTGGCCCTGTGGCTTCCTTTCTGGATCAAAACCCCTTGGAAACTTGGGGATCTCTGGGTCAAGTATTCTGCTATCTTCTGAGCTCCCCAAACCCCACTAAATCTTCATGTCAGGAGCTACACTAATAAAAATGGAGCATATCCTCCCCTGGCATGGTTATTGATTAGCTTCACACTGACATGTGTTATCAGGGTCATTGCTACTATGACATTACTTACATGTATAAGGATGAAACTTTGTGCTTTGGAGGCTTTAGGAAGTCTGTCGTTCCTGGGATAATATACAAACTCTTCTGTTTCTCACATAAAAGTCCTTTGCAACCAGGCTCCCCCTTACCTTTCCATTCAGAGTGTACATTGTGCCCCCAATGAATGGCCCTCCAACTAAACTAGCCTTCTTGCTCAAGGGGACATTCCATCTCCAGCCTCCAGGATTCTACATAGGCTGTGCCTGGAAGGCTTTCTTTCCTTGCGCAGGGGGTGAGGAACCCCCTTAGCTGCCTTCAAGGAGCAGCTCAAATGCTACTTCCTCTTCTGGGGGGCTGTCTTGATTTCTCTGGTTGTTGGTGCTCATCTTCCAAACACCATATACACGTTTTGTCTCAATCCTCACTTATTTGTAAACATGGTATATCCTTCCAGTAGTGTTTAAGCTAAATGAATATGGACTGTGTAACCACAGCACCTAGCCAAGATACTACTGTCTTATAACGAGTGCTCAATAAATGTTTCTTTACTGATTGATTCATTCAGAGAGTAGTAAAATTCAAGTCTGCACATAAATTCCAAAGGAATGTACCTGTTAGACTTGATTTTAAAGAATATGTAGGGAAGCTAAGGAAATGAGTGTTGTTATAGAGAGAATATAGGCAAGTAGGTGGCCCAGTGGATAGAATGCCGGGTCTGGAGTCAGGAAGACTCATCTTTATGAGTTCAAAAATCTGGTCACTTACCAGCTGTGTGATTCTGGGCGAGGCCCTTAACTCTATTTGCCTCAGTTTCCTTATCTATAAAATGAGCCGGAGAAGGAAATGGGTTAATAGGGACACAGTGGATAGACTGCCAGGACTGGAACCAGGAAGACTTGAATTAAAATTTTGTCTCAGACACCTACTAGCTGTGTGACTCTGGGCAAGTCACTTAACCCTGTTGGTCTGTTTCCTCAACTGTAAAATGAGCTGGAGAAGGAAATGGCAAAATATCCTAGGTATCTTTGCCAAAAAAATCCCAAATGGCATCATGAAGAGTCAGGCGTGACTGAAACTACTGTAAAACAACAAATTTTAAAATGGAGAAAATAAAATAGGGTTCCTAGAGTGCCCACAAAAAAATAAATCTAATATTAAAATCTGAAAAAGAAATGTGAGTGAAGCACTGAAAATAGATGAGAAGATGTTAAGATGAACATGTTTAAGTTTCTTTACTGCTTTATAGAGTATATATATATATATAGACTGTTCTTTCTACTAGAATCTTCTCTTTAGTAAATAACTGCCTATAAATGACTAATCTTTAAGTCAGAGATTTTCATTCCAAAGAGATGTTTAGCTTAATTATGTTTATGCACTCTGAGGCAAGGAAACAGATAATGTGACAAGTATCATCTGCAAAATAGGTATACTTTGTGCGTTTTTTAAAAATTGCCAATGCCATGACAAATGTATGAAAGCTTTGGTTAATTGCAGATTTTGAGATGAATTACAGCAGATAATCAGCAGGTATAGATCAAGAGTAAGAACAAAATATTCAGTGCAGTAGAACAAGAAGAAAACTCCACAGTTGTAGATATTAGAGGATATAAAACCTGGATGAAGTACAGCAGTCAGGAAAGATCAAACTGTAGGAGGCCTACCACTAATATAAAGATCACAGAGTAAGATACAATGATCAACGGGTAGGATAACTGTAGCTAAGGGAGTCAGTGAAAAATGTAAAGTATGAGTGAGTAAAATTTTAGAAAAGTAAAAACGGGGGTGGCTAGATGGTATAGTGAATAGAACACTGGTCCTGGAGTCAGAAGGACCTGAGCTCAAATTCCACCTCAGACACTTAACACTTACTAGCTGTGTGACTTTGAGCAAGTCACTTAACCCCAATTGCCCTGCCTCCCCCCCTCCAAAAAAACCAAAAAGACAGAAACAAAAAACCCAAACAAAAAACTCCAGTAAAAACAGAAGAAAAGTTAAAGGCAAACATATCTTACTGTTCTAGTTGTTCAGATGGTGTGTGTGTGTGTGTGTGTGTGTCCACATCCCCAATCCAGTAGGTCAAGTGAATCAACATACATTTATTAGCTTCCTAACATAGGTACTGTGCTAAGTACTGGTGATACAAAGAAAAGCAAAAAACAGGGGCTCTAGGAGCTCACAATTTAATGGGTTGGGGAGAGAGACAACATGCAAAAAAAAAAACATGTACAAACAAGATACATATAGGAAAAGTGGGAAATAATCAATAGAGAAAAGGTGCTAAAATTAAGAAAAATTGAGAAAGGTTTCTCAGAGATGAGATTTTTGCTGGGACATGAAGGAAACCAGGGGAGCTAGGGGGCAGAGATGAAGAGTGAGAACATTCCAGGCATGGAAGAATGCCAGAGAAAATGCCTAGAGCTGAAATACGGGAGTATGTCTTGTTCAGCAATGCACAAGGAAGCCAATGTCACCAGATTTCATTTCTCATCTTGGAGAGTCCCAACTAAAGGGTGACAAAAAGTCCCCTGGGTGAAGGTATGACTCATCTGGGAAAAGGAAAAATGTCTTGATTGTGAATGGGCTCCTGTGTTTTGGCATTCTTTCTGGGTCATGAAATAAAGTCTGTAATAAACATATATATTCACACACACATATGCATGTATATATGTATGTATATACATACCACACATAGAAATATGTATTTTCATTCATATTCATGTATATACACATATGTAAGTACATATTTATATGTACATGTGTTCAGAAAGGGAGAGAAAGGAATTAAAATACTTGTATGGGAGCTGAAGGCCCTTTCCTTTATTGACTATCTTGAATTTATCTTGAGTATAGTTTGTACATAGTTGTAGCCCTATAACTCAACCCAATGCAAGCCAAGTCAACAAGTATTTATTAATTGCCTACTCTGTGTCAGGTACTGTGTTGTGGATCAAGAATATAAAGGTAAAAACAATCCCTGCCCTCAAGGAGCTCACAATCTAATTGGGGGAGACAATGTGAAAATAAGGAGGTACACAAACACAATATAGATAGAATAAACTGGAGATAATCACAGAGGAAAGAAGGACCAGTCAAGACTTTCTAGAAGAGAGGATTTTAACTGAAAATTTTAAGAAGCCAGAGAAAGCAGGACATAGAAATAAGGAGGGAAAGAATTCCAGGCATAGTTGGGAGTTGGAGTGCCTTTTGTGAGAAAAAGTATATAAAGCCAGAGTCACATAGAGTATGTAGAAGAGTATAAGGTATAAGAAGACTGGAAAAATAGGGAGCAGTCAGGTTATGAAGGGTATTAGAAGTCAAGCGAAGGATTTCATATTTGATCTTGGAAGCAATAGAAAGATACTGGTATTTAATAAATAGGAAGTGTCATGGTCAGATATAGCAGGCATTTAACAAACACTTGATTGATTGATGGTAGTCTGGATTTTAGAATTAGAATTAGTAAGTCATCTGCATAGAGGTGTTCTATAAAACCCTAGCAGTTGATAAGACTACTCCATAACACAGATTCTATTACTATAATGCTTTAAGAGAGACAAAATATTTTCCTCACAACAATTCTGCGAGGCATCAAGGTCAAATGTTATTGTCCCCATTTTATATATGAAGAAATTAAGGTTGATATAGGTAAATGACTTGCCCAGATATCATGACTAGCAAGTATCCAAGCTTAGGTCTTTGGATTCCAGGGTCAGTGCTCTTTCTACCTTGACTCATATATACCAATGATTCTCCTGGTCCTGTGGACTTCAGCCTTCTAGTATTAACTCCTGGTTCAGGGGCGGGGAACCTGTGGCCTCAAGGCCACATGTGACCTTCTAGGTCCTTGCATTGAGCCTTTTAACTGAGTCCAAGTTTTACAAAACAAATGCTTTTATTAAGGGGATTTTTTTCTGTGAAGTTTGGATTCCGTCAAAGGAATGCACTTGAGGACCTAGAGGGCCATGTGTGGTCTCAAGGTCACAGGTTCCCCACCCCTGTGACCTGGTCTGATTCGTTGTCCCCATAACTTGATCTCTAATGTTATAGGGTCAATATCTACTCATTTTGGTATCACCACTCCCACTCTGCTTCATTGTCTTCTAATTTATCACTCTCTTTTCTGCCTTTTTGCTGCCACCCTAGTTCAGATCATTGTTGCCTCATGCCAAGGTTAGTATAGTAACATCCAGCTGGGACTAATTTCATTCTTTTCCCTCAAATACCTCCTAAATACAGATGCTGAACTAATTTTTCCTTAAGCATTTCTTTCATCATGTTTCTCTTTTGCTAAAAACCATATAATAGTCCCTTACTGCCTACTGTGTCAAGTCTAAATTCCTTTGCCTAGATAGAAAGGCTTTCCAAAATACAGCCCTGCCCCTACCTGTCCAACATTATTTGCTACTGCTCCCCAATGAGAAATATTCATTTCAATAACTACCGATTATTGTTTTTTAAGATGTCATTGCTTAGTTTCCTTCTTTCATCAAAATGATCCCTGTTGGGTAGTCTTAAAAGAATTTGTGGAATATTTTCCTCCTAAGTAAACATGTCTTTCAAACCTCTTTATCCTAATATACCGATTAGGGAGCTGGTAATATTTAGTTAGCTTTGGATAGGAACAACTTCTGGAATTTAGAAATAGCATCAGTTTCTTTATTCAATGGCCAATCAGCCTTCTGTGTTAGATGGCATTAGCTTCTCGTACCTGTCAAATGAAGAAATGCAGGACTCACCCTTTCTTTCTTTCTAGACTAGCTTTGAACATTATCACGGATTTATGAGCCTAAGAACAAAAATAAATGAGGCTTTAGGATTTAAAGACTCTAGTAAATGTGAAATTATTAATGTGCTATCATGATTTCATTTGACCAATTTTTATGATAGAATTTTTGGTATTCTAAAGATTCTTTTGGTATGATATTAATAGTTTAATTACAAAAAATTAATACAATGATCTAACATTTTCTCTGTGTGTTTAGGAGAAGACTCTATGAATTGCTGTTTATTTCTGAGAGTTAAGTAGGCTTATTTTTAAGTATAAGAAAGTTTCCAAAGAAGTCAGAGACTTACTATTCCATTTTAAAATTTCATTTTGTTTTAATGTAAAGGGAAGCTGAATTGTCACTATATTTTATGGATAACAGTCTTCTTGGAAAATCTGAGTTCTTCCTGGTAGTGTGCAGAGGTCACAGAGCTGTATACAGACATTCTGTATTTATTGGCCCAGAAATAGTTATGGGTTGCATAAAGATGCATATACATGGCATATGTGCTGATATGAAATATAATTTGGCAGCTAAGTACTGTGGTGGATAGAACACTGAATCTGGAGTCAAGAAGTCTTAAATTAAAATCTTTCCTGAGACACATTAATTGTATGACCCTGAGCAAGTCAATTAACCTCTCTCAGTCTCAGAGTCTTTATTTGTAAAGTTGGGACAATCATCCTATCTACCCCACAGGATTGTTGTGGGGATCAAATGAGATGTATATGTAGAGTTCTTTGCAAACCTTAAAGTGTTATATAAATACTAGCTATTATTAAAGAGTCAACTAGGTGATATAGTGGACAGCGTGTTGGATTTGGATTCACAAAGACCTTACCCTTCGTAAGTTAATGATCCTGGGCAAATCACATCTTAGCCTCAGTTTATTTATCTCTAAAATGGAGATAATAATAGCATGTGTCTCACAGGATGGTTGAGAGCATTGGATGAGATAATATATAGAAATCACTTTGTAAGCTTTGACTATTATCAGTCAATAAACTTTTGTTAAGCTCCTACTTTGAGATAGGCATCGTGCTAAGCAGTGAGGATACAAAGAAGAGCAAAAGACAGTCATTATCAAAGAACATTAACAAAGAATGGGGGAGACAACACAAGCTATATACAGGAAAAATTGGAAATAGTCAACAGAGGGAAGGCACTAGAATTAAGGGGTATTGGGAAAGGCTTCCTATAATAGGTGGAGTTTTTGCCAGGAAAGTCAGGAATGAGAGATAAAGAAGAAAAGCACATCAGGCTTGAGAGACAACTACTGAAAATGCCCAGAGTTGAGAGACGGATCATTATATCTAAGTGTTAGCTAATGTTTGTAAAAAAATATTATGCAATCTCATGGCAATCCCACCTATGCTTTACATTTCACACCATTATTATTATATTATTATTCAATAGGATGCCTATCTCATGGTCATATCTATTTATTTTCTTTCTATGTAGACATTGTCATGACTGTTTTTTGGCACAGGATAGGATGACAGTTTTCTCATGATTTCTATGCTTCCTTGAACCCAACAACAATGAGGTCATTGAGCCAACTCTATAGCTCCTAAGCACAAGAAAGCCTGTCTTTAGAAGGTTGTGCTGGGTTTTTGCCAAAAACATTCATTGAGCTTGTCCTTCTTGAGTGCAATGGTAGATGAAGTGCTAGATTTGGAGTCTAGAAGACTTGGGTGGAATTCTCCCTTAGACATTTACTATTTAAATGGTCCTAGACAAATCATAGAATGGTTGGATCAAGAATTTAGAGCTAGAAAGGAACTTCCAGGTTACTTAGTTGAGACCCTTCATTTTACATGAGGAAACTAAGGACCAAGAGGAGAAGTGTTTTGCCAAAGGTCACATAGGTAGTAAGAAGCATAATCAAGACCTAATCTACCTACCATCTCCCATATTTCCAGTATTCTTACATCTTGCTCTACTCCATGTCCTCTTTGATCCAGTAACACTGACCTCCTGGCTGTTCCAGGAACAAGATGCTCTATTTCTCAGCTTTGGGCATGTTCTCCGGCTCTCCTCTATGCCTAGAGTGTTCTTCTTCAGCTTTGCCTGCTCACTTCTCTGACTTCCTTTAAATCCCAAATAAAATCTTATTTTTTAATGGGAAAATTTAATTTAATTTTTTAATCTCTCAATCCCTCTTAATTCCATGACTTCTGTTCATTATTTCCTATTTATCTTGTATATAGCTTACTTTGTATATATATATATATTTGCATGTTGTTGCCTCATTAAATTATAACATCCTTGATGGCAAGGAATGTCTTTTTCCTCTTTTTGTATTCCCAGTGCTTAGCATAATGCCTGGTACAAAGTAGATGCTTAATAAATATTGATTGATTACTTATAAATAAATATTTTGCTAAACAAAATAGTAGTGTAGATACCTCTTTAATTTGGCATTTAAAGTCCTTTACAGTCTGGCACTAAGAATCTACCTTTCTTATTTCACATTATTCTCCTATTATGTACAGCCTTATTGTCTGTTCCCTGTATATGGCATTCCATCTCTTGCCTTTGGCCAGGCTGACCCCTTCTAATAACCATAATGTACTCATTTCTCACCCCTGTCTCTTATGATCTTTTAATTTTTTTAAGGCTCCACTCAGGTCCCATCTTCTAGGAAGCCCTTCTTGATCCTTCATAAGGATGGAAGATGAGAGATGGAATGTCATGTGATTGAAAGCATCAAATATGTAATTTTGATTGAGTTATTTAATGAATTAAGGGGAAAAATTGGTAAGCTTGGAAAAGTAAACTGAAACCAGATAATGAAGGACTTTAAACACCATAAATAAGAGCATTTTTTATCCTGGAGGTAATGGGGTACCAACAGTGTCATTTGAGCCTCATAGTGATTTGGTCAGACCTGTCTTTTAGCAATATCACTTTGGCAACTTCTTGGACAATGGATGGAAAAGGGAAGAAATTCAAGGCCAGGAGACAAAATATAAGGCTACTGGGAATAGCCCAAGAAAAAGGTGATGAGGATGTGAATGAGATTGTTTTGTTACTAGAGAGGAAAAGATAGATGTTAGAGATCTTACTTCATCCGTAAGGAGTAGAGGAAAAAGGGAAGAGAAGTAGTAGTAGTAGTAGTAGTAGTAGTAGTAGTAGTAGTAGTAGTAGTAATAGTAGTAGTAGTAGTAGTTGGGGCTTTCATGTTGAGGGGTATTGAGGAGGCTGTTCATCCATCTGATAACAGGAGGGAGTTCTAGTTTTTCTTGGGACATATATCCAAGACTTATTAAAGTAATGGCAATTTACCACTTTGGGTATTTGGATTTCTGGATCACAGTTTATACTATAGGGTTGAACATTTCTTTGCCAGACACAGAGTACATCTAACAAAGCCATTGTAAGATAAGAATGCATCTCAGTATCTTGCTAACCTAACTAAAAAGGTTTTAACACTAAAAGAATGGGGGGGGGTGTCCACTTATATTTACTTTCTAAGTTAGATTTAATGGAAATTAGTCAGAAAGTAGTAGAAAGAAGGAAGAAGAATAGCTGCAATACTCATGATTTTACAGGAGACAAAATCCTAGAAAGGAACCTAGAAAGTTATAAAAATATACCGAAAGTATGTATAGAAAGCATATAAAATAGCCAAAATTTAGACAAGTAAAAGGAAAGAGAGCTCTTAATGCAAGGGCAAAATTTGATCTTACAGATATCACTGGGACCTGGTAGGATGAAATAGATGATTAAACCATGGCTCTGGATGGGTATACTTTTTTAAAAAGGAAAGGAAAGGTAAAAGTGGGAGTGGAGAAGCATTGTATATTAAGAAAGCATGCCTATATAAGAAAACCAGGAACCAGAAGTAGAAAGCATGATAGAAAGTATTTGGATGAAGGTCAAAGGAGGGAGAAACAGAAGTGATTTTGTCATTGAAGTATGCTAAAGACTTCCTGGACAGAAAAAGGAAATAGAGGGGGAGAAGTTTGGGAAGCAAACTATAAAAGTCAGGTATAGAGGAATGATATAACACTAATGGGAAACTTCAGTTATTCAGACATCAGCTAGAACTTTCTCTGTCAAAAGTAGAGAGTGACATACCTTAGTGAGAATTTCATATGAAATTCTGAAGACATGAAAGGAAACAGTTCCACTTAAGGAAGAAAAGTGGGTTTGGTCTGAAGAGATCAAGGTAGATGCACAGAGAACTGACCAACCAACTTAGATTTAAAAAAGAAACATGCAGAGTATAGAAGCAAGTCCTGGTTCCAGAAGATGAATATAAGAATTTTTCATAGTCTCATGAAAATAAAGTCATATGAAGAATACTAAAGTTCAGAATGAGTTGAGGCTGGCTAGAGAAGCTAAAGAAAACAAAAAGGAGGACTTTAAAAAAAGCTATATTGGGAGAAAAGTGGGGATAAAAAGGGTGATGGGATATTTGCTTGGGGTTGATGGGAAAATGGTCACTGAGAAGTGAGGTGAGACAGAGCTACATAACTCTTTTTGATTCCATTTTCTCTTCAAAGAAGAATGATTGACTTTTCCACTTGAGATGATAGTCAAAGAAAGACCAACAGGGAGTTGATACCCAAGGTCATCCAGGAGATAGTAAGAGAATACCCATTTGTTCTTGATGAATTCAGCACACTTGGTCCAGATGAACTTTTTCCTTGGTTTCCGAAAGACTGGCAAGATGTGACTGCTGAGCCACTGAGTCAGTGATATTTGAAAGATCACAGAAAATTTGAAAGGTAAATGCTTTAGTGATTTTCAAAAAATGAAAGAGAACAAAGTTATCAAACTGTACGCCAGTGGGCCTGATTTCAGTTCTTGAGAAGGAAAATTCCAGAATGAATGTGAGGTGGGGTTGGAAGGAGCCTAGAGTTTGAGGCAATGAATGAATTACAGAGATGGTTGAATATCTAGAAAGGATCAAGAACAGATATTCCAAACTAACCTCATTTCATTTTTTGACAAAATGTTTAAATTTGTAGATGATGGAAATGCTGTAGTTATACCTAGATTTTGGCAATATTTTTGATAAAATATTTCACACTGTTCTTGAAGAGTAAGTGAAGAGATAAGATTAGACAACAATACAATTGAATGCATTAGGAACTAGTTGGATGGCTAACTGAAAGTAGGAAAATAAGAAATTTGGGTGGCTGTTTGGGGGAGGGGAAGAAAATGGTTTAAATCAATGAGTTAGCTTTTATTGATAATGATATTATATAGGTAGGAGTGTAAGATGGAAGTTGACTGGTTAAGTGAGTTGTTCTTTGAATATTTTTCCACCACCTCAAACTCAACAGATCCCAAACCAACTTTATTATCTCCTACTCCCACACAAGCCATCTCCTTCTCACAATTTTCTTATAACTGTCAATGGAACTATGAGTTTCCAAGTTACCCAGGCTCAAAACCTTTGAGTCATCTTTGACTCATATCTCTTTCTATGCCCACTTATCCAACCAATCAAAAATGATCTCAATTTCACATCCCTTTTAACCTCTTCATTTCCATTGCTACTACTCTTTTCCATAGCTTTATCTGCTCTAACAGCCTTTTAACTCGCCTCAGACTCTAGGCTCCTTCCAACCCCACCTCACATTCATTCTACATCCAATTGTACTTATGTAGATTCAGAAATTATTGAATGATCCCATATAGTGAGTGGACATTAATGGGTGAATGTTAGTTTGGAAGGTCTTTGCTTGAGTGTCCTAGGCTTCTTTGTGCTAGTCAACATTTTGAATCAGTTCTTTGGATAAAAGCATAGATTGCATATTGTCAAATTCTAGTAGGCTTAGAATATTGGATCAAATCTATTCAGATAAAATTTAGTAGATAGATATATAAGATTTTGCACTTGGGTTAAAAGTCAATTTTACAACTATAAAATGGGGATAGAATGACCAGAAAGTGATTTGAAAAACATTTAGGGACTTCAGTGAACTCAAACTTCTTTAGATTGCAAGCTCCTTGAAGGCAGAGACTATCTTTTTCCTCTTTTTGCATCCCAGTGTTTAGTATAGTGCCTGGCACACAGTAGGTACTTAATGTTTATTGATTGATTGAAATATATTAGCAGAATATGGCAAGCAGAAAACCTAATATAGGGGGTGGATAGGTGGCACAGTGAATAGAGTGCCAGCCCTGGAATTGGGAGGACCTGAGTTCAGATCTAACCTTAGACACTTAACACTAGCTGGCTGTGTGACCTTGGGTGAGTCACTTAACCCCAATTGCCCTGCCTTTCCCCTTCTAAAAAGAAAAAAGAAAAAAAAGACAAAAAGGAAACCTAATATAATGTTAGGTTATACTGAGAGGAATCATGCTCAGAATGAGAGAGTTGATAGGCCTGTTGAATTTCCCTTGTCAGGTCATGCTTGGTAAAGTTCTGGACACTACATTTTAGGAGGGATATTGACAAACTGGAAAGTACCAAATGAGAGAGCCTCTGAGGGCCCTTCCAATTCTGAGATTTTTGTGATTCTATAAAATACTAATTTTATCATATCATTTACTTGCCTACTTAAGTTCTTGACCTTGGTCTATAATATGACCCTATTCCACTTACCTAGCCTTACTTCCTTAAAAAAGCAATATGGTGTAGTGGATAGAGCACAAGACTTGGAACCAAGAAGACCTGACTTGAAATTCTGCTTCTGAAATTTATAAGCTACATGATGCTGAGCAAATCATTTGGCCTTTGTGTGTCTCAAAAAATTTCCTAGAATTTAAAAGACAAAATATCTGTGAATTGTGATCTGCATTCCGGTAGAAGGAGTTTCCATACCAGGAGTTTCCCAAGCTGACAAAATCACAAATCTTTTTTATATTCACATATTTTCTGTTGTAGTGCCAGCTAAAGCCAGGCTGGTTTCCTCACTAGCCCCTGAAATTTCCATGCCTTCTCTCATGTTTCCTTCACCTGGAATACATAGAAATACATATATATATGTATACATGTGTATAGACATAGATATGTAGATATATCTATCTACACAATACACATATGTATATATGTATGTGTGTGTGTGTGTGTGTGTGTGTGTGTGTGTGTGTGTGTATACTCACAAATCCCTCCATTTTCTGAAAGGTTGTGTGCAAAGGAAAAATACTGGGGCCAGGAATCTAGGAAAATATGGACAGGAAGATAGCAAACGTGATCCTAGGATTGTTATGTATGTAGAGCAGGCACCCCGTATAAATAATGTTGGAGAAAGTAAATTAAAAATACCTGAATGATTTAAGATTAAGTGGAGAGAGGGGAATAACTAGGAATAGTCAGAATAAGAGGTGGGAGACAAGCAACACTTTTCTCATCCTTTCCCTCTACCCTATGATAGACTTGGAGGCTGTTATAGAATGGATGTAAAGGCTAGTAAAAACTAAACAAAATAAAAGGAGCTTGATTAAGTACCATAGGAGACATGAAATGAAAAGGACAGTTGCAAAATAGAGGAAATCAATATACATTCCTTTAGAGCAGAGCCTTTTTCCATTTGGTGTATCCCCAGCACATCGTTTGGTGCCTTGCACATAGTAGTTGCTTAATAAATCTTTATTAGATTGGATTGGATTTAACTGGATTTATAATTTACTTCCCCAAATATCCCACAGTTATCATGCTGCTTCTTAATAATATCGTTTCTACCATAATTCTTCTTCTTTTTCTAATCCTTTTCAAGGAAATGTGCTTCAGAAGAGACCTTGAGCTTATTTCCATTTCTTTATCTCCCTACTTCCTACAGTTATAAAAATAAAAGAAGTTCAAGGAAGCAGAGAAAGGTGAGAGCCACCCACATTTTACTCTGACTCCAAGGATCATTCAAGATCCTATTAGTATTGTAGCAGGGGCTTCTCTTAAGTGGTAGGACAATGCCTGCTGATATTGCTATGGCTCTTCCTCCTGTGTTACATGCTCTGGCCTTTCTGCTTGCCTTCTCTAGGCCTGCTAGGGGTGCAGACATTGTTACTAGGCAACAGTTTCCTGACTTTGAACTAATGGGAGATTGATGAGGAACTTGCTCCTTTCAACTTGAAAGGAAGACTGGCATTGGGGTGAGTGGGCAGGGGAAGACAAAAGCAGTAGACTTTCAGTTCTTCTAGTTAGAGTTTGTGACAATTTAAAATGGGAACCACACTACAAATAAACGGAAAAAGCGAAACCTAACAGTAGAGAGCCCAGATATTGTCATAATTTAGTGACCAGATTTAGAGAATTATAGTTCCTATAGTACCATTTTATGGTGCCAGAGTACCTGGGTTCAGGATACTCTGAATCAATATTCACTCAAAACCATGGCCCCCAAAACCCTCATCAATGGTTTTTTTTTCCTTTTCTCTAGTCATCCAGTACTGCATTGGTTTAAATTAAAGCAAATCATTTGATGAAATAGCATAGTAAGAAAAGGAATAATAGAATATTTTCTCCATAAGTCTAGGGAACACTTTTCCACAAATGCACATACCATTATTTGGGAGAATAAGCATCAATAGAGATAATGAATGCCACGTGGTTGGAGAATGTACATGAGCAGGGAGGGCACAGGTATGTAGCACCAACTCACATTGCTGAAACTCTATGAAAACCAGTATTTTCTGGTGATTTCGCTGTATTGCCCTCATGGTCTTTTTGCTGCTTACCAAATCTTCAATAGGCTTCTTACTCTGCTGGTATCTATTGGGGCCCATTGCTCTGATGGTCTAATGGCACTTGCACTGGGATTATTACTATGAAGGCCTTGGGTTGACTACAGAAGCACACAATTTCAGCTGAACATTGCTTTGGTTGCAACAGAGCATAAAGTCTTTGCTGGACTTTGTTCCCTGCTCTATACTCCTAATCTCATAACTTCAGGGCCATACAAGCCATCTGTAATAGTAATCAGTTTAGCAGGATACTTAGCACTTAGCACCTACCTAAGTGCTAAATGTGGAAGGTGCAAACACTGTCCCACTGTTAAGAAGGCATGAACTCCCCTGTTGATGTGGAAGAAGGCGATTGGCTGAGCCCCTGTTGATGTGGAAGAAGGGGATTGGTTGAGGTGTGTACATAAGCAAGAATTCCAGAGA
>CM053585.1:132411030-132428074 GCA_028646515.1 Pseudochirops corinnae | reverse complement strand
GGGTTTGTGTGGTTTTCTAATGACTGTATTTGTGATCAAGATATTTAGTAATTATAAATTGAGATTAGTGACTGATTAAGTTAATGGTTGTCCCATGAGTGGAAGTTTGATTATTCGATTGTGAATTGATTGAATGACTAATGATTGAGTTGTCCCATGAGTGGAAGTTTGATTATTCTGTTTTTTCTTGTTAATGATTGAGTTGCCCCTTGAGTGGAAGTTTGAGAATTCTATTGTTCCTTGTTCTGAATATTGTGACCACTGTAGTGAAAACTGTGTGGCCATTTTAATGTTATAAAATGTAATGTTGTGAATATTATAATGTTTTGAATGTTTGTCTTGATTTGTAATGGAATAAACAGAGTGTTCACTATATTTTGTAATCTGAACTCTAAAAGCTGTTCACAGTAGCATTCCTTTGGGAATCTGCTGGTGCATGGCTTTACACCATCTCAAATCAACAAACATTTATCAAGTGATTACTATGTTTCGGTCACCATGCTAAGTGACAAAGAAGAAGAACAAAAAATTACAGCCCCTTCTCTCAAGGCATTTACATTCAAACATGGGAAGACAGTGCATAAAATGTAGTGGAAATGTGACTTGGAGAGTGGAATTGGAAAGGATGGGGTGGAATTCAGAGAATGAAAGTCGGGCATTCTGGGCCGTTTTTCAAAATGAGAGATAACTACATGAGTAGGGAATCACCAACTACTATTTTTCTTTTCTTTCTCCTTCCTGATAGCTTTTCACTTGATAGCTTTTGTGGCTCCCTCTTTGGAGGACAAACAACTTCTTGTTCCTCAGATCATCCAACTCTCTCCTCTTTGGAAGAGTCATGAATCTCTTCCTAAACTCTAAATGAATACCTGTCCTTTCCTTTCTTTTCTGTGTAACATTTTCCATCATTCTAAGAAGGATCAAGTCTTTCCTATTCCATCCACACCTATCTTGATCTCCAGTTTGATTTGGTACAGTGGTGTTAGACCTCAGTCTGGTCATGGCAGGCTCACAGCAGTTTAGTGATAGCCATCCCAGGTAGAGAATGAAAGCCAGACAGAATGCTCAAAGGCTGAATTTAAAATTTTTTTTTTCAATTTCTATGGAGATCAAAATCCTCTATTACAGATAACCATCAACTCTAATGGAGATCAAAGCCTTTGGTTACAGATAACAAAGAAATTTAGGGTTATATATTCCCAAGCTTCTCTGTAGTTTAAAGTACAAAACCAAAGGTAGGAGGAAATCAAAGGTCATTGTGCTTTGCCTATCTTGCCCTAAGTGCTCTAAGCACTCCACAAAAGATTGGAGCTGAAGGAGACCTTGGAGATCATCTAGTCAAACCCTCTCATTTAACAGATGAGACCCAGAAAAGTTATGAAATAATTAGCCTGAGGTCATACAGGTAGAAGATGACAAAGGTGGAATTTGAACCAGGTCCTCTGACTCCCAATCCAATGCTCTTTTACCTCTATACTATACTGCCTCCAAGCAGATCTGTCAGCAACAAAGCCTGTTTGCTTTCATGCAAACAAAGCAGATCCTGTTACATAGTAAATGCTTACTAAATACTTGCTAACTGACTGCTATATATTTTGAAAAATTAAAAATCCCAGTTTCCCTATAGAATATTAATAAAATAGTGACAGATCCTACTTTTTTGAGTGGGGCAAAGTGAGGTGTGCCAAGTAGCTTTTTTTTTCTCTCTCTTTTTTTTTTTTTAACGTTTTAGAACCCAGAGACTTAGAAAATAAATCCCCAGGGGAGGCAGATGAGCTGTGACCCCAAAATTTTTATGGGTTAAGAAAAAAGAAGTTGAATCTATGGACTAATGTAGAGAGAGCCAGAAAGTTGGTACTTAGTTCTAGGGTGTGTCTATTGCCATCCAACCAGTAAATTAGCAACTTTGTGAGAGAGCTACCATTAGGTTGAACAAGGTTTTGAACAGGAAGCCAAAGAAGAGCCTATGCGGGTTTCTAGCAACATGGAAAGAACCAGGCTCACTAAAGGGTAGTTTAGTCTATACTAAGACAGAGTTTCATGGTCTTTAGACAAGAGGAGATCTGGCCAAACTAGGGCCATGGGTAAAAGAAGCCAGCTATATAAATAAGTTCCTATTATACAATTGGCTAGAGAAATTGCTTCAAATCCATCAGGACAGAGAGGATGGGTTAAAAGGTAAGGGAATGATTCTCATGATAGAACTTCAAGATCACCAAGGAAAAGGGGAAAGATGTGGAAAGTTGGGGCAGAAGATCTAAAATCTATGGGAAGAGGGATAGAAGCGGGCTGAGAATTTCTCAGAGAAGGCCAACTATCTTTTTTGATTGAGTAACTAGGAGGGAAGATTACTTGAATCTGAGGACAGAAAATGGAGAAGATCCCTGCCTGGAGAGATTGAGAGGTATATCTATTTTGACTAGAGGTTTCTGTACCCAGAGATAAGAGTTGCAGAAGTATTATCTAGAAAAACCTGAAGCACTCTTTAGAGCTAGTCTAATTTATCTTCTCAAGACCAACAATGAGATATATTTAGTCTAGACAATGGACTGTCTAATTCTGAGGATAAAAAGTAGGGAACCAGAAAAGAAAGAAAATAAAGACCAAGATTGCTCAAAAAGATTATTGTCAACTTTACAACTTTACCTTTTGATTATGGTCTTAAATTGCATACTTGTGAAGTGAAAGCTACTTGTGTACAGAAACCCTTTTGTTTTTGTCTATGTATCCCATACACAGACAATGTATCCATCTGGCACTTAATATTACATGCCTCTTGAATTGAATTGAACCTAGTTGGATATCAGTTTCCTCATACAGAAAGAGAATATTATTATTTAGATTGCCTGCCTTCTGGGGCTGCTGTGAGGATGCCCTTGTAAACCTTAAATTGCTTTAAAATATGAGCTATTATTATTCCTGATCAAAGAGGGAGAGCTCTGGAACTGTTAGAGGTAGAACTCAGGATGGTGAAAGCCAGTGCCAGCTAGTAAGTTAGATCCCTTCCCCAGGATAATTTGCTTTGTAGGTGAGCAACCAGAACCAAGAATAGAACCCATATACAAGATGATGATGATTACAAACAGGCTTGGGTTTTTCCCCCATATTCTTTGATTTGGCTTTTAAAAAATAATTGGTAGAAAATGCATAGAATAACTCCATAAGTCCGTGTTTGTTTTATGCTTCCTCATTTTAGCAGAGTTTATAGGATGGTAGGAAAAACAACCCCAAAATTTTTTTTTGTGAGGGGGGGAAGGCAAGGCAATTGGGGTTAAGTGAATTGCCCAAGATCACACAGCTAGTTAAGTGTTGAGAGTGTGAGGTTGGATTTGAACTCAGGTCCTCTTGACTCCAGGGCCATTTCTCTATTCACTGCACTGCCTAGCTGCCCCCTAAAATGTTTTAATATGATTTACCCAATATTTCTAACCAATCTAGGTTGCATAGACAAAAGTCAGTATTTCCCATTGTTGTGGAATCTTAAATATTACTTCTAAACAAGGCTAATGATTTACCAAAAGGAAAAAGAGACCTAATGACTTTCCCTAGGACGGTTCTTTCTTCCATAACATACTCGGAGCTTTCTCTAGAATGTTGGATATTGTTGTTGTTTGTCCTTTGTTTTTGAAGAGGACCAATGACATTAGGGGATGATGTCGACTTACCTGTGAATTGGATTTAAGTGAGGCAGAGTTGCACAAAGTTGTCTATCTTACTCTCTGCTAGAGTCACTGAAGTCCAGTGACAAGATAAAAGTCAGGACAACAGTTAGTGGCCCAGGATGCAGTGGATGACCTTAGTATATGACCAAGCTCTAAGCACTCCATGGTACCTGCTTCAGCTGCCTTCATGGCCATTGGAATGAATTGTTCTCATCTGCTCATTCCACCAGGAGAATTCTTCACATACTTGGGATAGACACCCCCTAACTCACTGACAAATTTGAGGCTCATTGGTCACTTTCAACTTGGTTTAGCTCATCTGCTGAGAAGATTTACTATGGTGTGGCCACTGCACGTGTTTCAGTTTCTTGGAGCCATAGGTGAAAAATGAGTGCCAGGTAGACATCAGAGATGGATGAGCAGTCCTAAGAAGGACTTAGCAAGTCCTCACATGGGTGCAAGTCCTTCATGTAGGATGTAGGGGAAAGGAGATGGAAAAATCATACCTTGCTCCTTCTCCTCCATTATTTTCATGCAGATATAATATGGGAAGCTTCCTAAATAGGAATTCTCCATGGTGACTTTCTACCCTTAGTGATGAGGCACAGGAGGTTCTGTTCACTGCAGAAAGTTCCAGTATGTTGGACACCCAGTAGATCTTGTTTCTAATTATGAGTATGGTGTCAGACAGTACAAATTGGGAAAAAGATGAAAAAGGATGGGGGAGCTATGGAGTAAAGAAAAAGGAAAAAAAAAGATAGGCATGAAAAAGTAATTGGGTTTCAGTGTCTAAGGACTCCAAAGGTATTCCTGACTTCCAGAAGACTGAAAGAGGTCTCATGACCAAGCTGACTGGGTATAATACAAATTCATATTATCCGATCTCAGTGGGATTCTCATATCATTAAGGCAGTCTTTTAATTCGCCCTAATTGATTCCTTATCTCCATCCACACGGAGGCCTTTCCAAACCTTCTCTTCCCTGCCCACATCCCTCATACTTCCTCTTCCTTCCTCTTTCTCAGCTGGGGATCTTACCTCATAACTTTACTGAAAAAATAGAGACTATTCAATGTGAACTCCCTCTTCTACTATTCTCTTCACGTTTTCTAAATTGGATTATGAACTTCACAAGGGCAATTGCCATCTTTTACCTTCTTTTGTATCCCCAACATTTAGCACAGTGCTTGGTATATATTAGTACTTGATAAATGTTTAATGACTGACTGACTAAAAACTCTTTAAAATCATCTCCCATTCTCTCCTCCTTTCCCCCAGTCTCTGACAAAGGTGACCTTTCTCTGTGATGAGGCCAACCTCTCTACTTGTATATTTCATCCCCTCTCCCCTTCTCCAGAAGATTGTATCTTCAATCATCTCCCCTCAAATTGTCAACTTCTCCTCCATCTACTGGTTATTTTCCTGCTACCTTCAAATATGTCCAAAACTCCTTTATCCTAAAATAGATTAAAAAACTGACAACAAAAGACCCTTTATTAGATCCTACCATCTCCTCAAGCTATCATTCTATATCTTTTCTTTCTTTCTCAGCTAAACTTGAAAAAGCTTTGAGCATTCATTAACTTCACTTCCTCTCATCTTACTAACTTCTCAAACTCTGGAAATTTGGCAATTGATGTTATCACTTAATTAAAGCTGCTATCTTATCTTCAAAATTACCAAATGATTTCTTTTGCCAAAAATTGATGAATTTGCCTCAATCCTCATCATTTTAACCTATCTGATGCATTTGACACTGTTGATTACCTACTACTCTTCCTGGATATTCTCCCCTCTCTGGGCTGTTTATGACACTATCCTGTCCTGGTTCTCCTCCCTGTCTGATAATTCCTTGTTCAACTACTTTACTGGTTCATCATTCATATCAGAATTCCTTATCAGGAGTTCTCCAAGGTTCTTTACTCTGCTTCCTCTATCCTCTCAGTAACCTTATCAGCTTCCATAGGTTTAACTCTCTATACAGATGACTTACAGATCTATACATCTAACCCCAGTCTCTCTCCTGAGCTTCCTTTCCAGATCATCTATTTGCTTATTGGAAATTTCAAAACTGACATATCAAAGACATCTCAACTTGACATATCCAAAAACGAACTCATCATCTTTCACCCTAAGCATTTCCCTCTTCCAAACTTTCCTATTTCTGGCAAAGACACCACTGTCCTTTCACTCTCCCAGGTTGGTAACCTTGTTATTATCTTTTACTCCTCAATCTCCGTCATTCCACTTATCTGATTGGTTGCCAAAATGTGCCATTTCTTCCTCCACAATATCTTATTTGATCTTATCTCTCCACTCACGTATCTGCCATATATATATATCTGCCATATCTGTCAGTGTGTTATCACTTCTCATCTATCTTATTGCAATAGCCTCCTAATGTGACTCCCTGCTTAAAGTCTCTCACCACTTTGGTCCCTCCTATACACTATTTTCTTTTTTTCTTTTTCACATTGGTCATTAGTCTGGTTGTATAGAAGGGTTGTAACCAGTGGACAATGGGAAAAAGGAAACAAAATCAAATGTGGAAAACAGCAATAGCATGTAGATTGCTTCAGTCTCCATTTAAACTCTGTTCTTTCTAGATCTTTCTCTGAGTTGTAGGTATTTCCTTCCATCCTGAGACTTGTAGAGTTGTCTTATAGCTGTACGTTGCTGAGAAGACTCCAGTTTATCCAGGTTGGTCATCACAAATATGATGTGTCTGTGATTGTGTATAAGTTTTTCCTGGTTCTGCTCCTCACTTAGTGCCGCATCCCACAAGTTTTGGTATGTTGTTTCATTATTGTCATTCTCTTGAATGAAGTTGCTGATTGTTTCTATAATTTCTTGTTTGACCCACTCATTCTTTAGGATTAAGTTATTTAGTTTCCATCTAGTTTTTCACCTATCCTTCCATGGCCCTTTATTACATATAATTTTTATTGCATCATGATCTGAGGAGGATACATTTAACATTTCCGCCTTTCTGCACTGAATTGTGAGATTTTTATGCCCTAGTACATGGCCAATTTTTGTGTATGTGCCATGTACTGCTGAGAAGAAGGCTATACACTATTTTCAAAGTAATTTTCCTTAAGCATAGATCTGATGGTGTGATCCCCCTACTCAGCAACCCTCAGTGGCTTCCTATGGTATGTATGGTTAAGTATAAACTACTTTGTTTGGCTTAAATTCCTTTTCAACTTGGCCCTGATTAAAGACTCATTGGACTTTATGCCTCTCTCATATTCTGTAACCTCACCAACCTGACCTTTTGTGTTTCTTACACAAGATACTCTATCCTCTAGTCTCCTTGTTTTTGCTGGCCTTCACCATTCCTGGAATGTACTTCTTCCATAGAATCTCTCTCTTCCTTTAAAATACAACTTCAATACCATCTTCTTTCTGCCTTAAGTCTTTACTGATCCCCCCAAATGCTAATGCCCTCCCTTCCAAACTAACTTTTACTTCACTTCTATTTATCTATCTATGCATGTGCATCTATATAACATATGTATTAACCTTATATTTATTGCATATTTATTTTCTATATATGCCCTTGTAATCTTCTTCATTAGAATGTAAGCTCCCCTAGGAAAAATAATGACAGAATTCATCTGGAAGAACAAAAGGTCCAGAATATCAAGGGAATTAATAAAAAGAAATGCTAGGGAAGGTGGCCTAACCATACCAGATTTTAAACTGTGTTATAAAGCAGCAGTCATCAGAACTACTTGGTACTGGCTAAGAAATAGAGTGGTGGGTCAGTGGAATAGGTTAGGTACATAAGACACAGTAGTCAATGACTATATGTCTATTGTTTGATAAACCAAAAGACTCCAGTTTCTGGGATAAGAACTCACTATTTGACAAAATCTGATGGGAAAACTGGAAAGTAAAATGACAGAAACTGGGCATAGACTAATATCTTATACCGTATACCAAAATAAAATCAAAAGGTGTTCATGATTTAGATATAAAGGCTGATATTATATAAGCAATCTAGAAGAGCAAGGAATAGTTTACCTGTCAGATTTATGGAGAAGGGAAGAATTTATGACAAACAAGATATAGAGAGCATTACAAAATGCAAAATGGATAATTTTGATTACATTAAATTGAAAAGTTTTTGTACAAAAGAAGCCAATGTAATTAAGATTAGGAGGGAAACAGAAAATTGGGAAAGAATTTTTACAACCAGTGTTCTAATAAAGGCCTCATTTCTAAAATATCCAGAGAACTGAGTCAAATTTATAAGAATAACAGTCATTCCCCAATTGATAAATGGTTAAAGGATATGAATAGGCAGTTTTGAAAGGAAGAAATTAAAGGTGTCTATAATCATATAAAAATATTCTAAATTCACTATTGATTAGAGAATTGCAAATCAAAACAACTCTTAGGTACCATGTCTCACCTGTCAGATTGGCTAACGTGACAAAACAGAAAAATTGTAAATGTTGGAGAAGATGTGGAAAAATTGGAACACTAATGCATCATTGGTGGAGTTATAAATTGATCCAACCATTCTGCAGAGAAATTTGGAACTATCCCCAAAGGGCTATAAAAATGTGCATACCCTTTTACCCAGCAATACCACTTCTAGGGCTGTATCTAAGGGGATCATACAAGTGGGAAAAGGACCCATATGTACAAAAATATTTATAGCACCTCTTTTTGTGGTGGCAAAGAATTGAAAATCAAGGGGATACCCATCAACTGTGGAATGGCTATACAAGTTGTGGTATATGAATGTAATGGAATACTATTGTGTTAATAAGAAATGATGATCAAACAGACTCCATAATAAACTGGAAAGACACATATCAACTGATGCTTAGTGAGGGGAGCAGAATCAGGAGAACGTTGTACACAATTAGAGACACATTGTGTCTGTGATGACTAACTTTGATAGACTGGATTCTTCTCAGCAATGGAAGATTCTAAGACAACTCCAAAAGACTCATGACGGAAAAGGCTATCCACATACAGAGAAAGAATTATGGAGTCTGAATGCAGATTGAAGCAACCTACTTGCTTTCTTTTTTGTTTTGTTTCTTCTTTCTCGTGGTTCATATCATTGGTTATAATTCTTCTTTACAACTTGACTATTGTGAAAATATGTTTAATGTGAAGGTATATATAGAATCTATGTAGGATGGCATACTGTCTTGGGCGGGGTAGAGGAGAGGAGAGAGAGGAGGAGAAAATTTGGAACTCAAAAACCTGTGGAAGAATGTTTTAACTAAATGTTTTAAACTAAAAATAAATAAATTTAGAAGAAAAAAGAAAGAATGTAAGCTTCCTATGAATAGAAATTGTTTTGTTAATCCTGTATCCCCAGAACTACAAATATTCAATTGATGTGATGAGATAAAGGTAAATTCTAGAGTTTGGTCACAGTAGAGAAACAAAGGAAGAGGTGGACTGATGTAAGTGGACATGGTGTCCTTGAACCCAGGTGCCTTAGAATCCTAATGATCCTGGAGCCAAGCCAAGAGAATTCAATAGATTTGAGTCTGCTTTGAGCTTAACAGATCTCTCTACTGGCCACTGAGAACATGCTGAAAGAAGGGAAATGACTGACCATTTCTTCCCTCTATCCACTGAGGTATAATTTTCACATTTCCTTAGAAGTTTTTTTCCAGGAGATTTTTATCCCATCTGTCACCTCAAATAACATTACAATTATTTGCATCCACTCATATGAGGGGCAAAGAATCTTTCTGTTGTTTGTTTTTTCTCCTATTATTTACATTGCTCTTTTATATCTTATGCTATTGGATTAGTAATCTGGTCTGGTAATAAAGTGTCGTATTGCATGGGAGCTTAGTCTATGATTTGTACAACTGATTACCCCCAAAGTGTCACGGTGGAACTAGGTAAAGTAGCAAAAGACTCCAGAGCCAGAGTTCTCAGAGACTTCAGGAGTCCAATTGTTACATAAGTGAAATCAAGTTAATATCTGTCAATGGCACTCCTGAAGTGAGGTCATAAAAGTATAATATGATTTTTAATGATGAAGGGCAGTACCAACTATTTTGTTTTGAGAATGATGAGGGGATTGTGTGGGTTAATTCTTATGACCTGTATTTTTCAAGCCATTTGATAGTTTTACCTACTTCTCCACCATCAGCTACCTCTGCATATCTTCCTATTTTGGAGTCCTACAAATCTTTAGTTTAGATTACCCTGGTATGCCATACCCTACGGATGGCTCTCTGCATTTCCCTGACCTGGAGTTGGGGAAATTACCTGAAGTCTTAATGGACTGAATCGAATTGTCAAAAAAAAGTAGGAAATAAGTTTGGAGAAGAAAACTGATTATTTTGAAGACAGGAATTTTTCAAGAAACTTTTAAATTGAAGTCAGAAGAATTGTTGTGTTTTGGGTTAGACTAATGAAAATTACACATATGGGCCCATATGTACCCCTAAGTCTGTTGTACTTTTTCATCCTTTCTTGCCTAGATTTTGCCCTTGGGATTTTGGAACTGTCTCTGCTTCATAATGTTTGTGTTCCTAAAGTCCTAACTAAACCTGGCCTAACCTGGCCTAAGCTTCCCCCATTCATTCTGTAACACTCTTCTTAAGGTCTTCTCTCCTTTTTCTACTTTTTTAGAGTTTTTCCCCTTATGTTCTTCCTGTCCCATTTATTGTTGAGAATGAGTGCCACCTCCTCGTCCATTATTTTTACTTTTTGTTGTTTCCTTCCAAGAGAGGAGTTAATTGCTATACATTGACTTTTAGTTTTGTAGTCTAACCTCTACCTATTGTGCTACAGTTACAGATATGACCATAATCCATGAGGACCCCAAATGAGGAGTGAAGAACCTACTTTTTACTGTGAGCTCAACAATCATCCACATCTCTATCAACAGGAACAGGAGTTTCATCTTCCTGACCAGCAGCACCTTGACCCTTACTACTGTTCCTCCTTCCAGTAGCACAGACAGGCAGACAAGAGACTAGCCCACAGGTTTTTCCTCCCCAAGTCTGTGGGGTCTAGGCATGTTGCTAAGCAACCATTTCCTGCCTTCTGGGCCAATGGGATGCCAGGAAGGTACTGTCAACCCGGAATCAAAGCCGATGCTTGGGTGTGAGGCAGCCATACCTTGATGCTCTTCTGGCTGTAGTGGGTGGAAGGATCACAGGTCAAAATTATCTTGTGAGTGATGCCCTGTATATCTAGACCCCAGTGCTTCCATTAACTTGGTTTCCATTAGCTAATGGAAATTCCTCTTTTTAAAATATAGGGATGTTAATTATCAGTAAAAGCTGGGAAAATAGCAAAGAACATTGGACATGCTGTAGTCAGAAGATTTTGTTTCAAAACATGACTGCCCCTTACTACTTGTGTGACCTTAGGAAAATCACTTAACCTCTCTGGGTCTTACTTATCTGTAAACTGAGGGGGAAGGTTACACTGAATGCCCTTTAAAGCCCCTTTCCAGTTCAAAATCTAGCATCCTATGATACTATGATTTGAACACATCCTGCTATCCGTCCTGTCTGAGTTATAAGACAAGGAGAGTAGACTATATTCTTCCTATTCTTCCCTAGATAGAAACTTTTATTCTCTTCTATAAGTTGCTCATTTGCTGAGGTATCCCTGGAACAAAGGATAATGAAGTTAAAGCCAAAAATAACTTTGCCTGACAGTCAGCTGGACATTTTAGCCAACATTAGGGTGCCCTTAGGGAGCAGAAATAAAAAATGAATATAAATGTGTATATATATATGTAATCTACATATCATGTATGTATATATATATATGTTTAGTGAAAGTGGAGCGCTATTCTTTTTTTAGACTCATATCCTTTGATTTTTAAAATTAAAAATTTTTCCAATTATATGTAACACAATTAACATTCATTTTTTGAATTTTGATTTCCAAATTCTCTCCTTCTCTCCTCCTTGAGAAAGCAAGCAATTTGTCATAGAGTACACATGTACAATCATACAAAACATATTTCCATATTAGCCATGTTGTGAAAGAAAGTTTTTTAAAAACCCAAGAAAAATAAAGTTTAATAAAAGTATGCTTTAACTTGTGTTCTGACTCCATCAGTTCTTTCTCTGGAGGTAGATAGCATTTCCCCCCATAAGTCCTTCAGAATTATCTTTGGCTCATTTTATTGCTGAGAATGAGGATACCTAAGTCATTCACTACTGATCATCTTATAGTATTGCTGTTTACTGTGTACAACCCTCTCCTGGTTCTTCTCACTTCACTTTGCATCAATTCATGTAAATCCAGGTTTTGCTGAAAACATCCTGCTCATCATTTCTTATAGTATAGTATTCCACTAAAGTCAGTACTTGTTTAGCCATTCCCCAGTTGATAGGCATCCCCTCAATTTCCATTTCTATGCTACCACAAAAAGAACTCCTATAAATATTTTTGTACATATAGGTATTTTTCCTTTTTAAAAAAATCTCTTTGGGATACAGACCTATAAGTGGTACTGTTGGGTCAAAGGGTAAGCACAATTTTATAACCCTTTGGGCATAGTTCCAAGTTGCTTTCCAGAATGGTAGAGTCATCAGTTCACAACTCCATCAAAAGTGTCTTATTGTCCCAATTCTTCCACCTCCCTTCCAATATTTATCATTTTCCTTTTCTGTCGCATTAGTCAATCTGATGGGTGTAAGGTAGTACCTCAGAATGGTTTTAATTTGTATTTCTATAATCAATGATGATTTAATGCATTTTTTTCATATGACTATAGATTGGATCTCTTCTTCTGACAACTGCCTATTCATATCCTTTGACCATTTGTTAATTGGAGGATGATTCATATTTTTATAAATTTGATTCAATTCTCTATATATATGAGACATGGAACTTTTATCAGAGAAACTTGCTGTAAAAATATTCCCTAATTTTTTGCTTTCCTTCTAATTGTGGCTGCATTGGTTTTATTTTTGCAATAACTTTTGAACTTAATGTAATTAAAATTATCCATTTTATATCCTGAAATGCTTTCTATCTCTTGTTTGGCCATAAGTTATTCTTTTATCCATAGTTCTGACAAGCAAACTATTCCATGCATGGAGCATTCTTAGCATCTAAGGAATAGAGCTGGTTGAAACATTTTGGACCCACAGAAATTAAATTTAATTAAATTCAACATACAATTATTAAGCACTTATTATAACGCAGATCAGGAGAGGCCACAGGAATATTGGATAAAAAGGGACTAAGGCCTGTAGTTTAGATTTCCTGTTTCCAACCTTTGAATTTCCACTTACTGGTTATGTGACCCTAGACAAGTCACTTAACCTCTTAGCACCTAAAATAACTCTCTAAGATTTGAAGTTTGAAGCTGCTCATTGAAAAATGACAATCCCTTCTCTTAGGGAGCTTACACAGACTTTACAGTGTTTACATGAGGAATACAAAAGCAGATGTATACCATATTTGAAATTTAAAATTTTATAGGCTTCTTTTCTAATTTTCTTAGGCTGTTGATTCCAAAGGTCATTGAAATGGCCTTCTTTTTTTTTTTAAAGTAACATTCTTTGAGTAAAAAAATTGATTTGTTTATTTACTTTTAGTTTACAAAACTCGGTTCCACAATCCCTTGTGTTTCAAATTTTCTCCCCTCCTTCTCCTCCCCCCCACCCTATGGCGGTGTGCAATCAAGTATATGATCTGCAAATACTTTCACATTGGACATTAGTCTGGTTGTATAAAAGGGTTGTAACCAATGGAGTGAACAATGGGAAAAAAGAAACAAAACCAAACATGGAAAAGAACGATAGCATGTAGATTGCTTCAGTCTCCAAAATGGCCTTCTTTCTCCAAGTTTCACAACTCTTTATAATCTGCTCAAGTTGAATTCATTATTCTGCTCTGCTGAATGTCATTCAACACCAGTTTTCTGCATTGTTGGCATCATAGTCAAGACAATATTTATTGACTTGACATTGTTCGAGAAAATGTGCATTATCATAAAACAAAAACCAATTTACTGTTCTCAAAGAAGAAACTATAAGAACAGAACAGAATCATAGATTGTCAGAGTTGGCCTCAGAGACCACCTAATCCAACCAAAATCTTAAAAATTAGCTCGTCTAAAAATATATCCAATTAGCAGTTATGTATGCCTCCTCCCTTCCCTCAAAAAGGCCAATGATTGAAACATTGTTCAAAATGCACAAGAGCAAACAGAAGGAAGTCCAGAAAGAAGTATAGAGAAACAAGACAATTTGAAAGTAAATGTGGAATTTATATTCTTTATTTTAAAGCAAGAGGTATGAAATGTAAACTCATGGTTTCATATTTTATTTTCTTTGTGGTTTTGTTTTTGTGTTTAAATTTAGAATAATTTTTAAAAAGCATCCCACAAGTGATAATCTAACTGTTGCTTAAAGATCATCTGTGAGGATGATGGTTGATTGATAACCCTTTCTGCTTTTGAATAACCATAATTGTTAAGAAAATCTACAAGTCTACAATTTCTTTTTTCCTCCTTTCATTCCATTACGATCTTTTTTTTTCTTCTACTTTCTCCCTCTGGGGCTAAGTAGAATATTTTTTGCTCACATTTCAAGTTTTTCAAGATTATATTTTATTTTTAAAAAATAGTTCACATTTGTAAATCATTTTACAAATTTCAAAGCTCTTTGTGTTGAAAGCAATGAAGCTGTGAAATAGGTAATGTGAGGATTATTGCCATTTTACAAGCATGCCTCATTTTATTGAACTTTGCTTTATTGTACTTCACAGATAACATGGTGGTTTTTGTTTTGTTTTGTTTTGTTTCATTTTTACAAATTGAAGGTTTGTGGCAACCCTACACGGAAAAAGTTTATTGGTGCCATTTTTCCAATAGTACATGCTTACATTATGTGTCTTTGTCACATCTGGCAATATGTCCAACTTTTTCATTATTATTTTTTTTGGTGGTCTGTGATCAGTGATCTTTGATGTTGCTCTTGTAATTGTTTTGGGGTGCCATGAACCATGTCCATAAAAGACAGTGAATTTAACTGATAAATTTTGTGTGTGTGTTTTCTGACTGCTCCAACAAGGGCCTATTCCTTGTCTCTCTCCCTTCTCCTCTAGCCAATATTGAAATATTGAAATTAGACCAATTAATAACCCCACATGTTAGAGTGAAAAGAAGAGTCAATCAATGGAGTAAAATTCTTTGTTGCCTTATTTTGAGAAATTGCTATTGCTAACCTTTAGCAACCACCACCCTGACCAGTTAGTAGCCATCAATCAAGGGAAAAAAAATTACGACTCACTGAAGGCTCAGATGATGGTTAGCATTTTTTTTTTTTAGCAATAAATAAATGTATATACATTTTTTAGACATAATACTATTGCACACTTAATGGATTATGGTATAGTGTAAACATAACTTTTATATGCACTGGGAAACCAAAAAAATTGTGTGACTCATTTTATTATGATATTCCCTTTATTATTGTGGTCTGGAACCAAACCCACAATATTCTCAGGGGTGTGTCTGTATAGATGCCTCCCCAATTCTTACCTCTGATTCCAACTCTCATCTGTATACCTTAGCATGCACAGCAACTACACTGTGGTAAAACTGTCTCAAAGACAGGTTGAGCATAACCTACAGACCTCATACTCATCTGTGAGGTAGGAGAATGTCTACCCCAAGCATGTTGAAAGACTTCTCCTGGGGGGATGGGTAGATGAGAACAATTTGTTCCAATGGCCATGGAGGTGGCTGAAGCAGATACTGTGGAGTGCTTAGAGCTTTGTCAGATATTGAAGATGCCAAGGTCATTCATTACATCCTGGGCCATCACCAATTATCTTGATTTTAATCTTGCCACTGGACTTCAATGACTCTGAAAGAGAGAGTTGACTTTGTGCAACTCTACCTCACTTAAATCCAGTTCATGGGCAAGTCAAGACATAACCCTGTGATGTCACTGGTCCCCTTATAAAATGAAGGATGAACAACTCATAAAGTGCTTTGAAGTTGAGGCAATATATGTTAATTGGAAGGGTTTTCCCCAGACGCTACATATAGTTGTATTACCCATATTGGGCTACTGTACAAATCCACACTCATTCATTAGGTTCCCCAGAGGAGGGTCAGTTGACTGCTTCTCTTGAGGTCCTAATAGCAATCCTGATGACCTGGGTTTCTAATATTATCACAACCCCTCATTTGACTGCTTCCCGTTGATGATCAAACAATAGCCTCAATTTAGCAAAAGTATTAACTAAAATGGTCTAGTAAAAACAACTAGTACACATCTTTCCTCCCCCATCCTATCTTTCTTCTTTCTCCTCCCCCCCGCCCCCACCTTGTGACACAGTCTCTGCCAAATATATACAAAGGCAGGGGAACTTTGGATTCCAACTTGGAGTAAAATGGTAGTGAGAGGCATTAAATTTCCCTTTGGCATAGTTTTTTGCTAGGCCCCAAAGATCAGTGCCTTTAAAAAATTCATCAACTGCATTTCTCTCTGGTACAAAGGATTATTCTCCTTAAAGATACCTTTCTCCTTGAGCAATTTATCCTATGAAGCTTCCTTAGTTTGTGTTTATCCTCAGTATATCTTCATTGTGTTTACTTCTTCTCCTGGCTTTTCCTAGACCAGTGTTTTTGATTATATAGTAAAATTTGGAGGAAGGGAGAGAAAGGGAGGAGTGTCACATTCTTTCTAGGTTCAGTTTCTTCCTTACTGCCTCCCACTATATGCAAAAAGGTCTGAATTCTTCCAAGGCTCTGATGTTTGGAGCCAAGAAGAGAGCTATGGGAGGGAGGAAGGGGAAAGGAAACTGTTGTGTACCAATTGTTTTTTAATAGACCATTTTAGTAACGCTCTCCCCAAAGTCTGTAGTCCACCACCACCTGAGTGGTCCATTGCTAAACTGAACCTACTACTGGACTGACAACTCTATTTGTACATTGCCCAATTGATCTCAATTAATTACAGGAGGTTTCCTGTGTGGTATCATCCAGTGGCCAAAAGTCCTACGATCCTTTCAAATGGATTAAGTGGTTCTTTTGCAAATTAACTGGGTGTTTTGGGCAAAGTCCATAGTCCCAAATCCTGATGGCACTTTAGTGACTTGAGGGAGGTTCAAGCATTGTCTTTTTTCAATGCCTTGTACTAAAGAGTTTCAGAAAAGTCCATGTGGCACAGTTCATAAACAAATAGGAAAATAACATTCATCCATATTTTCTTTTCTTTTTTTTTCCTTTTTTAAAAATTTTATTGTAGTTTTCATTATTCATTTCCACAAGATTTTGATTTACATATTTTCTCCCCCTCTTTCCCTCACCCACCGCCCCAAAACAGCCATCCCAGTGTGTCCCGCCCCCTCCCCCCCCAGTCTATTCTCTCCTATGTCACTTTTCGGTAGGGCAGGATGGAT
>CM053585.1:132342589-132410530 GCA_028646515.1 Pseudochirops corinnae | reverse complement strand
CCTTATTTGGTTTTGAAAATCCTTCTTCAGCTCATCTCTAGCTTTAAGGCATTCTTCATGTTTATTGGAGGCCTCTGGTGGGGCGCTCTGGCTGCGCTCTCCTCCTCCCTCATGGTTGTTCAGACCGTGAGTTTTTTTTTTTTTTAAATCTCTGTGGGGCTCTGCTTCCAGAAGGGAAAGCTCTGTCCCAAATCGCTGGGGTCCTCCTGGCTGCCGTAGACTTCCAGCTGACTGGATAATGAAGACTCCAAGACTGAGGCCCAAGATGAGGATCCGGATCCAGGCCGCTCAACGCGAGAGCCCTGGCCTGAAAACAATCGCTCAGTCTCCCTGCTGTCTGCAGGCCGCAGGCGGGAAGCTACAACGGGGAGGCGGGTGCAAAACCTCTGCCTTTCGCTTTTCCGCTCTGGAGACCTTTCGGCCAGACGCTTATCTCCCCCTTTCACGATCCCCACTTGCACAGTTGGTGCTAATTCCTCACCTGAGAGCTTTCTCTGCACCTCCTGCCCGGCTGCCCCGGGGCACAGCCTCGGCTTCAGGCCAGGCTGGTTTCGGTTCGCAGTGCTGATATGGTTCCTCGTAGCTGAGCTGACTTTAGTGGGAAGTAACCTTGTGTGCGTTTTGGAGTTGTAGGTTTGGTTTAGAGTCCTATTTTATGGGTATTTTGGGGTGGCTATGTGAGAGCTGCGATGTGTTGCTGCTGCTACGCCGCCATCTTGGCTCCGCCCCCATCCATATTTTCAAACACATGGTCATACAAATTAAGAAATGTATCATTCTACAAAAATCTAATGTGTTGCTGCCTGCCTTGGTGCTTGCAAAAAAAAGACTTTCTTTGATCCAAAATGACAATAAAAAAAGAAAAGAAATCAAGCTTCCCTCCTCAGAGGGAAAGCCTAGTCCAGATAGAACTTCTAGAATAGGTATGGGTCATTTATGAGAGTTATTAAGAACCTCGAGGCAACTAAAAATTACCTTTTCTCCCCCTCGCTCCCCTTTCACGATTAAGTGAGAAACCAAACTATCCACAGTGAAAAATCTTCCAGGACTCTTCTTAATATACAAGACAACTTAATTGGAGGTCTAGACAAAACACTTCCTAGTATCCCTTTCCATACAAGGTGTACCAAACTATATCCAGTGATACTTTTCATATGTAAGATGATACTGTAGTGGTCCAGACAAAAATTCCTCTGAATTCCTTTAGTTAGGGCAAATGAAATTTCCCTAAAGGGTGCCTGCAATGCATGAGGGCATTCTAAATGGAGTTCCCAACTCATTACTCACCAGGATAAGCAGGTTAACTCAGAAAGAAAACAAAAGTAAAAAAAAAAAAAGGCCAAAGAAGTGTAAAGCTCTTAAAATGAATTAAGCACATATAGTTGCTCATTTGAGGTTTCTGAACCAGTAGACAAGCCTCATCCTATGGACTTGCAAGTCCATAGGACTCTTAGACAAATACTTTGGACTCCTGACAGTAAAGGAAGCAGGAACATTTATGGGCTAGAACAGTGTGCTTGATAGGTAGACTGAATTATTTGGATAATCTTGATCAAATGGGTACAAAATCACAACAAATATCTGTCCATAAATATTCAAACAAGCAAGAGTTAATTTCAAAAATGAACTTATTTGACTTGTAAAGAATCACACTGGAAAAGACTATCTAATTACAGTCTAAAAGCAAAAGAAAAAAGTGCTGCTTTTTCTCAATGCTGTATCTGAAAACTAAGGTATTGAGTGAGAGTACTAGATGAAGAATCTCTTCATTAGGTCCCTGAAAATAAAGGACCCCAAAATTATTCTGGTTGCTGTCCATATTGTATTTGCATTCTCTCTGGCATAATGCCCTTAATTTACACTTAATTTACACTTAGGAACGCTGCTACTACTCTCCTCATGAAGGGCTAGGAGTTTCTTATATTGTTGCTTATGAGCCCTAAACAGTGTGCTTTCCATTGACAATCAGTCAACTAGAATTAATTACCTTTCACAAAAACTATTTACTAAGGTGAACTAGCAAGACTAGCTAGCACAAAACAACCCCTTCTAAACTGGGGGTGCGTTCTCCCTTTGCATACACAAGGTTCCTAGGGATAGTGTGACAAATCTTAAAGTAAGATAGCAGTGAGGTACGCATGTAGAGAATACACATAACCAAAGAGTAAGCTCACAACTCTTGGTTACTAGAAGTTCTGTCTTCAGACCGTAGCTGGCATTTTCTGTCCTCAGTGATCAGTTCCCTTGGCATGTCTAATTTATTCTCAGTGTGTGTCTCAGATTCGGAGGCAGATACTGTGTTCAGCTAGTTGTATCCTAAAGATCAGTTCCATCTTTGGAACTCACAATTCCTGGTTACTGGAAGCCTTTTCTTCTCTTCATAGACTCCTCATAAAGTTCCCCTTAGACATAGTTCTGCACTAGGCTCAGATGGGCATTGCCCTTATATACTCCATAAAGTGTACTTCTTTCTGCAAAGGGTCATAATCCTTGAAACTGACTCTTTCCTAAAGTGGCTTATTTTCTGTACCCATGTTAGTTTGTATCTTTCTTTAGGGTGTTCTTGGTTCCTCTGCTCTTGGCTTGATGTATTGGTTTTTCCTGATTCAATATCTTTGATAATATGGTCAAATGGGGGGAGTTTATAAAGCACTGCCTCAGAGTTCTATTTCCCTTTTGTTGCCCCTCTTGTATTTATGTAAGAGTCTGACTCTTCAAGGTAGTTTCAGACCTGGAAAACCCTCCCCTGCTTGGCTGGACCACTGTGTAGCACCAATGCAATATTCGCAGCACCAACAGTCACTATATAGCTAGCACTTAAAATGTTTATAAAATGCCATATATACATTTTATTTTGATCCTTATAATCCTGTCAGGACAGTCCTATGAGTATTATCCCCATTTTGTAAATGAGGAAACAAATCTTGGTAAACTGAGTAGTTGGTAATTCACCCTCAGCGTCAAAGGCAGATAATTGAACTCAGGACTTCCTGGCTTCGAGACCAGTTGTTGGTATGGTTGCTAGTACAAGGATGTACATGTTTCATATGTTCTGCCCTGTCTCTTGGTTTGCTTCCCAGAATAATCCCTTGATCCAGTGGAAGAGAAGCTCCTTGAGGGCAGGGACTGGACCATTCTGCATTTTCGTATCCCCTGCCCCTAGCACAGTGCTTTTTGCATTGTGGAGGTTGAGTAAAAGCTAACTGAATTGCATATTTCTGATAATCTATCTGCTATGCCGCTTGTCATCCATCCAGCCCACATATTCCTTGTAAGCACCATTCTAAGGTCAACTCTCAAACACTTTCCCAAGGCAAAGGAGGCACCGCAGCCCTCCCTTCCAGTAGGCTCAGCCCTCCCTCTGGCTCCGCCCCGTCCCTCCCCACTCCCTTCTTTCCCTTCTCTCCTTTCACTCACTCCGCCCCTCCCCCCGCCTCCCTATTCTTTTCTCCTTTTTTCCTGCTCCCCAGCGTCCACAACGTCGGGATGGGGAGCCTGCGCCTGCGCCTGCGCCATGGGGCCGAAGCCCCCGCCCGCGGTGGGGAGAGAGGAGAGACTGGCGGACCGTTTAGCCAATGGGAGGCGCCGTCGCCCAGCTGCTGGGAGGCGGAGCCTTTGCGAGGGTGTTAGGTTAGAGCGAGGCGTGACCTAGTTGACAGGCTTTGAGGGGCTGCTGCCGCCGCCGCTGGTGCTGCTGCCGCTGCCGCCGCCGCTGCCGTCGCGGCTGCAGCTCCCGAGGCTTCTTTCGAGGGGGAATCGGAACCGGAGCCCGAGGCAGGAGAGAGGCAGTGAGGAGACGGGGAAGGGAGAGCCGGAGGAAGGGGGGACGGCGGCGGCGGCTGCGGGCGGGGGGGGGCAGAGACTCTTTCACTTTTTGGATTTCCCCGAGTTCCCCCTCCTACCCCGCGCGCGCACACCCCCCCCCTTTTTTCTTGTGAGCCTGGGGAACTTGCAGCTCAAAGCCAGCCACCCCCACGGCAACATGTACCCCAGCAACAGGAAGAAAAAGGTGTGGAAAGAGGAGAAAGGTAACCAGCCCCTTTATTTTCTTGGGGTGGCTTATGGTTGTGGGTGAATGGGGGGTGGGTGGAATTGCCGTGCCGCCCTCCGCTCGGGCTGCGGTCCCTCCTCTTCTCTGCTTGCTTCTTCCTCTGCTCGAGCTTTCTGTTGCTTGTGGTGCCCCCCCTTCCCCGCCCCCATCCCGTTACATGCACACACGAGTGTGCACACACACGTGCACGGACACACACACACACACACACACACAAACACAAACACAACCCCCACTCCGGTCCTCCTAGACTGCCCTCGCACCTTGGCCTCAAGTGTTTGTCTCTTTCTTCTCCTTTCCATCCTTCCAGGTTGGGACCTGGACCCGCAAGGATTTTACCCTCTTCTCTTCCCTTCCTCCCCTTCCTCCCCCATCTCCAGCCTCAGCTGGGACCTTCGCACATCCACCTGCACGTGCCGACCTGACTGTCACCTGGCAGTGGTGGCTGCTATTTTCTCCAGCTCCAACTTCACCTCCCCCTCCACCTTCCCCGACCTGTCCCGTCCTTGTTTTTCATTGGCATTAAATGACAACACCTTTGTAGTTTTGTCCTTCCTCCCTATCCTATTTGACTTGACTGAAGCCTGGCTGTTATTTCTACTGAGTGGGTACTCCTAAATAGATAAGTATATATGATATAAAGTTGACCCCAACTGTGGGATCAGTATAGGATAAATAGCTTGAAAGCAATCTGTGCTTTTTTTCCCCCCTTGTTCATATATGTTTTTCTTTCTCTGATCCCCATTGATAAAGTTTCTTGGAGTAAGCTCTTATTACTTATGTCACTGTCTTGGACAGACTCCCTAACATTTGTGCATATCAAAGCTTATCCAAATCAGCTGATATTGTCAGTGTCATTGATTTTGTGTTTAAAAAATCAACCACCTATATTGATCGTTTTGTATATCTTTTTAAAGGGAAAATGACGTTGCAGGAAAGTATATTTTTATACAAAGCACACTCTTTGACATACTCTTCCTTTTCATTTCTCTTTCCTTTCCCTCCTTTCCTTTTCACAAAAATATAAAAACATACCTGTAGTGCTACTGCTCTCAGCATATCATCCTGTAAGATAGTCTAAATGTATAGAATATTCTCTGTGGGAATCTCAAGCAATGAATAAATGGAAAGTTAAACACCTCGTAAATTGCTACCTAAAAACTGCAGACTTCTATTTCAAGTCCCAGTCCTTACCAACAAGAAGGGCAAACAAAGGAGATAAGAAAGAGATTTAAACTGAAAAAGAACTCCATAGAGTCTTTCTCACACAGCACCACTGGGAGGCATTCACCCTCCCTCCCTTTTAGAATTTTCACAAAGGCCATGATGAGAATTATGGGTCAAAACAAATCCTGTCAAAATTAGGTATATGGAAGACCGATTTGTTTTAATGTAGCAAAATAGAACTACAACCTTAGAAAAAGGATCTCTAAAATATCAGTTAGCTTATGTGCCATTTTATGGTACAATGTTTTTTTATAGGCAACTAGAGTACTAAAAAAGCTAGCCTTCCAATAAATTTCATTACTGATTATGACATTAAGACTCAAAGCCTGAGTCCTAATAAAACCCTGGAAAACAGTTTGGTAAATCTTAGACAACTCTGGTAACTTTAGTTGGTAGCAATTTTTTTTGGGGGGGGCAGTCATTATTTTAACCACAGCATATAAGCCTTCTGAAAAGACAGAATTCATACCTTTGTTTTACATGTTGTTAAAAATCCTTTGATACATCTTTATTCATGATTCTGAGATATTAAAATTAATAGCAATGATTGCATATTAATGGAAAAACTTTTTGTTACATATTTTGATTAAAATGAAATGATTACTCAATACCCATTTTCCATCATAACAAAGAAATAGTTTCCCAACTTTAAATGACTCCACACCATATATTATTGTCTTTTAATAGCCACACAGTTATAAATGACTAGCAGATGTTTTAAAACTTCTTTTTCCATGACTTTTGTTTGTTTCTATTAGCATAGAGAGAAAGGTAACCAGTTTATAAAATCATAAAGAAACAAATGCACAATCATGATGGCATATAATAATAAAAGTTCCTGTGGGCCAAAGCTAAATTAGCTGTTATGCTTGTAATTTTTATTTCACAAGAAATTTTGTAGCTTCAAGTCTTTAATGTAAACTTAAGAGTAATTATGTTGATGAATTATCTTAGTAGCTACTGTTAGATTACTTACGGGTTAAGTTACACTCCAAAGTGGTGAGACCTCCTTTTCTGAGAATTGTTAATACCTCAATTAATACAAAAGAGTAAATAGTATTTATGCACTTTCAATAGTCATCCTTCTAGAAAATACATTACTTTTTTTGTTTCAAGTTGTTGAATTATGAAGTAATGTTGACCTACCTCATTGAAATGACAAGACCCCATATAAACTTACTTGAACTCAGTGTCTAATAGGTGGTTTGTTTGCCAGGATTGTTGTTTTAGATTACATGGAGCCTGTTTTTGTGATTCATGTGGACAGTGTTTGTTAAGAAGTGAATTGCTTTGCTCTTTAAGAATAAGTTTTATATAACACTGAAGTAGCTCCTTATACTCCTTTGTAGTCAATATATTTATTGATGTGTATTTATTTCCTGGTTTAAAGAAATAGTCAGTTAAAGTTCTCAAGTCCATGTATTGGTAAATTAGTGTCCTGGGCTCTGCATTTTTGAACCTTTATCTTAAAAGACCCATTATATTGGAGGTAGATAACTTACATTTTATCTAAATATGTTTTATAATTTCAAATTTCCGATGTGAATTATCTTCTTTATAGTTGCAGATGGATTTTGCTTTTGATATTTTGTTGTTTTGTTTCCTTTATTGTTAATTTTGTTTTCTCATTTAAAATCTTAAATGACTACAGTAGGAAAGATATCAGATGACATTCCTCTAAGTTATGACTAACATTTATAAAACCAGTTAGTTGTAACTTTTCTGAACCAAAACAGTGAGAGGCAGTGATCTATATAATAGATAGAAATCTAGCCTTATAGTCAGGATGTAGGTACAAATCCTGTCTCTAACATTCTAACTGTGTGACAATGGGCAAGGTACCTTACATAACTTACTAAGAATCTTACATTACAGAGGAATTGCTGATTTGCATTGGTAGAGGGAATTTCTTCAACTAGAGTTCCCAAACCAATGAAATCACAGGTACAGATCATCTTCCCAGACCTCAGCAGTAACTAAGCATTGTAAATATTTTTATATTTTGTTTATATTTTAAAAAGAATAGCATGAAGTAATCTTCCTCAACTAAACATGGATGTTAATGAACATTGGCTAATTTTTTTTCTTCTAGAATAAAATTTATTTTGCTTTTATTCTTAATCGGTCCAAAAAAATTGAGAGGCAGCACGGTATATGTGCAAAGTCTCTTGATTGGGAGTAAAGTGACCTGGCTTTATCAGCAGTGGAAAGAAAATGGGCAAGTCACTTCATCTCTTTAGGCCTCACTTTTTCTACAAAATGAGATTAATTATAAAGTTTCTTTCAACTCTAAAATTCTATAATTTACTAAGTATTTAATACTTAAAATTGTGAAATTATTGTATTGGGAATGTTACTCAAGAGCACTTCAATTTTTTCATAAGGCCACTTACATTTTCAAAAGTTTAATGCAAAATAATACTAAGTTTTAAAGTTTAAAAAATAAAAATGATGATTTGCATTTTTTTAAAAGAACGTTTACTGAAGATGACCTTGGAAGAGAGACGCAAAGAATACGTGAGGGATTATGTTCCTTTGAAAGACATTCCATCATGGAAGGAAGAAATGAAGAGTAAAAGCCAGAATGACGGTAAGTTTTAAAATGCCCAGCTGTTAGAGTGTAACCTTTTATTGAAGACTTTAGCAGGAAAGCTGTTACCCTCTATCTAGAATTTCAGTGGAAAGGGGGTAATGGCTATTAACTGTTGGTAAAAAGGAGGTGCCACTTGCTGCTGTTTGAAATTATTATTGGGTCATTTAGATTCTACCTGTATTTTTTTTTCTAATTGAAATTGAATTAATGTAGTTGAATAATGTTATGATGTAGGCTACTTTGTAGTATAGCTGCAAGAACAGTGGACTTGGATCCAGAAAGACAGGTTTGAGTTCCTACTCTAAAATGTATGTGTTGGGATACCATAGCTGAGACTTTTAACCTCTGAACCTCATCTTCTTTGTCTTTAAAAGTGGGACTAATACTTGTATGTCCTCTTTGCATCAGGTTATACAGTGCTTTGTGAAATATAAAACATTAAATATTACCAAATAATATTGTCATTACAATTATTACTTGACGCATGTATTTTTTTCTAATTCCTAGACAAAATGCTATATTTTTGGTATATGTAGCCCTTCACGAATCTATAGTTTCTTGAAATGGAAGTTCAAGTAAAATAAACATTTAAAAAATACATTTAGTAATACCTTACAACATGAGTCTTCCTAACTTTGTAGCAAATAGCTGGCATCAGCCTTTTCCTTCAACTGACTAATTTCGCATCTATATGTATTTTTAAAAATACAATATACATTATGTATCTTGAATTTTTGCTTTTCATTAATAGTGTTTAATCAATGCTTAGTATACTGAAAAAAATTTAAAAGACAAAAAGAGTTAAGCATTTTTTTCTTCTTAAAGTTGCTTTAAAAAATGTAAACTTAGGAACAGATAACAAAGATAGGAGTAACTTTAAGCATGAGTATAAATGTAATGTTATGTTTTCTTTTTAATAGTCCAAGCCACTATCTATATCTATCTACACACACATATATACATATATGTATACATGCATATGTATACACAAAGGTATATATTTACACAGTTATATATTTTTAATTCCACTAAAGTTCTCCTTTGATGCCTCTTTGTGGTATGGAAGTGACCTAGGTTCTTAAAAGTCTACTGGCAGACCACAAGCTTTGACAGGCTCTTCTAAGATGGAAAACACCTTCATAAGGCTTCATGAACAGGCCTGGGAATATAGATGAGTGTGTCTGTCTTTCAGGGACCAACCTACAGTTTGAGAGACCCATCACCAAGTTGGAAGAAGGGTGATAAATTTTTTGGTCACAACCATTCTTAGAAACTCTCTACTAAAAATTTAGAGAAGTTGAGATCTGTGTCAGTAGAGGGAGTACCCACACCAATGAAATTACATATCCTTGATTATGTATTTTACATGTGTTTAATAAAAAAATTCTGATATCTCTCAAAGTAAGTTTTAAACCCAGCTAACAGAATATTATTTAAAATAGCTGATTTGTAAGGAGGGAGCAAGTTTAGGAATTTAAATATAATTCCATATTAGAGATGAAGTTAGAATAAAATTGGATTAATAACAGATTTATTATTTTGTCATAATTGACTATATCTAAGTTTTCAGTGGAAGACTTTTTTTGTCTGTTGTACAGACATTTCAGCACAGTGACATTATTTAAAATCATATATGTGGTAATCATTTTTACTTATTTTCCTCTATGTTTGTGTTATTTGGTTGAATTCATTTTTTTAATTCTTGGATTATAAGTAAAAAGTTAAAAAGTGGCAATAATATATTAACAGGATTCTATTAAAATTTCTTTAATAGGTTAATCTGATAGTTTTGGAAGGTTGATAGGTTAGAGAAGAATAGAAAGCAGGTCCTTTTTTTTTTTTTTTAACCCATTATATGTTTTTGCTTATTATCCCTCCTGAAATTTGTAAATATTTTGGGCTTATCTATTCCAAAGTATTGTATTGTTGGTAAAATATAAAAATGAGAGTTTTACAAGTACGTATATCTAGTGCAAATTAATATATACAGTAAATTCCAGAAGTTTCAAAAGGAAAAAAAGACTTTTGATAATTGTTCTAAAAGTTAGGTGAAGTTGTTATTTGATCTATTTTTGTTGCTACATTTCTGTTCATGCCAGAGTTCTATTAGTATGTCACTCCATTCCTGGATGTATGATTTACTGTCTTTGGATGGAACAAATTAGCATAGAAGACTTGGTTGTATTCCTACTGCTTTTCTCTGATTTCATTGAAGATCAGGGACTACATCTAGAATTAAGTGTTTGATACTAATTGCTTTTGGTGCAATATAGCACTAGGAAGAAAACTGTCCTTATTTAATTCATCAAGTACCTTCTATAATTAAGGCATTGTGTTCCCTCTTGGAAATATGAAAACAAAATAAAAAATTATCCCTTCCCTCATGGAGCTTACATTTTACTGGGGCAGTTATACACAGAGGCAGCACAATTAATTAAGTAGAACTCTGGATTTGGAATCAGGGATACCTGGATTCAGTTCCTACTTCAGACACTTAGTACTTGTTTGATCCTGGGCAGCTCATTTAATTTTGCTGAGATTAAGTTTTTTCATTTGTAAAATGGAGATATTTATAGCATCTATCTCAGGATATGTTGAGATAAGCTATGCAAAGGCTTCTATTATATATTGTTATTATTATTAATATAAGATACCTTGGTAAGGGAAAAATAAATAACATAAAATGGGCTAAACTAATACTTTTAATGTTATCTGTTAAGGGAAGAGTACTTGGAGTTTCTGACTTACTGCTTTTGGATCCTTATGCTTATATAATATTAGGTTTTTTGAGTTGCTGTGTCCCACTGTTAAGTTATGTTGGGCTCATAGACCATTAAAACCTGTAGGTTATCATTGTTGTTTTTGTATGAATTGCTGTTTGGCCACATTATCCTCATATACAATTCTGCATTTTATATCCCTAAGCACAGTACTTTACATGTCACTATTAAATTTAATGTTATTATATCTTATCATTTTTCCCATCTATAAGTCTTTTTGTATTCTGATTCTATCATTTAATGTATTGGCTATCTGTCCTAGTTTATTGTCCTTCATAAAGTAGATAAAAAAATTAACCTAAGTCACTGATAAAATGTTGAACAGGAGTAAGGATAGATCCCTGTGGGACTCCATTTGAAATGTACCGTTATTAAGCCACATATCTTCGCGTATATCATGAAAGACTTTGTGAAATTCCTTCCTGAAATACAGGGAGAATAAAGCACTTCATAAATCTTAAAGGATTTTATAAAGTGCTGACTTTATAAAGCTGCTTTGCTTGCTGACTCTGTAAACCATAGGTAAACTGCTTATTTTCTTTGAGGCTCAAAACTGAGGATCATCTGTAAAATGGGGATAATACTCGTACTACCTATTTCACAAGACTTGTTGTGGGCAAGCACTTTGTAAAAGTTAATACACTTCCAAAATGAAAATTACCTTAGTTATCATTCTTTTTGTTATATAAAAATGGAAGTTATTTTAACAAGTAATCATTGCTGCCATCATGTCTGTCTATGGTGTTTCCCAGATCTCCTAACTGTGCAAAAAAAAAAAAGACATAAGAGTACAGAATCACAGAATTTTAGGATTGGAAAGGACCACTTGATACCAAAAGAATTCTGACTATAACACACTAGACAAGTGTTTGTCCAGCCTCTGTTCACACACCTCAAAGGAGAGGGAACAAACTGCCTCTTGGAGATAGCTTGGTCTGCTTTTGTTAGGAAATTTTTTTCTGACATCAAGCCTAAATTTGCCCATTTACAACTTCCATCTGTTGTTCCTGATTCTACATTCTTGGACTAACAAAAGTAAGTATAATCCCTCCTTTATATCATATACCTGCAGACACTCAAAGACAGCATCATACCACCTCTGAGACTTCTCTTCTGTTTACACATGCCTTGTTTCTTCAGTTACTCCTCATATGACATAAATTCAAGCCCTTTCATCATCTTCCTTGCCCTTCTCTGGACACATGTACCCAGAACTGAACAACCTACTGTAGATAAAATCTGAGGAGGGCAGAGTACAGTAGGACTATTCCCTATATCTAGAAGCTATACCTTTCTTAATGCAGATAATACATCCCACTGATAACATATTGAATTTATTATTATTATTATTATTATTTTTTGCTTTTTGGAGGGAGTAAGGCAGGGCAGTTGGGGTTAAGTGACTTGCCAAAGGTCACATGGCCAGTAAGTGTTAAGTGTCTGAGGTCGGATTTGAACTCAGGTACTCCTGACTCTAGGTCTGGTGCTGTATTCACTGCGCCTCATATTGAATTTAAAGTCACTAAAACTCCCCAGGTCTTTTTAGGACAACTATCATATAACCAAGTAGCCCACCTTATATTTGTGAAGTTGATTTTTTTGTACTCATAGTGAAGACCTTACATTTGTCCCTGTTGAATTTCATTTTACTAGATTCATCCCAATTCTCTTGCCTGTCAAGATTCTTTTGGATCCTGACTCTGTTATCTTCTGCACTAGCTGTCACTCTCAACTGTTTGTCATCTTCAAATTTGAGTAGCATGTCATCTAGACCTTTATTCAGGTTATTGATAAACATGTTAAACAGCACAGGCTCAGGCACAGATCCCTGGGGTACTCAAATGGAGACATCTTGTTAAGAAGTTCTCTAATACAGTTCTAAATATATATAATTGTATAATCTAATCCTTATCTGTCTATCTTCTCCACAAGAATAGTATGAGATACTTTATCAGAAGTTTTGCTAAAATTGAGGTACACTATTATGTCCACAGCATACCCCTCATCTCCATGTTTATTAATCCTGTAAAAAAAGGAAATGAAGTTAGTCTGGTATGATCTTCTTGATGAAGGCATTCTGACTGTTTGTAGTCATTGATCCCTTTTCTGGAAGCTTGCCAATTATATTTCTAATGCTCCATTCTAGAATTTTCTCTGGAATTGAAGTAATGCTCAGTGGCCTATAGGTGTAGACATTATCTTATCTTTCACTGCCCTCCTCTCTCTTCCCCTCCCCCGCTTAAAAAAACAGGCTTATTTGCCTCATCCCAGTTTTGAGTTACCTCTTCTGTATTCCATGATCTTTCCAGTACAACTTAACAGTCTGGCAGGCTTAATCAATAGATTAGTCTGGCCTGTGTTGTATTTAACAGAAAAGATCACTGACAGTGGACTTAGCAGTTACATCCATAAATTCTTTGAGTATTTTGGAATGTAGTTCATTTGGGCCAAATGATTTGAACATATTGAGGGCAGCTAGTAGTTTTCTAACTATTTTCTCACTTATCTTGCTTTTCAGCTTTCTTTCCCCTCTGGCTTCCCCATTCTTCCCCCTCCCCCCTGATTCTTCTCAATGTGCAGATAATTCTTGACAGGGAAAACAGAACCAGAATAGGGGTTGAGTAGTTTTGCCTTCTTTTTGTTGTTTCTTGTCCCATTTGCCTCAGTCAGTGATCCTATGCCTTGTTCCTCTTCTTTCTCCCAGTGTGGCTAAAAGAGCCTATTCTTTTGATAGCATTGATTACAAGATTCAGTTTGTTTGGGGCTTTATTTAGCCTTTTTGACATTATTTTTATAAGAGTATGACTCGTTTTTCTATAATCTTTCTTAGTTGTTTATCTTTGCTTCCTTAAAGATAGATGGATTATTTGTGCAAACATGTTGATTTCTTTATTACTGCTTCTCATTCCTCATTGGAATTATTTGCATTTGTGTCATTAGAGTTTAGTTTTTGAACTTCTTATTCCATTTGAACTGACTTCCTTTGTAGAGTATTGGATCCTGCCTACCTATTATATGCTAGTCACTAGAAATACAAGTATAAGGAATGAAATAATCCGTACTTGTGATTAGCTTACATTCTAATTAGGGAGACAGTAAGTACATATAAATATATATATATTAATCAAAAATATTAATTTAAAATATATATTATACGTACACAATATAGTTAAATACAAGGTAGTTTGTGAGGGAGGGCACTAGCAGTTGGGGTGTCAGAAAAGATTTCACAAAGAAGATGGTACCTGAGCTGCATATTAAAACCTGGGTGGGAATGGATAGCCAGTGCAAAGGCAGGAAGATGGGAAATGGAATGTTTTAAAAATGAGGATCAGAGAGAAGGCCAGTTTGACTGGATCTCAGAGTGGAGGAGTAGTGCCCAGTGAGCCTAGAACTGGGGTGGGGAACCTGTTGCCTCAAGGCCTTCTAGGTCCTTGGGTGTGCTCTTTAGACTGAGTCCAAATTTCACAGAATAAATCCTTTTATTAAGGGGATTGATCTGTTCTGCGAAGTTTGGATTCAGTCAAAGGGTCACACTTGAGGACCTAGAGGGCCACATGTGGCCTCAAGGTCGCAAGTTCCACACCCCGGGCCTAGAAAGATAGATTGGCTCTAGGTTGTGTAGTAATTTAAAAGCTGAACAGAAGTTTTTCTCTTTTATTCTGGGGACAATATGAAGCCACTGGAGCTGTTTGTATAAGGGAGTAACATGATCAGATCTGTGCTTCAGGAAAATGACTAAAGCAGCACTATTTTGGATGGACTAAAGTGCTGAGAGGCTTGGGGCAGGGGAGACTGGTTAGTTAGGAGGCTCTTGTCATAGGCAAGAGGTGACGAAGCCCCACACGAAAGTGGCGGCTGTTTGAGTGGAGCGAAGGCCACGTGCAAGAATGTTGGGAAGGTACAAGTGCTGAGATGTGGCAAGTGAGATACGAGCTCGTGAGACTAGAGTTTTGGTGGCGCTTTCCAAGACCGAGGAAGGTTTGGAGGAAAGGCGCTTAGTTCAGTTTTAGACTTTTAAGCTTAATGCATCTCTAGGACATCCAGTTTAAAATGTCAAATAGCCAGTTTGAGATCTAGGACTAGACACTGGAACTGGATAAGTAGTTCTTTCATCTAACTAGAGATGATAGTTATTACTCATGGGAGCTGATAACGTTACTTAAAGTACAGAGGGGTAAGAGAAGAGGGCCCAGGATAGAACCTTGGGGGAAACGCCCACATTTGGGTGTGATGAGCTAGTAAAGAAACCTAAGGAGCACTCCGACAAGGAGGAGGAGAACGAAAGGAAAGTATTAGTCTTTTTTCTCAACCTGTTTGAAATCAGTTTTCCCAAAGTCTAGGGTGCATGTTTTCCTTTTTACCTTTGACAGACACTAAGAAGGGATGGCCATTTTTTTAGATTCTTGTTGGTTATTTTTTGACTATGTTTCAAATTATGTATTTTCCCAAATTGCCTTAATGTGAATTTAATTAGTAATATGTATGTTGTGTGCATATATGTGTATATATGCACACACACACATGTATGTATATATGGTTTACCTCCAGAGACACACAATTATTTTCTGTATTCTTGAATCATTTATTTACTTCATATGTTATTTCACATGCACTATTGCATTAAAAGTAGAATCTTTTTACTTTGACAATCTTGACTATATCATTAATACCGCTTTTGTTTACTGCTAAATGTTTGCATGGTGATGAGTTCAGAAGGTCCTATGATTACATTCTCAAGCCTTATCTCCCATTATTATGTTGAAAAATAACTCAATATAGTAATACAGAATTGAGAACTGAGCCAGAGGATTGTAAGTTCAAGTTGTGTCTTTATTTTTTGTATTTCATTCATTGTGCTCTGTACAGAGTAGATAGGTATTTACTAAATGTTTTTGAACAAATTATTTTTATTAATAAAGAAAATACTTATATCTTCCTAACAAAAATCAGGTAACTTTAAAAAAAATTGTGTGAGAGGGATAACCCATATGTTATTAGTGTTAACTTTAACTGTGTTGGTATTAAAATGGTCATCAAAGTATAGTATGGTATAGGTACTTTAATCAGCTGTTGATGAGAATCTGTTTAATTTAAGTTTGCTATGTTACCACAGTTTATCATTATAACATTCAAAGATCATCGTAATGGGTTTTTCCATTTGGTAGAGTACCATTTAAAGTTTCAGATTTACAATTAGAAATGTAGTTAAACATTATGTTTAAGTAAATTTAAATGAGTTAAGCATATTAATTATATAATTAGTTAAACATACCGGTTTAGTAGACAATAGTAGTAAACATTAGTAAAACAATTAGTCGTAAACTATTAATAAAAATATTATTTAAACATATTGCATCTGTGTTACTCTACAATATTTGAAAGTTTATACTCTTTCAGAAGAATGAGTTTTCCATGCTAATATGCATTGGCAATATGCCATTTCATATTCTAATTTTTTTATATTTATATATTCAAGCTATAGAAGCTTGAAATTGCACTAAGAATTTTGGGACAATGCATTTAAGAATGATGTCCTTTTTTTTGATGGGGAAGGCAAGGCAATTGGGGTTAAGTGAACTGCCCTAGCTCACACAGCTAGTTAAGTGTCAAGAGTCTGAGATCAAATTTGAACTCAGGCCCTCCTGACTCCAGGGCCAGTGTGCTGTTCACTGTGCCAGCTAGCTGCCCCGATAATGCCTTTCTTAATTTGGAATTCATACTATATATAATCAGAAAATTTCACTTACTTGCTTTTCCTTAAAAAATGAATTTGTTAAAAGAAAACCAAGAGAACAGAGAACAGCTTAGTGTTATTTGGAAGAACATTTAAAAAAATGAAAGTGGGACCTTAATTCTGATATTTGAATTAAAAAATGAATATATGTATACACACATATATGTATACACACAGATATATATTTTTTTGAGTAATGACATTCCTCACATAGGCACAAATTTCATCTTATAATACATTTGACAAAAGTCAGGCAGCTTACTCTTCCTTTTGAAAGGTTGAAGAAATGACTGAATTGGTTTTTTTTAATGCTAGAAACCTAAGGGTTCTGTTTCCTTCATGGTACTGTAATATGTGACTCTCGACCTTTAGTTTTCTCCTGTCTTGATTTCCCTTTTTGCATATTCTGATAGTCTTTATGTACTGATTTTTAAAGATTATTCTGAGGACAAATTCTTGGATGGGATCTATCCAGATGTGTGTGTGTGTGTGTATGTTGGTATGTTTAATGTAGATTTAGTACTATGTGTATTATCCTTGAATTTTTTAAAGCAAAGTGTTTTTTTGTTAAGTGTGAACATGACCTTAATGTTGAGATTATGAGACAAAATATGCTTTGTATATATTAACTTATTCTGTACTTTCCTCTACTGAAAGAATTATTATAGTTTGTATAAAATGGTGCTTGATTTCATATTGTTTTTATTGACGCAAATTGTAGGGCTGAAGTTTAGTATTAGTTGTCCTTTTCTTAATTTTTGTTGTAATCTCATTTTCTTCATTCTGATTATACCATCTGGGAGATTCTTTATGTGGTCTGTTCTTATTTTCTAAATATTTAGTTTTTGAAGTTTGCAAATAATCAAAATAACATTTTAAATATGGCAAACTGTCTTACCTGGGCATTATGATGTAGAAAACAAGATGAATAATATTTATAAAAACAAAAAGTAACTGTGAAATAACTTTTAAAAATTCAGATTTGATTTCATCAGTATAGGGAGGCCTGGCTATGAAAACTATTACTGTAGCCTGGAAACTTTCATGTGACTTGTAATCATAGAAATTTACATGAAGACTTGTTGAGTCATAGAAAAAAAATGTCACATCAAAGTGGTTATGGACTAGGAAAGATGTTCTGTGTTCTAAAGTGGGCACTTTGGAGCCTGGATTGTTCTAGATTTGAACCAAAAAATTAATTTTAATGTAAGATAGGACATAAATCAAGTTTAGTAAGATGTCTCCTCAACGTACAGTGGGCTGTAATATGGATATTCGCTTTCAAAGAGGACTTGGAACTGACTTGAGTGGACTGGCCATGCTGGTGTAGTTATAGATAATATCTGCATTTGCTTTGGTCCAGATTCTAGATGCTGCTGATCTAAATTTCTGCATTACTGACCTGGTAGTTTGTCTTGTCCTCTTTATCTTTTGCTGATGTGGATTTTGTTTTTGTGCCTAGTACATTTCTTTTTTTTTTTTTGAGAAAATCAACAAGATTTTTCTTTTAAAATTCCTCTGACATAGCAAAAGAAATTTAGTGTATATCAACTGATGTCTATTTGAACCTTGGATGAAAAATTTCAAGACTGTGAGCCCCACAGATTTACAGCAGTAATATAACATGTTAACATTCAAATAGAGAGATTTGTTCATGAAGTTTAGTGACAGTCACTGTATTAGGAAAAATGGGATTACTTATAGTACTGAAGTTGAGGTGATTTAGGCACTTGAAAAAAAAAAGAATTTGTGCAGTCGAAGCCTTTGTCTCAGTGTAGCAACAGCCTTTGCTAGATATCTTCAACAAAGGTTTCAGGGAAGAGAAAGATGTAGTTTTGTTTCTGTCACTTGTATTTTTACCCTGTGATTGTCTATGGGTATGTACCTTAGAATTATCATGTAATATTGTCAGCAAAATGTATGTCAAACTTGAATTCTTTTGCTAAGAGGAAACCAGAAGAAATCTCCAAATCTTTTCTTTGGAAGCCAAGTTTTCTTTTTTAAGAAAAAAAGTTTGTGGACTAGAATGCTACATGGTATCTTAAACTTAGTTCTGTTGTTTAAGACCTTGGCCTTTTTTGTTGGGGAAGAGAAACATTGTTGTCCTCATCTTATTCTGTCTACAAAAGTGCATTAATTGAATAGATTATGCTACTGAGGGCAGTTGGTACTTCAACAACAACAAAAACTCCATAACAAAACAAAGAAAACTCTTTATTCTGCATAGGCTGAGTTTGCCTTGCTGTTGTTTGGTCAGTTAATCATATCTGCATACTGTCCATGGGATTTTCTTGACAAAGATACTGGAATGATTTGACATTAAGGCAAACAGAGGTTAAGTGACCTGCCCAGGGTCACACAGCTAGTAAGTGTTTTGGGATCAAATTTGAATTCAGGTCTTCCTGACTCCAGGCCCAGTGTTCTATTCACTGAGCCACCTTGCCACCTCCAATTTTTCTTACCTCTTTTTTTATCTTAGAATTCTATTCCTTTGAAGATCAGCTCAGGGTGCTCTGAGAAGCCTTCCTTAATGACCAGACACCTTCCTCCCACTACCCCCTTTATTGGTACTTTTTCTTCAGATTGCCTTGTATTTACCTTTTTAATGTAAATTACATGTACTCCCCCCAGTAGAATGTAACTTCACAGAGTTGTGAGGATTAAATGAGATAACATGGAAAGTGTTTTTGCATTTTGTAAAGCACTTACATACCTGCCAAGTATTATTTATCATTATCATTACATTATAATTGTAATTATAATTAGGGGAGGAACTATACCATATTTGCACATAATTGGCACTTAATATTTGAATTCAGTTGGATTTTAAAAAGAGCCTCATCTCTACTTGTTTAATTTTTAAAAAGAAGAAAATCTGACTTATAGAGGAGAATTTTACATGGGCAGCAGCTAGGTGGTACAGTGAATAGAGCAGTGGATCTTGATTCAGGAAGATGAGTTCATATCTCTCCTCAGACACTTACTAACTGTGTGATCCTAGGTAAGTCACTTAACCTGTTTACCTCAGTTTTCTCATTTGTAAGATGGGGATAATAATAATGGCACCTACATCTTAGGGTTGTTGTGAGGACCAAATGAGATAATAATTATAAAGTGCTAGGTATAGTTCCTGGCATGTAGCAAGTGCTATATAACTGTTAGCTATTACTATTCTTTTTAAACTAAATAAAAGTGAAAAGTTAAGGGTTCCTCAAGTTGTATATTTTTTACACATTTATGACATTCAGTGATGAGAAAAAACTCTTGTAGTTGATTATGTCTGCTATATGCAATTGGAGTTATCTACTCAGATCCTGTTGTCTTTGGCTCACTATGTTTTTGTAGGCTCATACCATGCTCTTTTACTCCTGATTAACTAAATAATTTGTTAATTTGGCATCCAAATTTGTCATATGTGCATATATTTATATATTTTTGTGTATATGTATATGCATACACACAGAAGTGATATTTAATGGCCATGTAATTGCAAGGCATATAACCATAGGTAACCATATAGTGGAAAAAGAATTCATATAAATAAAACTACGTAAGATCTTTTCTGTAAAACATTTCTTTTATTTTTGTTACAACTCACTTTATCAGTATTTCACAAGTAGTGACAAATATATCTAACAAAGCAGGAGTTATGGTAAAGACAAAGGTAAAGGCAAAGCTTTCTGTAGCAATAGCCTCGTGTCCTGATCACAATAGGAACTATGGCTCCCTGCTTTTTCATTTTAGTCTCAGGTGTCTCCTGATTCAGATATGGGGATTCCATATTTAAAATATAGCATCTGCCTTCAAAGAATATTTGAATTCTGAAGGTCTTGACTATGATCACCAATGCCTCTAAGAATAAAAGTAGAAAACATGTGAAGGACAGAATTGTGGGGAGTCTTATTGAGCTATTAACTAGATCAGAAATCTTAATTTTCAACTTCCTACCTCTTAAATGATCTATATAGAGTAGAGATGAGGGGTAAAATATTTTAAAGTATTCTGTGTTTTTTTCAGTGCTTATACCAATAGCATCAATATTACAAGCAACTGTCTATGCTTTTTTTTTTTTGTAAAGTGTAGCAAAGGGCAGTATATAAGTACTTACTTTTTGGTGAATACAATAAAATGGAGTTCAGATTTGTCAAGAGATTTTGAATTAGTTGCATTGTAGAATTTCTTTATAAAATTCATACAATAACCATATGTATTATTGAATCTTTATAAATATTATGCTATATGTAAAATATATTAGAAACTCATATTACCAAATTTGTGGAAGAAAACCATCAGAATATTATGAGATTTTAAAAATATTTTGAAACTCAAATTTTGTCAACTAAATAGACATAACTGTTGGCAGTTTGACGAGTGTTAGCCTAACAATGTATACTTTTAAATAATAGTTTAATTTTATTGTGAGTTATACTGAATTATTGCTGAATAATATTACTAAATATACTACTGATTTGGGCACTGTTTATTACTTGCTCTGTAGTGTTTTTGTAGGACTTTTGTATTGACAACTTTGGAGAATTAATTTCCCTGGTTGTTTACATAGTTGTGATTTTGCAAACTGGTAGTATGTGCCTGCTTATAACAATCAATTGTATGTGCCATTTTCAGTAGTGATTTTTATTAATTAAAATATTTTACTTTTCACTAGGCATTTAGCTTGATGGTATGGTTCTATTTTTCCTAGATACCGTTGGAAGTTGAAGGGTAGGTAGAATAAGGAGGCCACTCAGTTATTACCTTACCTGAACTTTTTTTTCCTTTTAAATTTATTTATTTTTAGTTTATAACATTCAGTTCCACAAGTTTTTGAGTTCCAAATTTCCTTCTCCTCCCCCAAGACAGCATGTAATCCAATATAAGATTCTACATATACCTTTACATTAAATATATTTTAATAGTCAAGTTGTAAAGAAGAATTATAACCAATGGAATGAACCACAAGAAAGAGAAAACAAAACAAAACAAACGAAAAAAGAGAGAGAGAGCAAATAGTTTGCTTCAGTCTGCATTTAGGTTCTATAATTCTTTCTCTGAATGTGGATAGCCTTTTCCATCATGAGTCCTTTGGAGTTGTCTTTGAACCTTGCATTGCTGAGAAGAGCCAAATCTATCAAAGTTAATTATCATAGATAATTACAGACAATGTGTCTGTAATTGTGTACAATGTTCTCCTGGTTCTGCTTCCCTCACTCAGCATCAGTTCATATACATCTGTCCAGGTTATAATGAAGTCTGTTCCTCATTTCTTATGGCACAGTAGTATTCCCTTATATTAATATACCACAGCTTGTTTAGCTCTTCTCCAAATGTGTTGATTTGATTTGGAGATTAATAGCAATATGTATATAATTTTGATATTTGTCTGTTCTAATGGTGCATCTTTGCTTGTTATGATGATGGTTTTGTAAGGAAAAAAACTAACCTGAAGTCAAGGCTTTTTCTGTATTTCTTTTATAACCTGCATGTGACTACTGGCTCTTCCTTTTGGTTCTTACACATCTTTTAGTTTGCTAAACAGTAATTAGCTCGTAGTCAGATCCTGTCAAATGTTGCTTATCAAGTTAATATTTCAGGTTTGAGCATCCTTGTATGTGGAATGACTTTAAACTTGGAAATATTATTTTCATAGCTATGTATCGATTTGCAAGTAGAGCTTAGAATAGCACTGGACTCAGTGTCAGAAAGACCCAAATTAGACTTCTACCTTCCACTTTTTGATTTTTCAACTCTGGGACACTTAACCTCGCTCTTCTATAGAATAGTGATAATAATAGTTCCTACATAAGAAGGTTGTTGTGAGGACTGACTGAAATAATATATGTAAAGCTCCTGGGGCCTCATTCTACTTTCATTTTGGAGGTAGGAGATATTCTTTTTTTAGTTTTCTCTCCTCATTTTTTTCCCCTTCTAAATATTCCAGTCGACCCGCAGAGGATTTTGTTCTTCTTTACTGATAATTGTTGCTTCCCATTTTGTTTATTTACTGTTCTTTTTTTTTACAAATCAATTAATTTTTTTTAGTTTTCAACATTCACTTTCATAAGATTTTGAATTTCACATTTTTCCCCATCTCTCCCCTACTCTCAACCCAAGACTATTTTTGTTCTGGGCTCTACATAATACATTCATATTAAATTTATCTTCACATTAGTCATGTTGTTATTACCCTTCTTTTCATTGTCTCTGTGTGCTCCCAGGACTTCCATAACTATTCAGTTTTACCAAGCTATTGCTACAATCAGGTCTTCTCACATTACTTTTTTGATCTTCCTTGGACTTAGTTCAACTTAATTTGGACTCTTGGTTTTTCCCAATTTCTAATTGATATGGACATATACATACATACATACATACATACATACATATATATATATATATATACATATATAGAAAGAGAGACAGAATAGGCTACTTAAGAATTCAAGTTTAGTTGGTTCTAATTATTTTTCCTTTTAATGTTATATTTATAATGCTTCTTTTGTAATCTCCAAATAAAAAAGATGGTGAAGACTCATAATTTTTTCCCTAAATTGTTTTTCTATTTTTACAATTTTAAAAGAAACATAAGGAAACTGGAGCATACCCAGGAAAATGCCAGCAGGATGATGAAAGGTCAGAAAGTCTTGTCATATGAAGAATGACTGAAAGAAATGGGGATGTTCTACTTTAAAAATAAAAGATTTAAGGAGGGGACATGATAACTATCTTCAAATTTTATTCAATAAACGTTTATGAAACACCTACTTACTATCTTAAGGCATTGTGCTAAGTTCTGGCAATATAAAGATAAAATGATAGTATGGTCTTGAGCTTATATTATCTTATGTGGTGTGACATCACATAGATGAGACAGTAGAAGATAGGGAAAAATGGAAGTTAAAAAAGAATCAGAGTGTTCTTGGAAAATTTGAGAAAGAGGATGGTGCTTTTATTTGGGGGTCAGAAAGCACTGTGTGGTGGAGGTAGCAACTGAGCTGAACCATTAATGAAGAAGATGACAGCAGGCAGACAGAGTGAGTGCATTCAGAGGATCATAAATGATAGATTTAGAGCTGGAAGAGCCATGAGGTGATTCAGACCCACCTCTAAAATATTCCAGTGAGGAAACTGAGGTTAAATGACTTAACCAAGGTGTATGGCTAATTAATTTATGGTATTATGAAATAAGGGCAGGCATGCCTGGATCTTCATTATTCTTGGGGAAAGGCCATAATGGCAGCAGGAATTAAAGCTTCAGTCACACTTTAATAAGGCACAGAGGGTGTAGGGGTAAATGGCACAGAAATTATGAGACAAGTGATACAGGGAGGGTACAAGTGCAGATGGTGTGAAGATGGGGATGAGGTTGTGCAGAAAGACAGGCAGCATGGGGAAGAGGACAAGGAAGGGGAGTTATGTAACAGATCAGAGTTGGGAGCACTTGAGCATCATGGACCCTTAGAATATGGTTTGGGGGTCTCATTTTTATAGGGTTTTGGTGGTGGACAGACAAACTTAACTGTGCCATGTTAGGATTAGTTTGTTAACCTATCCGTATCATCTCAAAATTATCAGCAGCGTTTGGTGCTTTGCTGGTCTTAATGCAGATGTCTGGTGCTCATCTGAGGTTTGCAGTCATGGGATCAAAAGGCTGAAATAGTAGCGACTCACTGACTTCCTCTGATTTAGCACACATTCTCAGGATGTGATTTTAGTTAATATATGATATAGTTTGCAAGTAACTGTTATGCTTCTTTGTGATCTGTGGGATGGTTTGTAAGTGAATTCTGAGTTCACATTTGCAGCCTTACTTCTTAGTATTGTTAGTTGCTGGTTACTTATAAATTTACTATAGTAACTAGACAGGAAATCAGGATGACCAGAGCAAGATACAGTTTTAACAAACAAGGTCATCACATAAGAAGTAAGAAGAAAATCTAATTTGAGTCTGGGCTCTGTGATTCCACTTAAAGCACTTTCCACTACAACATGTTTCTCCCATTCTAGGTACAGGGGGTAATTTGTACCAAAGTGTGGAGAGGTTGGAGAGAATATGTGTTGGGGGATAGTGGTCTACTATGCCAAGTATGTATTGTGTATGAAGGAGAGTAGTATGAAATAGGGAAGTGAAGTAGGGCTGTTGTCTGGAAGAGAACTTGGAGACTGGAATGTGCTGTCTTGTGAGGTTATAGAATCAGAGAAATATATCATAGGATTTAGAATAGGAAGGGACTTTAGAAGTCATTTAGTCAATCCTGTTCATTTTACAGATGAGGAAACTGAATCCCAGAGAGATTAAGTGACTTGTCCATTGTCATGCACCAGTAGAGCTAGGATCTAAGTCCAGGTCCTCTTTTCTTTTTTCAGTTAACATTTTTATTTAAAGTTTTGAGTTCTAAATTCTATTCCTCCTTACCCCCCTCCCTCCCACCCTCATCCTTAGACAGTAAGCAATCAGATATAGGTTATATGTGCAATTATGTAAAACATTTCTACAATAGTCATTTTGTACAAGAAGACTTGAATAAAAAAATGAAAGAAAGAAAATGAAAAATAGCATGCTTCAGTCTGTATTCAGTCAATATCAGTTCTTTCTCTGGAGGTGGAGAGTATGCTTCATCATTAGTCCTTTGGGATTGTCTTGGATCATTGTATTTCTAAGAATAGCTAAATCACTCACAGTTCCTCATCAAACAGTACTGCTGTTACTGTGTACAACATTCTCCTGGTTCTGTTCACCTCACTATGCATCAGTTCCTCTAGACATAAAAGGTTTATTTGTGCTTCCTTTCTCTTTTTCTCTGAAATGGTTCTAAAAGAGGCTGTATATGAACTTGGACAAGGTGATGCTTGAATACTATCCCTTCCAATTGATAGTGTTAATTCTATTTTATAATTTTAATTTAATTTGTATAATGCCACCTCTTTTCTTCCTAAACTCTCATTTCTTTGTGTTAGCCCTCATTTTATAAGGTTCTTCTTGGTGAATGAACAAGATTTTCTCTTGAAGTAAGGCAACTAAATTCAGATAGGAGCAAGTCCCAATTGCTTGAAAATCTTTCTAGGTTACAATTCTTAGTCACATATGTATATCATATCTCCGCTGGAGAATGTATACTCCTTGAGGGCAGAAGTTGTTTTTCCTTTTGTACATAATACTGATTAATTGAATTAAATTGAGTTTATGGTCATCTGTTAAGTTTAAATGTTCTTTGATCTTCAAATAATGGTATTCATATGCTGATAGATGAAAGGGAGAAAGCTTTAAAAGACTTAAAAAGTGTTTTGGGTCCTTGAAAGGATTTTAAAAATATTTCATTTGAAATGAAATTGTGTCCAACTGCTTGTCCACCTTTTTTGTTTTGGGCAGTGTTCTCATTACATTGTTGTTTCCTTGCTAAGCCAAACCCTTTTTTATGTCTACTATTAGTTTTGTATTTGTATCCCCAGTGCATAGCACAGTGCCTGGAATGTAGCAGGTGTTTAAGATTTATCCAGCAGCAGAAGGGGCATTGTAGATTTTTTTTTTTTTTTTTAAATTTCAGAAGAAGGCATATGGAAATGTCCTGTCTTGTTTCCACTGTTACATCAAGTGTGGTCAGATCTTTCAGCATTATCAATACTTAAACAGCCAGCTGAGAAACACGCTCAGTTTCCCATTTAACTGCTTAAATAGTAACAAAATAGTCAAACCATTAAAAGATAAAAGAATAGACTTTTATTATAATTTGTTTTGACTTTCACAAGGGAAGATTTAAGGCTTAACTTGAGACTCCTAGGGATATGGGGGAATAGAGACAAAGAAAGAGAGGGATTCAGGGCAAAAGATACTACTAGGTTTCACTTCCCACAGGGAGAAGAATGCAACTGGATTTCAGTTGCTGGAATAAATGTCTTTCAGTCTTGGTACATGGAGGTGCAAGAGGGGTACATGTCAGTAACGATCCTTCAGACAGGCTTTCCCCAGAGTTAGCACACTCAGATGTGCTAAGATCTCTTCCTCTCTTGCTTGTTGATGAATAAAGCACTAGGGCAACTCATTAAGGTAAGCTAGGTCATTGGTCTTATAGGGACATTCACCCTCAGGCATTGGTTTTCTATCTCTGATGTCTTAGAAAGAGAAATGCTGGGAATTGGCCAACAAGGCCCTGGCATTATTGGCATGGGGCATGGGAGTTTGAAAAAAAGGACAGAAGGGAGTGGTCAGGTGTAGACCAACTTTAATGAATGCTAAGAGTATCTGAGAGGCTCTCAGGCTTTATGTTTTGAGTTTTTTTTCTTTTTTTTGACTATCATTATATAGATGAAAAGCTCTAATAATAGTGGATTTCATCAAATTTAATAAATATTTCCTTTTCAGAGTCAGCTCAAAAGATGTAATTAATAGCATATCCCATACTGGTTTTTAAATAAAATCAGTCACTATTTTCTTTTCAGAACTGGTCCATTAGATGTTGTGATTTAATATACAAATCTTTCTCTTCCAAGCAGATATTTTCTAAAGAGTAGAAGTAAGAAGTTTTTATAGAACTGGATGGAAAGGGGGTGGCTGTTGTTTGGGGAATGGCTAAGCAAAATGTAATGGAATAGTATTGTGCCATAAGAAATAATGAATGTGAAGAATCCAGAGAAATTTGGAAAGACTTGACACAGACTGAAATAAGCAGAACCAGAACTATTTATGCAGTGATCCCAACAATCAATCAACAAATATTTGTGTTTATTGTATGAGTGTATAAGTAAAATACCTAAGAGACCTAAGATGAAGTTAAGATCAATGCAGTGTCTAATCCCAATTTCAGAGTTCTGATGGAAGCATGTCTTTTCATCTCTTGGCAGAGAGGCAGTGGAGTGCAAGTGCAGAATGAGGCATGATTTTTCAATATGGTCAATATATTGATTCTTTTTGGCTTGACTTTGCTTGTTTGTTATGAGAGGGTTCTTTTGTGGGGGAGGCAGTGGTGGGATTCAATTATCTTTATATAGATCATTCTCGGAGCTGTATATTAAGCTCTAACTTATATCCTGTGCTCTAGTATCTTAGTTTTCTTTGTGTGTTTCTAACACTTAACACAATGTTTTGCACATAGTAAATGTTTTTCATTTATGTAATTGATTCATTCATTCTAGTTCTGCATTACTGACTACCTTTTGGACATTTCTAATTGGCTGTCTTATAGGCATTTCAACCTTAACATGTACAAGACAAAGCTCATTGTTTTTTCTCTACCCTCTACCGCAGTCTCCTGAACCTACTTATTTCTATCAATAGTTCCACCATACTTCCAGCCATCTGAGTTTGGAATTCTCAAGTTACTATTGTCATATTCATTCTCACTCATCTCACACATCCAAATCTGTTTCCAAATCTTGTCATTTTTTATCTCTACAATATGTCTCATATCTGTCCCCTTCTTTCCACACATAACTACCATCATTGTTCAGGCCATCATTTTCTCTCACCTGGGCTATTGCAGTAACTTTCTAATTGAGCTTCCTAATTTATATCTTGCCCCATTTTCCAAGAGCTGCCAAGGTGATTTTCCTAAAATTGTTTTGACCGTGTCAGCTTCCCTCAAGACCTTTCCCTCAATGCAGTAAACCCCAGTGGCTCCCTATTTGTTTCTTTGGTCAGATGTAAACTTTTATTTTGCTTTTAAAATTCTTTACAACTTGGGCTCCTGCCTTTCCAGCCTTCCTAAACATTACTCCGCTACATGTACTCCACAGTGCATATATGTGTTTGCCAGCATATTAAGTGTACAGGGATAGTTACTTGAATACTTTGACCTATAATATCTGATGTGGCTATTGATAGTCACTTATATTATTTATTAATGGTAATCCATTACCTCTCAGGTAAAATGGACTAAATCTCACCTATAAAATAGGGATTAATTGTGTAGTACCCACCTCAAAAAATTGTGACTCAAGTGATGTAATATAAAGCTAACTTTGAAGTACTTTCTAAATTCCAATTTTTAACATAATGATAACTAAACATTAATAAATCATAAAGACATTGAAAAATCTGTTTCACTTGTTTTCTGCGACATTTTATAATTCATGTTACTCATGTTCTTTCAGCTTCTCCATCTGTAAACTATAATGACCATTGTGTGATAAGTTTAGAAATTTACAGACAAATTACTAAAATTAATTCAAAATATATTTATTTTTTCTGTGAAAAGTTCAGTATAATATAATGCTGCTCTTGAGAAAGATTTGAGTTTGAAAAATTCTGTTTTGGGTTTTTGGGCATTATTTCTATCAGTGACCTTCATAGCATCTTAAATGTTTCATGGGGACTTTTTGATCCACTGATTGGCTATAGGAATCTGATTATTCAGCCCCTTACAAAAAGTATCAGTGCTCAATAATAGCCATTTGTCAAGTTTTCATTGTAATGGGGAAAGGAGTAGGAAGGAAGATACAGAAAATCCAAAAGAGTGAGTAATCAAAAAATAATTCCTGATGCATTATATAGAGCTTCTTAACCTTTTTTGGTAGCAGATGCATCTTCCTAATTGGGATTTATTTAAATTGATATTAAAATTAGTCTATATTCATTTAGCATGTGAGCATGTGGTTGTTGATGTTCTCTTATTTCAGTTGTATCCAACTCTTGGTCACATCATTTTGGGGTTTTCTTGGCAAAGATACCAGAGTGGTTTGCCATTTCCTTCTCCAGTTTATTTTATAGATGAGGAAAATGAGGCAAAGAGGGTTAAGTGACTTGCCCAGGGTCACATAGCTAGTAAGTGTCTGAGGGAAGATTTGAACTCATGAAGATGAATCTTCCTGATTCCAAGCCCAGTGCTCTATCCATTGCACTACCTACCTACCTATATCTAGCATACACTGGGTAGTTATTGATGGATGGGGGTACTGGCAGCATTTGGGGAGAGGAATGTGGGATAAAAAATTGTGGATATTGAGAAATGTAGATAATTAGCATCATGTTTCACTTATAATTCTACTTAAATCTTTTGAAGTAGAAGATTGGCACTCTTTCACCATGTTTTTTAGACCTTAGGCTTACTATATTCTTCCCACTGCTTTTCACAGACAGCAGCACTGTGCTAGTTGACCTAGCATAGTGCTTGGAATTCATAAATGATTACTTGATATCACTGTCCTACCTGCCTCGTGGTGTTAATTGTGCAGCCAGCTGTTGACTTACTAATTGAGTTATTTGACTGACTTAAATTGACTTTAATATTTTGGCCTAAGAAGATTACCTGTAAAGATAGAAAATGTCAGAATACTAACATTTAAGTGGAGTTCATCTTTTGAGATCCCCCTTGGCCCATAGTTAGAGAGATTCCAGAATGTTAGTGAAAAGAAATAACTACTGGGAAAATCATATGATTAGAAAAATGACGAGATCATAGATTTAGAGTTGGAAGTACACAGAGGTCATCTAGCTCAACCTAATTAAGGCTAAGGCAACTGAGTATAAGTTACTAAGTCTCTAATTTGCATTCATTCTGTATATGCATGATTTACATCATAATAGGGAAAGACAAGGAAACTAAAAAGGATGTGGGATATTGTTTTGAAGTGTGAAAGTAAGGTCAGAGAGGGGAATGAAGACCAGTCTGGACACCTCTACAAAGTGAAGGCCCCAGGAGGAACTCGCCATTGGGAGAAGGGGAGAGCCTTCCAGAGTGGATGTTCTGCTTCATGTACAGTTGAGTGTTATGGGACAAGGAGGCCCCAGGTGTTTAGGGGAAGTTTTAGGAGGAGAGAGCAACAAAGGCATGGTTTTGATGTTTGGAAGTCAGGAACAGGATAGGAGGGAAATGTAATTAGTAATTTATAATCTTAATTTATATGAGTTATGAAATTTTCCCCAATGCTCTTGTACAGCTAATGCCACTAAAGTCTCATTTTACATAAGTATTTTCAAAAAACTCTTTAAAATCTCTTTCCAGTAGTAGTTTAGCTTTGTAATTATCAGTCTAATTGTTTTAATAGAGGATTTACATATTCTTGTTTGATAATTGTAATTCATAGCTCAGTAAAGAAGGGATATTTCAGTTTAGAAGGCAAATCTATGAAACTCATAACCTGTGGAAAACAAAATACTTGGGGCAGGGTTAGTATAAAGAGAAAGTATATTACACTTAAATAATTAAGTAATTAAAGTCACTTAAAGGAAATGATAAATTCTTAAACTAGAATTGGGAAGTATTTTAACTTGTCTGTGAAAAGCCTCATTGGGATGTATGTTACTAATTAAAAATTGATTTATATTAAGGTATCTTGTGTTTTAAAAGCATATAAGATTGAATTTTTTGCTGCCTTAAATTCAGTATTTATAATCTGGGTTTTTGAAAAGTTGTGCAGATAAACATTAGAAAATATAAATTTTCATGGGATACCACGATTGGCAATATACATATTCCACAGTTTAGTGCTTGCTTTTCTGACATGAATATAAATATTTTTTTTCCCATATGAAGATGAGTAATGAATACAAATTGATACCAGTGGTAATATGAATCATAGGCCTCCTTTAAGGCACATCTTTCTAGCTTTTATCCATGTATCATATTGATTAAAATTAAGAAAACAACTTAGAAAGATCTTAGAATTCATATAATTTAAATTTATAATGAACTTCACCTAAAACAGTTGCTGACGATAGTCTACTTACTATTATGCATTACAAATGATAGATGATATATCCAATTAAGAATTTTTTTTCAGGAACCATTACCTTTAGTAATATATCATATTTGGTCAAGGTAGATAAATTCTTTGAAAGTTTTTGTTGTTCAGTCATTTCACTTGTGTCTGACTTTTCATGACCCTATTTGAGGTTTTCTTGGCTAAGATACTATAGTGGTTTGCCACGTCTTTCTCCAACTCATTTTACAGATGAGGAAACGGAGGAAAACAGTGGTTAAGTGACTTGCCCAGGGCCACATAGCTAGTAAGTGTGAGGCTGGACTTTGAACTCTGGTTTTCCTGACTACAGGCCCAGCAGTCTATCCATTGTACCACCTAGCTGCCTCTCTTTGAAAGTTATTGTGAAGCAAAATAATTGTCAAAAAATGCCAAGCAGTGGAGCTGAAATAGATCTTTGTTGGTTTAATTAGTGACCTTTATTAGCATCTTGACCTCTGAGCTGTGGGCATTGTGTAAATTACCTAATTTCTCTGAGCTCCTGTTTCCTCCCCTATAAAATGATGAAATGAACACTTGTAATGCCTTCCTTACAGGACTGTTGTGAGAAAAGTGCTTTATAAATCTGAAAATGCTCTAAAACCATAAACTATTAAGTTAGTGACTGCTTTGTAATCAGAATCTCCTTTTTGAATGCTTAGAGTCCGGTTATCTCTGACATCTTCTGTTTCAAGGTTTTAGAATAGTGTCTAACATTTTTATTCAGGTATTTCCCAGTTTTAAGGAAAGTCAGAGTGTAATTTGGATTTATAAAGATGATACAAAATGGGGGTAATTACTACCTTTGCAGAATACCTTTAAAAGCCAGCTCTCCTGAAATGTAAAATAAGATTACATTGGTAGACTTTCATTTATATATAGCTCTTCAGGAATCCATCTAATGGTATCAGGTGGGAGTTCTTAACCTTTTTTTTTGTTTGTTTTTTTATGGGCCCCTTTGACAATTTGGTAGAACCTTTTCAGTTCCCTTCTCAGAATATTTTTACATGCTTAAAGTAAAATATCACAAAGGAAACTAATTATTTTGAAGTACAACTATCAAAATACTAAATGTTCCAACTTCACTGACGCTAAGTTAAGATACCTGTAGTTTTATCTGTTTAGAGAGAGTATTTCTGAAATGAAAGCTTATTTATAGCCAGTGCTATTTTTGGAATTTGCTTACTAAACAAATTGATATACACTGTTAACAATTTGTTGATCAGATCCCCTTAAGCTATAGCCTGAGATCAGAATTACTTCTACACTCCCAACTGCTTTTCATTATTTAATGTGACTGTGAAAACCGTATTGATTGGAAATAAGAAATTAATATACATTTGATCCTCAGGATATACAGATAAAAATTATTATAGAATTCCCTTTTTGTTCCAGAATGACTTTAGGAGGGAGAAATCTCTCAGGAGGTATATTGTGAGGATGGCAAAATTAGTAGTTTTGTTTGCTAACTATCAATGGCAATGGTCAGGCTGCAGCAGAGAAAAGAGGAATAACCTGTTCTCTAAATACAGAAAACTTAATTATCAGGTTATATCATGGAACAATTTGGAGAACTGAATGTTTAAGCAATCCAGACAAAGGGGATCTAAAGGGTTAGAAGATACCAGGATCTCATAGCATTGAAACTGGACCAGAATCCAAAACCCTTTTCTTAATTGTTGCTGGCTCAGTTAAATGTCTCATTTTCTTTGTTACTGAATCACTTATAAGTTTTTAAAAAATGTGGGAAACCTGCCACACTTTGATTTAATTTTAAGTTTTCTTTGACATTTTTGTCCCTGTAACTTAAAGTGTGGAATTGTGGGTATAGAACAAGAAGAAACCTGAGGGGTCACCAAGTGCAGCCCAGAGTGGGTGAAGTGACTTGCTTAGGGTCCCGTCTGAGGGAGTGTTTGGAGCCTGCTCATCCTGATTACACTATACTAGGTAAAAGCTAGGTGGAAATGGGTGCAAATGATGGGTGCAGATTTTTAAAGAAATAAGGAAAGAGGCAAAAAATTAAAAGCAAAAATATTATGCCCAAGGACAGAGGTTGCTGATTGTTTTCTTTGTGTCCTCTGGATCACAACCTCTCTGAGCATCTCAGGCTTTACCTCTAACAGTCAGATACTACTATTTCTGTTACTCTATGGGACTAATACACATAAAATGCTTTGTAATCATGATGCCTATATAAATGTAAATTATTATTTAGTAATTTATAATAACAGAAAATAGAAAATTGATGATCCTTTGAAGGAGCTGCCCCATTTCTTATAATTTCTCCAGTTGTCCCTATGCTATCAGAGACCCTGGGACCTTTGTTTTGATGATACTGCCTTCATGAAGTCAGGGTAAATATTTTCTTAACCAATAAATTTGAAAAATCATGACAGAGAGGGGTAGTGGAGGACACAGGATGGTACAGGTTAAAGGACGAGATACCATTGTATGTCATATAATTATTCACAAGAATGGGTTTTCTTGGGTACAGAATTTTTTTTGTACCCACTCATTAGTTAAAATTTTTAAAAGTATCTTCTCTCCCCTAATGTAGAACATTGACTCATTTCATTTGTATGACAATGTTTTTCTATAGATGAAAGATTATATGTATGGGTGATGCTTATAAGGTACAGGTAGCATATTGGGTTTTTAAATTGAGGGTGGGGTTCAGTTAATATAAGGGAATATTAAAGTCTGGAGAGTCAGTATAGCTAAATAGGGGAGGAGAAGCAGTATTCTGGAGCACATAGCATCCTACCTTTTCTTTTTAATGAGGAGATGGATATGAGACTTGGCCCCTATCCTCGACATCTACTATAAACTTCTGAACCCTCCACCATCATTCAGGATACATCACTAATGGTTGAAGAAAATATGGAATGTGACATGGGAGATGACAGCCCTGAGGATCCTTGTCGTGGGACACAGTTGTGGGAAGAAAATCTTACAGGTATAATTTTCATCTAAGTTACTTGGCCTCTATGTTTTTATTCAACAGTGTAATTTAGTTCATCAGGTGGTGTGTGTGTGTGTGTGTGTGTGTGTGTGTGTGTGTGTGTGTGTGTGTGTGTGTGTATATATATATTTTTTTTTTTTTTTCTCCAAAGAGTAAGGGGAAAGAATTAGGGAAGATGACCATGCATTTCTTCATTTTTGTTATTGCAACACATTTGTAGCCAACTTTAAACAGTGAAATTTGTATTAGAGTTCATAATTCACAATCTCACTACTATGGTAATAAAAACCACTAGAAACATTCCAGGTACATAGTGTGCTAACATAGCACTGAGTACTAGTTGTTGCTTACTCTGTGATCTGAATAAAAAACGTTTAGACCTGTGAGCCTTATCACATTGAATATGAAGTGGTTTTTTTTTTGTGGATATTTACTTTTTCTTAGATAGAACACTAGACTTGCAATCAGTACAGTCTCAGACACTTCTAGCTGTGTGACTCTGAGCAAGTCACTTAACTTCTTTCTGCCTCAGTTTCCTTATCTGTAAAATGAAGGAGTTAGACACGATTGGCTCCATGGTCCCTTCCAGATCTATACCTATGAACTATGAGACCTAACCAAATATTCTTCTTCCCTTTTGACAAGCTCCTCATTTTCCTAGGGGTACGTTGAAGTGTTTTTTAAATACAAACTTTTAAAAATCTTGTTTGCACCAGGCTTCTTGGTGACCTCTTCCTTAGAATACTGGTTGGTTTTTTAACTTACTGATTACTCTGGTTTTATTATTGCTACCATGTGGTCTAATTAATTAGCTAATTAAATTTCCTGATTCTTTATTTGGTCTTTTTTTTAGAAAGGTTCATAGACTTACAAACTCAAAGCTCAGTGTATTGTTTTCTTGTCAGTTCAAGTAGCTGTGTTATATATTAGGGTGTCACTGCTGCTTGAGAGATTAGTATTTAGATTTCTCATAAAACTTATCTGTGGTTTTCTTAGTCAAACCAGCTATCAAACTGGGGATGAAATTAATTACTTTATTTAGAAGGGACCTTTTAGAACTGTAAAAAATAAATGATAGGATACATTATTTGAAGCAATATGTTTGATGATTCTGTCTGTAATGTCCCCATGATGACTTATAATTGCTTTATGCATTTATATGACTTGAAACGATATTGTTTTAGACACTGAATAAAAAGACTTAGGTTAGTGGTCTTAAAAGAGTTGGAAAATCATCTTAATTTAATGGGACTAGGATAAATTAGATGAAGTAAGTTAAATAATAGATAATGATGGCAGTTTTTGAAAGTAAGTGCTAACTTTTAGAAAAGAATTTGTATTATTGTTTTTTCTTTGTCTTTCTAGCTTCTTGGGTAATAGGAAAAGAGCCCTTCATCCACCCTTGTCTTCCAGTTCCAGTCCATTTTCCATCAAGAAAGGTCCAGTGAAGACTCCTTTTGGGAAATGTCTATTCTGAAGCAGGAAAAGATGTACAGGATAAATAATGTTGGAGGAGAAGGCAAGGACCAGAGGGTGAAGGAAACATGGATTTAAAAAAAATTGAGATGATTAGAGAACTCAGGGCAAACAGAGAGCTGAGAAGAGAGTAAACTGATGACCAATCTGTGACAGAATTTTGTGAAAGCTGATAGGAAAATGTGATTATTATTAGATTGGTTCTTTAGCCTCAGGTGTTTTTGTCTCTGCTGTATTCATGTCATATACTCTCTTCACATTAATATTCACTATCACTTTTATCTTTAGTGAATGATGGCTCTTTTGCTTCTGTTCTTGCAGTGTTTCCATGGATGAATAAAAATATATAACACTTGCCAAAACCTAGAAAGCACAATCTATTTATTTATGGGTAACAGTGTAAAATGACCTCTTTATATTTTTTAAGACTCTGTAATGCTAAACACCTAGTTTGTTGCTCTTCCATGTATTAATAAATATTCTTCATGGTATAAAAGATTCTCCTGCTTTTCTGGTCAGTTTTTAGTTGTATGATAAGCATGAAATTTTAGAATACTAAGGGTTTTTCTCTGTTTTCAAAGAAGAAAAAGACAGTTCGATAATTATAATAGCCTATAGTACATATTTATGCCTTGATCTCTCTCTTTATTATAGTCTTTATTTTTGCTAATCTTGTGTGGTACATAGCAAACTAAGAGCCTTTATGTTTTGTGTGTAAATATGGAATATTATGGCTGTTTTAAACTATTACTTTTAAGCTGATGTAACTAGTTCCTTTTTGTGGACTGAACACAGAATACGATGCCAGTTTATTTTTTAAGTTCTAATTCCATCTTTGAGAGAAAGAAAACAGATAAATAAAATTGTCATGATAACTTATGGCAAGTGTCAAAGATTGTGGGACCATATTGTTCTCTATTCCTTGCAAAGGAAGAACAGTCACTGAATTTTTTTTTTTTTGATGGGGGCCATGTAACTGGCCATTTAAATTCTCTAGGGGAAAATGAATTCTAAACACATACCTCCCACTGTTCTCATTTGTTTGAATTGCTCATCAAAGCTCTAACCATTAAAGAATTTTGAGGCAAGGTTAAAAAATAGTAACTGAAAGTAAGACACTGCTTTTCCTGTTAATATTTTTGCAAAGAGTATTGCCTAGCTTCCCAACAATACACATTGTGTTCAATTCTGAGCATGCATTTATTAATGCAAAGCACATTTTGGGGTTTCATTTATTTCATTTAAAAAATTTTTGATATGTCTACTTATGACTTTTATTCTGAAATTTTAAATTGTTAATTAATACTATACATAATTTATGTTAATGTTAATTGACTTAAATAGGCCTCAGAATGCTTATAATCCAAGAGAAATATTTTTGTGGGCAATGTGATAGAGGATTAGCGGTATGGATGATGAAAAACATATATATTATCCAAAATCATTATTGTAGCTAATAGTTTCAGTCTCCTCATTAAGACTATTTCCTTTTCCCAGCCTTATTTTTTCTAATACTAGATGCTAAGCTTCCAACACAGAACAAAATTGACAAGCTTTAATAATTTTTTTTTAGTTTAAAATTTTCTTTTTAAAAGTTCTCCTTGTGCCTCCCTTACTCCAGCCATACCTAAAGGTTAAGAAACAGGAAAAAGATAAGCAGCATATAGTAAACGGAGATAAACCATGAGTAACCTATGGATAACTCATGAGTAGAATAGGTTTATTGTAGTCCAGTAGAAAGATCAGTGATTTAAAGAAACAAGTTCTAATTCTGGCTCTGCCATTTATTCACTGGATGATCTTGAGGAATATCATGTAATTTCTTTGAGCCTCAATTTCCTCATCTGTAAAACATCAGGACTGGACTTGTTTTATAAAGTGATAGTGCTGATATATGTCAGTGTAAATGTTATGAAGAAATTGACATTTCTTTCATTAACTAGATTATTTATTAGAGTATCTTCATTACTTTTGGAAAAAGAAAATCATTCTGGTAGCAAATAGCTGTGGATGTTTCCAGTGAACAGATCATTTTGTTATGCCTCAGTGCTATATAAATATAAATTATAACGTAGGGATTAAAGTCACAATGAAAAAGTTGTCAGATAAGGAAATTCCTTTGTCAGAAAATAACCACGTATTATTAGTGCTTGTTAATAGGTAGAGCTTTTGAAATTACCTTTGTACAGTTTCACAGAATACTTAATAAATACTTAATAAATTACCTTTTGGTAACTCATAGTTTACTTGAGAAAATAATTCTGTATGTGTGATAGAGATTAATTCTTTCTGTGAGGGTTGGATACCTTCTACAATACAGGTCAGATAATTTATGTAAGAGACCACTAGACAGAATTTCTAGAGGAATCAGGCCATTATTTTACCCCTCCATTCCTCTTAAAAGTCCAGGTTATCCTCCAGGCAACTCAGAGTTGTCTTACCCTGAGTCATGGTTTCTTTTCACTATTAATACACCTGTTGCATATTTGAGTTTTAAAATCAAGTTTATTTATTTTTTGCCTTAGGACAAATTAACACAAGATTTGAGTCCATTCTCTTCTAAATAGCTGAAAGAAGTTTAATTTCCTATGTTATAGTTAATTCAAATGCATAGTACTTTCAGTACAATTGATACTATGTGTATAGTACATAGTAACTCATATATAACAAAGGCAATAAATGCATTATGAACCATTGATCCTTATTTAATATTTGTATTTTTTCTAAAAAATGCCTGTTTCATCAGGGATCACATATTGTCCTGTCTGCATCACAGTTATGGTGATTAAATGAGATAATGGCTTTTGAAAACAAAGTGTTTATGAGTTTAAGGTAGGTTGTTGTGAGGAAACTAGGTAACTGTAAGCTACTTTTAAGGTAACCTTCAGTGACTAAAAGTTTTTAGGGGTCTGTATGGTCATATTCTCAAGAGACGTAGAATTTACACATTATTTACTTATGTATTATTGTTGGAAATTGAGTTACTACTGTTATGATAATTTTCCTGCTTTGCTGTATTAGAAACTGAGGTGCAGAAAGATTACATGATTTTAGTACTATTACAGGATGACCTAATAGAATGATACATATGTATAAAGGGTTTAAAAAAAACTTTGACAAATAGAAATTTTAACCTTACAAGCATGATTTCATTGGGATTATGTCTTGCAGCAATGTGCTGTAATACTTTTTTGCTAAGGTCTCAGTGTAAGATTATATGGGTTTTTTTATTTGGAGTCAAAGTTTGCTTTATGTACACAAAGTGTACTCTGAACTAGGGTGGCAGTAGTGGAAAAAGATCCCGGTATCATTGCTTTTAGCTTTCCATTCCTAAGTTAGCTGAATGAGAGAAATTCCACAAGGTAACTTTGTTTTCAGTCACTTTGTGTATGTATGAGTATGCATGTGTGCTATATTATCATTTATGATTTTGTGTTTCTTAAATAAACTTGCATCATTTTTGAGCACTCAATTGTACGGTGATCATCATTTCGTCTAGTACTTTTCATTGTGTTCTAACAACCCTGTGGTTTTTGTAAAGCTGTAAAAAGAGAAAAGATGTAGATCTAGAAAAAAAAGATGTAGTTGCAGATGAGTGTACACAGCAAACCCGTTGGCTTTACGTCTGTTACATATTATGTATACATTCTGCTGCTATGGACAGTCATCACACATTAATTGGAATAGATCACATGATCAAATAGAATATGCCCAATGAAATAGGATGAACAATTAGTTTACTATTAATTGTTGTACAAAATTATTGTACATTCATCTGTTTGATTTTTAAAACTATGCACATTTTTTCTACTACTGATCATTGTGAATAATTAGAATCAGGAAATTTAAAGAAACAGAAAAGCATAAGTGTTAACTAAGACATTAATAATGAAATAAACATCCATATAACTAAGTTCAAATACCAGATCTGATACAGAAGAAGCACAGATATGATGATGGCTATTTGCAATTTGGATATTCTTTTTATAATGATGACTTACAATGTGTATTATTACCAGATTTTAAAAGAGAATATTATTCTGCCCAAATTATAAAGGCATTTATAAACAAAAGAATGAATTTAGCGTGAAAAGTCTCCAATGTAAATGGAAATATGAGGCCCTAAAATACTTGTTTATATAAAGAGAGATGACGATTGCTGTGGAGCATCTTAACAAGGTGAGCTATTTTATCTCAAATTGTTCCTAATTATAAAGCACTGATAGTAAATAATAATAGCTTTGCTTAGGTGAGTTATTTGTAATATCATTAGATTCAGAATGAATTTGATCTGAAAATATAAAGTTAAAAATCAGATATATTATTTGCAATCAATAGCATAGTAGGTTCACTTAAATACTTCAGTATTCTATGATTTTTATGTGCATGGGTACTTCATCCAAAACAGATCACACCTTAATATCACAGCAAATGGTCTTTGTGACCTTCTAGAGCTGAAAAATTCATTGCATAGCATTTGGGAGCCTAGGGTCTTCTTGTGGAATGGAGAGGAAAGGAATAAGCATTTGTATAATATCAGCTATGTGTCAGGCACTGTACTAAGTGCTTTACGAGTATTATCTCCTCCGAGTCTCACAACCACCCTGAGAGTTAGGTGCCATTATTATCCCCATTTTACAGCTGAGGAAATTGAGGCAAATAGAGGTTAAGTGACTTGTTCAGGGTCTCATAGCTAGGAAGTGTTTGAGGCCATATTTGAATTCAAGTTTTCCCGACTCTAGGTCCAACACTTTGTGCACTGTGACTGTCTCTAAGGATAAGAATTGCTATTTTTATCTGTATCCCCAACCCCATAGTATAGATTTCCCCCCATATGGTAGATATTACTCCATTAATGCTTATTGTATTTAATTGAGTTAAGATCATCAAGGAAGAGAGAGGGATAGAAGAGAATAAAGATTTGTTAACCATTAATAACCATATGAAAGATGGCTTCAAACCTTCAATAGTAGAAATTCAAATCATAACAACTCTGAAGTGTGACTTCACATATTGTCAAAGTCAATGGATGGTGGAAATGGTCAATTTTGGGGGGCTTTGGAAAGACAGTTTTGGTTAAATGATGAATGGGTCCAGTCCTTCTAGGTAGCAATTAGCAAATTATGCTAATAAAATTAAGTCGTCTATAGATTTTGACTCAGAAATGTCATTGCTAGGCACATATACCCAATGGAAAAATACCCATTGAAGGTCAAAGATGATAAAAAGGTCCGTATATACACCAAAATATTTATAGTAACATTTTTTGTGGTAGCAAAGAATTGGAAACAAAGCGTAGATGTCCTGCAGTTGGGGAATGGCTACAACCAAACTGTGGTATGAGAATATCATTGTGTCACATAAAATGAAAATGAAGAAGTCAGAGGGAAGACATTTATGAATTAATGAAGTGTAAAGTGACTGTGATGATGTAAATGGAAAAACAAAGAAACTGAATATTGTATAATTATGATGAGCAAACTCTGCCCTGGAGAAGAGACAAGAAAATGTACCTTTCTCCCTTCTTTGCAGAGGTGGGGGGAGTGGAGTTGGTGGTTGTGGGTGTGAATCATAGCCTACACTTGCAGATGTGGTTGATGTGTTGGTTAGTTTTACAGAGTTGCTTTTCTTTTTTCTTTTTCATCTATTTGTTATAATAGTGGTCTTGCTGCAGAGGGATATATATAAAGCAGTGAAAAAAATAAAGATATAATTTTTTAAAGAAAAGAGTGCTTAGTTAAGAGAAAAGGGATGCCTACCTTTACAGGGTAGGAGGAGAAAGAAAAGCCAATGAAGAAAACAGGAAAGTGGCAGGAGAAAAAAATAGGCAAGAACAGTCACAGAAGCCAAAGGAGGAGAAATTAAGAACCAAGAAGTAGCTAGCAGTATCAAATTCTGCACAAAATCCTCATTCTTCTTGACCTGAGATATAGAGTAACAGGATTTGATTATTTGGAAGTCATAGGATCATATATTAAGAGCTATAAAGGGATGTTAGTGATGAACTGGTCTAACCCCTTCATTTTACAGATGAAGAAATGAGCTGAGAGTTTAGGTGACTTGCTCAGGATTGCACAGTAAATAGCAGAGACTGTATCACTCAAATCCCCTGATTATAAATTCAGCATACTTTGCACTTGGAAACAGACACATTAATTGTGCCTGTGAAAGATAGAAAGTTTTAATAGTGATGGGAACAGATACTAAATTGTTGGAAGTTAAGGAGTATCAGTTTATGGTGAGGACATATAGGTATCCAATGTGGATTACTTTCTAGATGTTTGATGTTGAAGAGGGGTAAAGTTATAGGATGATAGCTTGAGGGGCTAGTATGGCCTAAGGAAGGGGATTTTTGCAGTTTGTATATGTATGGTTTCTTTTTTCTTCAATATGGATTAATCAGCAAGCATTAAGAACCTACTTTTTTCTAGACAACTGAACATATAAAGACAAAGTCCCTTCCCTTAAGGAATTTATAACCTGGGGGTAGGGGTGGGATACAACATGTTTGTATATAAGCATATGCAGAAGAGATGCAAGTTAATTTCAGGAGGAATGTACATAGAAGGTGATGTTTGAATTGGCCTTTGAAGACAATTAGTAATTTCAGGAATCAGAGGTGAGAAGGGAATGTATTCCAGGCATGGGAAACAGTCAGTTCAAATGCATGGAAGTGAAAGATGGAATGCTGTGTTTGAGGAATAGTTAAAAGACCATTTTGGTTGTATTGTACTGTGAGTGAAGGGAGGAGTAATATGTAATAAAGCCTGGAAAGGTAGATTGAAGCCAGTTTGTGAAAGGCTTTAAATGCCAAGCAAATGAGTTTGTTTTTGCTGTAAGAGGTAATATGGAATGACTGGAGTTAGTGGGGGAATATGACATGACTAGATATGCGCTTTTAGAAAATTACCTTTGCAGCTGTATAGAGTATAGGTTAGCATCAAGAGAAATGAGACAGAGTGGCCAAACTAGAAAGCTATTGTGGGAATCAGCAGGAAGTGGAGGGTCTGAACTGGGGTGGTAGCTATATGGAGAGAAGAGATTGGTTGTGAGAGATGTGGAAGTAGCTAGATGATACAATGAATAGAATCCTGGGCCTGGAATCAAAAAACCTGAGTTCAAATATGGCCTCAGATATTTACTTTGGGTAAATCCCTTTGCCTTATTTTACTCATCTGTAAAATGGGGACAATAATTGTATCTACCTCACAGGATTGTTGTGAGGATCAAATTAGATTATATATATGTTATATATATATCATATATATACACATATATAAAGCACAGTACATAATAGGTACGTTAGTACTACTAGCTATTAGTATTAAAGTACCTATTATGTACTGTGCTTTATATATGTGTATATTATTATGTGTTATTATTTTTATTAATGATAAAACTTTGCAATTAATTGGATAGGTGGGGAAAGTAAAGGTGAGTAGTTGAAGATGATTTTGAGATTGCAAACCTGGGTGACTGGAAGCATGGTAGAATTTTGGAGGTGGGTGTTGGGGAAAAGAGTGAATTCTGTTTCAGTCATGTTGAGTGAATGTTTGAAATGCCTACAGGACATCCATTTTGAAATATCCAATAGGAAGATTGGGATAACTGCAGCTCAGCAGAGAGAGTTGGGCTATATCTATGTATCTATATCTACATCTGAGAGTCACCAGAATAGAGATGAAAAATCTATGTGAGCAGGCAGACAGACAGACAGAAATACAGACTCTTTTGGGGGGTAGACCTGCTGTTAGAGCGTGTATATATGATTATCCAGTAAAGGAGACTGAGAAGTAGTCAGACAGAAGGAGAACCAAGAGAGAAGTAGAAGAGGTCAAAAGAAAAAAAAAGCTAGAATTGAAGAAAAATTTCTTTTGAACCACACTGACAGAAAGTAAATTGTTAAATTGAGAACTGAAAAGAATGAGAATTTTCCCAATTGTCACACTTGAAAGAATTGCAACTTTTCCTTAATCCAATCATGGAAGAAAAACAGTTTATTTGGAAATTGCCACCAACCTTAAAATCAGAATTAGCTTTGGACCTGAATTGACAATTCCATATAATTTTAAAATTGTGGCTATATATCTGGAGGCCCAACAATAAGATGCTATTAGATTAAATTAATTACTATTCTCTAACAAATGACTGATGCTTTAAAAAAAAGGATCAAATACTGGCTGTGTACTTTGAGGCAGGGGTGAATTTAAGAACTCATGCCTAGTTTTCTCTGGTGACTTGGATTTTGCTGTTTTATGAGCTTGGAATTTTCTTTTTAAATTCATGAGGAATTTTAGAATTTAGATTTTTAAAAATCTAAATTCCCTTTGTCCCTCTTAAGAAGTGAGCATGCAACAATAGATTTATAAAACTCAAGATAGTTTCCCTAAACCTCTTCATTTAATTTATCTATTTAACATGTAAAAAGTGCTGTTAAGGTTGTAATGATGCTGCATTATCTCCAGAAGCCATTTTTAAAGAAAAGTAATTAACAATTATAAATGATCTTTCTCACTATCTTCACTTTTCTAGGAGAGAATGCATGCTTGGATTTTTCCTTTCTCTAAAAGAATTAAGTAATTGTCTTTCAATAATACTCCTACTGCTTTCTCACCCACTGTAGTGTTTTTAGTTTCTTGATTACTACTGTGTCATTCTACAGCTCCCACTTGAAAGTTATCTACTCTCATTTCCAAAACCTTTTTCCCCCTCAAGTTTTTAAGCTTTAAAATTTATTATTCCAAGACAGCAATTTTCTCTTACCTGAAATTTGTACAAATAATCAGTCTCATACATTTCCTCAGTTAGGTATATCAGATGAATTTTGATTCCTCCAGAAGCAATTCATGGTAGTTGTGCTCTGTTTAGTAATACTTTGAGGTGAATCACCATAACTGAATTGTTTGTATTTCAGAAGTGAAAAACAGGTACTCTCTTGATTTTCCTTTTTTCCCCTTCTTTTCCTTCTTCCTTCTTACCTTCCTTCCTTTCTTCTTTCAATGCTTTATATATGTATATATTATATAGATCATCTTTTAGCCACTGAATGAAAGGGAGGAGGCTAATGAAAAGGTAATGGAAATAGCCATCCTGCAGAACAATTATGTAGTGGTGTTTGGGGAAAACTTACAGAAAACTTTAGTTATGACTTATTAATAATATTGGAAATGAATTTGATTGGGACAATCATGTGGTGTTATAAAATAGTTTGGGGAATACTGTATTAAGTTTTGGGTAATATACAAAGTTTAAATATGACTCAACAAGGTACCTACATTTTGGAATTTTTATATTATAGTAGGAGTACAAAATATGCTAAATGATAAATATGTAACAGAAATATGAGTATTAATAAAAGAAGCAATATTAACAAAACAAAGGCAAATTTTGGTGCCCTCTTAAAAGAAATGTAATTTACCTTCAGAATAATAAATCACATGTGCAGGGTATTAGTTTTTGGAAGAATATTTAGGAAATATTGATGATTTTTGTGTTTATACATTGTTCCAGATTTCTTTCTACTGGTTAGCATCTTGTTTTTTGAAAATAAAAGGTTATAAATTCTTTCTTCAAATTTCAAGTAGAAAAATACTCTTTAAAGCATTCACTAATTTTATTAGTCTTTTGAAATTTTAAAAATGACTAATTTACAGGAAGAAATAAGATTTCCTTTGCTATTTAAACATCTTTTACTATCAAGGTGTTTATATTCACCACTGAATAGTTGCTTTCCTTTTAAAAGATTTTCATAGTCTTTGCAGCACCCCCCTCTAGTGGTGACTTTCAAAAAGGCATTATTTTTTGATTTGTTTAAATTAGGTTCTTGAACTGTCTGCAAAAAATCAAAGGTGGTAAGAATTTATACGTTAAAGACATTTTCATGATTTAACCCTGGTCATAAACTTTAGGACACTAGACCTTATTTTCTTAGCTACTTTGTTCCTCCTGCCTGTCCTCAATGAGATCTTATTCTATATATCATTTAGGCTCCAGCTTGGTTGGGAATATGCTTCTACTTTTCTGTGGGATTTTGGGACTTGGGAGTTTTCCCTGGTTTGGCCATTCCAAGAGACACCTTAACCTTGACTCCAGGACCTGGAGAAATCCCTTCTTTTCTTCTTGTCCCCTTCCTCCTTCTCTCCCTCCATCTTCCCCTTCCCCTTTCTGTCCCTCCCCCCAGGTTTGATGCTCAATGAGATAAGAGTTATCTCCTCTTTCTGGTTTTAAGGCCTTATGCCTTCCATTACATCTAGTCTGGAAGTAGCCACATTCTTATCTCCTGGATTACAGGATTGTAGATATTTGGCTAGAAGGGACTTTATAAATTACCTAGTCCAGCCCTCCTTTTTTTTTTTTTAAATAAAGAAATTTAGAATAAAAGAGGTTAGTTAAGCAACTTGCCAAGGTTACTTAGACAATTAAAGGGAGATTTCAATCTAGTCTTGGATCCAGGACTTCTGAGTCCAAATATAGCATTTCTTTTCCTTATGGCAGCCTGCTCCTGTGTGTGTGTGTGTGTGTGTGTGTGTTTACATACACTCATAAATATACCTATATATGTACACATGATATGTATGTATACATATATACATACACACCCACATGTATGATATATATGTGTATGTATACATATATACACATACACCTCCCCCATATATATATATGTGTGTGTATATATATATATATGTGTATGATAGGTATGTGTGTGTGTGGGGGGGGGGGGCGGTGTATGGGGTGTTCAGGAAGGATTACCCATTCTGGTGTGAGGGCTTTTTGCCTTGCCGCTGAACTTTGATGAATCTGGAAGAGACAATGAGGCTGCTGACTCTGCCTCCCTTAAATCTAATTCATGTTCATGTCAACACCCTGTGATGTCCTGGTTTGAATAACAATAACAAAAAGATTCTGGAATTACATTTTATTCAATATTTTGGAGAAAAACAAAACCAAGCTTTTAAATACTATGTCCCCTCCTTAGAGCATATTCTCCTTCTGGAAAATGAAATGGTCACTGATGAAGGCTGTTTTCAACTATAGTTTCTTATTTTGTTGTCTTTGAGCTTTCACAAACCTCTTCTTTCTGTTAGGTCCTTTCCCGTCTTCCACAGGTCTGTTAAGGGCAGTACCATCCTTCCAGTCACCCAGTTCATCCTAGACTTTTTCCTGGTTAAAGATCGCTGAACTTAAAAGAAAAAAATTATTATTTTATTTTCCCCCTAGTTACATGTAAAAATATTTTTTAACAGTTGTTTTTAAAACTTTGAGTTCCAAATTCTCTCCCTTCTTCCTTCCTCCTCACTCTTGCCCCCCAAGGCAAGCAATTCGATATAGGTTATACATGTATTATCTTGCAAAACATTTCCATTAATAGTCATGTTGTGAAAGAAAAACCTCAAGAAAAATCTCAAGAAAAATAAACTAAAAAAAAAATAAACTTCAATCTGTATTCAGACACCATCAGTTCTTTCTCTGGGGAATGGATAGATTGCTGTACTTTTAAATCAGAAGAGAACCAAATTCAAATGGCTGTTCTGGCATATAATAGCTGTAGTACTGAATAAGTTACTTGACCTCTTAATGTTTAATTAAATTTAAAAAACACTAATTAAGTACCTACTATATGCTAGGTGCCAGGAATGCAAAGACAAAGCAAGATCATGTCTGTCCTCAATTAGGTAATACAAGGAGTAGAAGTATAAAATCAGCACTGGCATTCAGCTCCTGGCTCAGGCACTAATTAGCTGTGTGGCAAATGAGATGATCTATGTGCATCAATTTGCTAACTTTAAAACACTAGGTTTAATTATTATTAATTTCTATTATTATTATTATTATTATTATCATATGGGCTCAGAGTCTGCCAGGAAGGATTCCATCTACCTAGATAAATAAGCAGGAGGAAGTTTGAGGAGGTAGGGCCCTGACAATTGGGGCTCAAGAAAGGTTTCCCTTGGATGGCAGCACCTAAGCTGAATCTGAAAATAAGCTAAGGACTTTAAGGTAATGGATGGGAGGAGGCTGTACATCCTGAACTGGGGAACAGTCTGCAAAGGGAAGGAGCCAACACAGAATGCCAAGTTTGGGGAACTTCAAGTAGCCACGTTTGCTGGAATGTCCAGCGATTGAGAGGGGGTATTGGGATATGTCTGGAATGGTAAACTGTGAAGGACTTTAAATGCCAGGCTAAGAGACCTTGTATTTTATCCCGGAGGCAGCCAAAAGCTGCTAAAGATTTTGTGAGGAAAGTGTTTTATAAACCTTAAGATTCTGTATAGAGATATCATTGCTTAATATCATAACAGCTGGCCCTATGTGGTGGTACCTCCAAATGTTTGCTGTGACTCTTAATCCTGTGCATCCCATATTCTTCAGTTCAGAGGAAAGGGAGAGATGTCTGAGTGTTCCATTGCCTCGATGTATCTCTTAAGTGTAACCAAAGTTCGGATTGGGGTTTGGAACTAATATGACATGAGGAGAGAAAAACTTCAGCCATTGTAAAGTACAATACCTTGTCATATCTAATATAGAACTAAAATTTTAAAATCATAATTAAACATGTTTATTGCCTCTGTTGAATTTGCTATTCTTCATGTGTTTTCTTTGATATGATGTCTTGCTTACTTTATGTTTAAACTAACTTTAAAGACTTTAAAGTCACCTGGAGTTTGTTGAGTGCATTTTATTTCAAGGTCTTTTATATTAGTATTTATTCTGGTCTACTTATGATGTTAGTTTCCTGTTTGGTGATGGAATTGTGGTGTTATTAAAATGTGATATTCCTCTAAAATACCATGTTGGAATGGTTAAATTTCCTTTTCCTATTAGTTTTATTAAAAACCAAAGTGATAAAATGAAGACAAAAGTATTGACCTTCTTTTGAACTTAAGGACTATATTTAATATGTTTCAAAGCAGTGGTATCAGATACCACAAAATATTTCAGAAATATTTCACTGTTCTACAGGAGGAAATTAAATAGACCATAAAGTATTTATATAATATTTTACAATTTCTTAAGTGTTTTCACATGGTATCCCACCTAAGCCTTGTAAATACCCTATAAAATATGCAGGACAGGTACTTGAAAATGTGAAGGACCAAGTCATTTGTGAAGGTCTTGTACATACTTAGTAAGTCCTAGAGTGTACACTTAGAACCCAAGCCTTCTTACCCGCATCAGTATGCTTTCCATTATACCATATTCCCTACCTGTGATAATGAGTACAGAGTCATTCTTTTTTGTACAACAGACCTAAAACAGATCAGAACATCTTAGTTACATGAGCAGATACATATAAAATATAACATGCTGCAGACTAAGTGTCATAAGATCTGGGCTTTAGCCTTGGTTCTGCTACTAAATAGTTCTAAAAAGTCAGTTAATTCCACTAAACTTTACTTTCCTCACCTAAAAAATGGAGAAAATACTACATTAAGGATATTGTAAGGCGCAAATAAAATAATGTGTAAATACAGCATTTTGGAGAAAAAAGTGATTAGCTCTATATATAGAGAACTGTTATTACTCCTTCTCTTCCCAACTTCCAGTATAATTAATAACAGTTCTCTCTATATAGAAAATACTCATTTGGATATATTTTCTCAAAGATAGTAGACTAACAGATTCTGGGGAGTAATCATTGCTAGTCTGACCCCAAGGATGTCAAGGTAATGAGTACTCTATCTTTGTTGTACATAGATGCTCATTTAATACAACAGTGGCTCTGGACAAGTCACATATAACATTTCACAGTTTACAAATTGCTTTCCTTGCCACTAACAACCTTGTGAGGTAGGTGGTAAAAATATTATTAACCTTATTTTTTCGGATGAGAAAACTGGGGCTAAGAGAGTTTAAGTTACTTGGCCAGGGTCATGGCTAAAAAAATGGCAGAGCCTGAACTGAATCTTCTGATTTCAAGTTCCGGGCTCATTCATGATTATCTAATGAAGGTGAGTTGGAGCTTTGGTGTCAAACTCAAATGGAAATGAGGGCCACTAATCCATAGTAAGGATCCCTGCAGGCTGCATATTGACTTAGTTTTAAAATGTAATATCTATTTGTTATGTATTTTTATTTATTGTGTTAACTATTTCTCAATTTCATTTTAATTTGGTTTGGGCTGCCCTTGGGACAATGTGTGTATTTGATAATACCTCTGAAGTACTGCAGAAGTTCAGGGGAAGTATGAGATTGTTGCTGATTTCAGGTTTTCAAAGAGTATAGAGCAATTAACCTAGATGTGTATACTTACTGAATTATCAGTCACCTACCATCTGACATCAAAGATAGGTGGGTAATACTGTCAGTAATTCCTCTCTAGGTTTAGATGAAATCTCTTCTCATATTGTTTTTTTTATTATTTTTATTACTGCAGTACTCTCTTTGGGACATTTCCTCAGAGGGTGGCTACTACCTTGAGGTTCAAAGGATATTTTGCAGATTCCTACTACAAACACTACTTACTGTTATGCTTCTTGTTAAGTCAGCTGATAGACACAATTAGCTCAAAACAATCAGCAGCTTGGTGGTATGGTGGATAGAGTATTGGACCTGGAGTCAGGAGTACTCTTTTTCCTGAGTTCAAATCTTGCCTCAGACTCTTACTAGCTGTTTGTGGGCAAGTTATTTAAGCCTGTTTGCCTCAGTTTCCTTATCTGTAAAAATGAGCTGGAAAAGGAAATGACAAACCATTCCAACACCTTTGCTATGACAACCTGAAAAGGGCTTACCAAGAATTGAACATGACTGAAAAATGACTAAACAACAACAAGCTCACAGCAATGGTCTCTTATTAAGATGGAATATCAAGCACAGTCCCATTAAACATTTCTCCTCAAAAACTTGGCCACCCTTTTCCACAAGTACACCCAGCATCTGTGGGAAAAGCGAGGCACTTATGTAGGGAAAATATATTGCCGAGGCAACCCCCCTGGGGTTCAGCTTTCCCCACTGGGTGAGTTACTCCGCCAGACTCCCAAATCCTGCTTCTCTCTGCAGTTCAACTTTCATTGGCCAAGGCTGGCTCTCTCCCAAGTCCATCACCAGCTTTTTGTCACCAGAGGTCACCCCTTCCTGAAGCTGCTTCTGTCCTCCAGTGACTGTCTCTCTGTGTCTGTGTGTAGAGTTTGTAGCTCTGATCCCTCAATTATTCCTTGTACTTTTGAGCTGCTGAATGCAATGTCAGGTGAGAAGGTCCACTGAATGAATAATGAAACCATTTATCTTTGAAGCACTTATTAAGAGCAAAGCACCATGGTTTGCCCTGAGGAAATAAATAGAAAAGTAAGACAGTTCCTATTCTTAGGAGCTCACACTCTAACTTAGGTTGTCCAATAAACAACACACATATGGAAAGTTTCAGCTGCAAATCAGAAAGAAGGGTCTGGGGGTCCTTAGGGTGCAGCAGCAAAGCAGATACAAATGCCTCTTCTTTGATGTCACTTCCAGTGAGAAAATGGTATCCATTTCTGATGTTGAGCCATTTGACAGTGCTAAGGACTTTGAAAGCCATTTATTTGAAAGGCAATAACTTTTGTTTCTGAGGCTTCTTAGGAGAGGCTGTAGAGCTTGCAGGAGCAGTTGCCAGGTTGCCTCTTCAGAGTTGTTTCTTCCCAGGATGATGGCTGAGGGCACCTGACTTGAGGCATTGCTATTCCAAAAGTTCTTGGGTTCTGAGTCCTTGGTTTCCTCTGTTGAGGTGTTAGGGGTCAGGTAGTCAAGGATAGTTTGACTTGCCTGTCACATACGGTTGTTCTGTGAAGTTTGGATTCAGTCACAGGGTGGCACCCAAGGACCTAGAGGGCCACATGTGACCTTGAGACCACAGGTTCCCCACTGCTCTCCCAGCCCTTCAGGCTTACAATGTAGGAATTATTCTGGATTCCTCCTTGTTTTTCACCTCCTCCCCCCTCACAAACTATTGCCTAGGTCTGTAGATTTCACCTTAATAACATCTTCTAATTATGTCCCCTTCTCTGCTCTGACACTGCCATCAGTCTAATGCAGCCTCTCAGCACTTCACCCCAGGATTACTGCCATAGCCTGTCTGCCTCCAGTCTCTCAGTCCAATCCATCCTCCATTCACCTGCTAAACTGATTTTCCTAAGATGCAGATTTGATAATGTCACCCCCTTATTCAATAAACGCTAGTGGAATATTCTAGCCTCCAGATGCTCTGTTGGGCTTAAAACCCTTCATAACCTAGCCCCTCCAACCTTATACTTCTTATACCTTTCTCCCTAACATATACTCGTCTATCCAGTGATACTGGTCTTCTGGTTGCTCCACAAACAAGTGGAACTATGTCTCTACTCCAGGCATTTTTGTCCTCCTTGCCTGGAATGCTCTCCTTCATTAGCTGTACCTATTGAATTCCCTGGCTTCCTTTAAGTCACAATTAAAATCTTACCTTCTATAGGAAGCCTTCCCTAACCCCTCAATTCCAGCACTTTCCCTCCTTTAATTATTTCCTAATTATTCTGTATACAGTATAACTTGTTTTGTATATATTTGTTTGCATGTTATTTCCCCTATTAGATTATAAACTCCTTGAGGGCAAGGACTGTATTTTTTTTTTTTGTATTTATAGTGCTTATAGTAGGAGCTTAATGAATGTTTATTGATTGATGGGCAGTTTGCTTGGCATTTGGTAGAGATTACTAGCCCTGTCTCTGTAGGAAGTATTCCCTTAGCTTATGGCTATGAAGGCTGCGATGAAAGTAGGAATGGTGGTATGGGGAATAATGCCCCTGCTAGATTCCATGGCCAGTGAAAGGGGGACTGAGAAAAACTTCTCCCCCAGGCGTCAAACTCCAGAAATCTCTTAGTCTGCTTAAACTACCATGTTCTTCTAACAGTCACTGGGGCATTTCCATTTATTGTTCTTCTTATGTGTTGCTCCCTTCCTACTCAATCAGAGAGGTGTTCATAGTTTGTAAAGGCATAATGAATTATTAACATTTCACCACATGTAACTACATCAACTGAGTTGGGTGAGTTGGGGAGAAGGGAAACAAATTTCCTTTCCATTACATCAGTAAAATAGTAAGACTTCAAGGTTCACAAAGCAGTTTCCTCAACAGTCCTATGAGGTAAATAATAAGGATATTATCATCCTTATTTTGCCTGAGGAATCTGTCTCAGGAAGAAAAGTGATATATCCAGGGTTAGCAAGTGTTAGAGCTGGGATGTGAACCCAGATCTTTCCTAATTCCAAATCCAGAGGCTAAGGAAAGCCAGTGTTGCTGCCCTTTACCATGGATGAGAATCTGACTTCTGGATACAGTTTCCAGTTTTGTTATCATTTAAAGCAATTGATAATGTCTGTTATTAGTTCCCATTGGGTCCATTTATTTGTATTAGTAACAAGTAGAATAGTATATGATGAATAATGATCTTATTTAGGACTCTTGGCCCTATCAATGATTTTTAAAAAAAGTAATTTTAGATAAACCACTTCTTTTTTTCTGTACACCAATTTCACTTAAAATATAAAAGATGCCATTTGAATTTAGGATTATAGGATTTTTAGCAAGAAAGTAACTTACAGCTTCTTAAACTTTTTCAACTTGCAGCACCTGTTTGTGTTTTGGCAGCATTAATTGATGTTGTGTGGCCTGAGGGCATTCATAGTGAAAAGTACACATGCTTTGTGTTCAGAACCAAGGCTGCAGTGAAATTGCAAGATGCAAGATGGGCAAGTGCTGCCAGAAGCACCCTGGATTCATTACCAGTTTGATTTTGAATTGATTTTTGGTCATTGTACATTCAGAAACCTTTTATTGTTGCCAAAATTTGCAACCCCTAGGGGGTCAGGATCCACAGTTTAAGAAGCACTGATCTAGTCCAACCCACTCATTTAAAAAATACTTTATTTCTTACCAATTATGTGTTAGAACATTTAAAAACATATTTTAAAGTTTTGAGTTTTAGTTCTGTTTCTCCCTCCTTCTTTTCCCTCCCCTCTTCCTGAGACAGTAAGATATCTGTTATATATACATGTGCAATTGTGTAAAACATACCCATGTTAGTCATTTTGTTCAAGAAGACTAAAATGAAAAAAGAAAGAGAAACATAGCATGCTTCACTTTGCGTTCAGACAATATCAGTTCTTTCTTTGGAGGTGGATGGCGTGTTTCATCATGATTCCTTTGGGATTGTCTTGGATCATTGTATTGCTGTCAGTAACTAAGTAATTCATGGTGCATTATACAATGTTGCTCTTACTGTGTACAATGTTCTTCTCCTGGTTTTGCCCATTTTGCTTTGCTTAAGTTCATTTAAGTCTTTCTAGGTTTTACTGAAAGTATCCTGCTTGTCATTTCTTATAATACAATAGTATTCCACCACAGTCATATGCCACAGTTTGTTCAGCCATTTCCCAATTGATGGGCATCCCCTTGATTTCTTTTTTTTTTTTCTCTTTGGAGGGGGGAAGGAGGGCAATTGGAGTTAAGTGGCTTGCCCAAGGTCACATGGCTAGTAAGTGTTAAGTGTCTGAGGTCGGATTTGAAGTCAGGTCCTCCTGATTCCAGGTGCTCTATTTACCACCCCATCTAGCCACCCTATCCCCTTGATTTCTAATTCTTAGCCAACACAAAAAGAACTGCTCTAAATATTTCTGTACAAATAGGTTTTTTTCCCTTATTTTGAATGTTTTTTAGGATGTAGACCTAGCAGTGGTATTACTGGTTCAAAGGGAATGCAGAGTTTTATAGCTCTTTGGGAATAATTCCAAATTTTAACTCTCCAGAATGATTGGATCAGTTCACAACTCCACCAACAATACATTAGTGTCCTAGTTTTCCCACATGCCCTCCAGCATTTACCAATTAGCTAATCTGATTGGCTCAGAGTTATTTTAATTTGCGTTTCTCTAATCAGTAATGATTTAGAGCATTTTTTCATATGACTATAGATAGCTATGATTTCTTCATCTGAAAACTGCCTGTTCATATCCTTGGACCATTTATCAATTGAGGAATGACTTGTATTCCTATAAATTTGACCCAGTTTTCTATATGTTTGAGAAATGAGGCCTTTATCAGAGATAGTAGTTATAATACTCCCCCCCCTGCCACCCTGTTTTCTGCTTTTCTTCTAATTTTGGTTGCATTGGTTTTGTTTGTACAAAAATTTTTAAACTTTATGTAATCAAAATTACCTATTTTACATTTCTTAATGCTTTCTATATATTGTTTGGCCCTAAATTCTTCCATTATCTATAGATCTAATAGGTAAACTATGCCATGATCTCCTAATTTGCTTATGATATCACCCTTTATATGTAAATTATGTACCCATTTTGACCTTATTTTGGTATATGGCATAAGATGTAGGTCTATACCTAATTTCTATCATACTGTTTTCTAGTTTTCCCAGAAGTTTTTGTCATGTAATAAGTTTTTGTCCCCAAAGCTTAGATCTTTGACTTTATCATATACTAGGTTATTAGAGTCATTTACTATAATATATTGTGTGCCTAATCTATTCCACTGATCTGTCACTTTATTTCTTAGTCAGCACCAGATTGTTTTGATAATTATCACTTTATAATGCAGTTTGAGCTCTGGTATGACTAGACCACCTTCCTTCACATTTTTTTTTCATTGAATCCCTTGATATTCTTGACATTTTGTTCTTCCAGATGAATTTTATTTTTTCTATTTCCATAAAATAAGTTTTTGGTAGTTTGACATGGCACTGAATAAATAGGTTAATTTAGGTAAAATAATCATTTTTATTATCTTGGCTTGGCCTGTCCGTGAGCAACTAATATTTTTTCAAATTGTGTGGACCTGTTTTCATTTGCATGTAGTGTTTTGTAATTGTGCTCATGTAGTTCCTGGCCAATTCATTCATTTTACAGATGTAGGCATTTAGTCCTAGAGAGTTTAAGTGTCTTGCTTAAGATCTCTCCTATAATAGGTTACAGAGATGGGATTGAACCCAATTTTTATGACTTCAAATCTATTTTTTTTTCACTTCATCATTTAACTTGACCCTATTTCCTTTCAGCGACTCACCTAAAACCTAAGGATTTTTTAGAAAGTATATAAAAACAATGTCATAATACCTTTTTATAATTTTGTTGTTGTTGTTTAGTCATTTTCAATTGTGTCCAACTCTTCATGACCCCAACTGGGATTTTTTTGACAAAGATACTGGAGATCCATTTCTTTCTCTAGCTCATTTTACAGATGAGAAAACTGAAACAAACAGGGTTAAGTGGCTTGCCCAGTGACACACAGCTAGTAACTGTCTGAGGATGTATTTGAACTCAGATCTTTCTCACTACAGGCCAGGCTCTCTATCCACTGCACCACCCAGCTGTCTTTCTTTATATTTCACTCTTCTCTTACTGTCCATCAACTGGCCTGCTTTAATGGGAAGTATAATTGCATGTCTATAGTTGTCAGTAAAAGACTCTAGTGGTAGCAATACTCACCATCTCGTTGTATTTACAACAAATCCTGGTAAACAGTGAGATGGGAATATTTAGGGAAATGAACTTTTTTCCTTTTCTTTTAACTACTTTTAGCCTTCTAAGTCTTTGTCCACTCAGACAGTTGCATTTGGTGTCATAGGTTAAGATGTTAAGGAAAGATGCATCAGAAAAATGATATGACAAACAAGAGCTCCAGATCTGGATTCAGAAGATATGAATTTAAATACAACATTTATACTTATTAACTGTTTCTCCCTAGCCAAGTCATGTAATCTCTCTTGGTCTCAGTTTCCTTATCTATGAGGAAATTAGACTAGATAATCTCAAAGATTTCTTCCAGTTCTAAATCCTATATGCCTAGGAAGGACACTTGGCTTATACAATTAATTATTCTTATTGGATCTTAGAACCATAGAGGCCCTAGGTAGCTCTAAAATGAAGAACTTATAGCTGGAGCTTCCCTTCCACTCCCTGCCCAATGTTATAGAAGAAGAAGCAGATTGAGAGATATCAGAGGAATTATCCACGGACATAATGGCAGAGATTTGTCTAGAACTAAGTCTTCTGACTTTTCTGACTTTAATGTCACTGCTTCCCCTCCCCCCCCCCCCCAAACTGTGAAGCTAAGAAAACCTAATCAATAATATGCATGATATTGAGGGTGGGGCTATGTGATACAGTGGTAGAGTGCTAGCATAGGGTCAGGAAGAGCAGAATTCAAATCTACCCTCAGATACTTTCTAACTATATGGTTCTAGGCAAGTAATTTAACTTCTGTTGGCCTTAGTTTCCTCATTTGTAAAATAGTGATAAGTATAGCATTTACCTCTCAGAGTTGTTGTAAAGATCCAAAGAGATAATAATTGTAAAGCACTTGGCACACAGTAAGTGCTATATAAATGTTAGCTATTAGCTCTTAGGATATAAATGATATTGCTATAGGAAAGAGAAATTAGTGTGGATTGAAGTGGTCAGAGAAGGCTTTGTATAGCAACAGGAATTTGCAGTTCAATTAAATATATATCAAAAAAGGTATACAATCCCCTTCTCAGAGGAGTTTATAACTGTTGTGTGTATGAAACACATATACAAATAACTATGAGAAGGGAGTTGAGGGAAGAGGGCACGAATACATCCAGGATCAGATTCAGGCTGAGATTCGGGGCTACAACTAAATTTGTATAGGGACATGATAAAGCTTCAAGGTCCAGGTCATTTATATGATCTTTAGGTTCCACAGAAGAAAGAAAGGGATGAATGTTGCAAAAAAATAAAAGCTTTCCCCTATTCTTGCACCTAGGTTGTGCCGTTGGGTGCCCTCGCCCCCAACTAACACCTGGTCTGCCCCACACAATGGCCCCAATGGAAAAAAAGTGGATGATTCATAAAAAAAGGTGGGTGGGTGGGAGTCTTGGTCAGGTGTATCCAGTTGTTTTTCTACCTCTGATGTCACAGGCAGGAAGGTCCTTTCTTACGGAGGAGGTGGGGAAAGGGATTTTCTATCAAAGAAAGTTATAGTTGTAGGAGACTGCAGAGGGAGGGTCAGGGTGAGGGTACTGGGCAGAAGGATGTAGTGTGATAGGGTTAGAATCATTAGAGAGGTATCCAGTAGAGGGAATAACAGTATAGAAAATGGAGGCCTGTTACAGAAAGGTTAGATTCTGAATATGAGTGTTTTTTTTTTCTGTACTGTCACAAAGTTTATATTGAGATGCTTCTGTTTGTTCCTATTTTCTTGCTTTGATAAATCACATCTTTAGGAAAGATTGTTGCAAGACAAGATAATGTTGGAATGATGTCTTCTTCTGAAGGAGGTTCCTATTTTATTTCAGCCTATTACTTTATTCACACATTCTAACTGAAGGAATTTGACGTAATTAAAATTATAGGCATAGATTCAAATATGTGAAGAAAGTCCTAAGAAGTTTGTGTGACTTTTTTTTTTGCCAGTATGCAATAGGAAACAAGAACAAAAAAAAAAATTATATGTAGTTTTTAGTTGCAAGCCCTGATAGATTAGAGTACAGAGTAGCTCCATGTAGCTCTGATTCATGATGGTAATGTACTTTGGTAATTTTGGATATCAGTATTAAAAGTCTCTAGTTCTGCTATCCTGTTCCAGTTTAGAATCACTGATCAGGAATGGACTTTGATATGTCTGGTTCAGTTCCTTACCTTTAGGATTGTAAGTGTCTAAACTAAGAATGATTTTTCTTTTCCTAAAGATGGAAAGATGTGGTGAATCTACAACTAGGACTTAAGTATAGGTATATTATACCCTCAAAATTATTAGGACACTTAGCAAGTTTAATGGACTAAATTATCAGCCTGGGAAGAAAGATGGTATGTAAGAATTCTGTGTATGTAATGTGAAAAAACTCAAAAACATTTTCAGAAAACAACCTGTTATCCTTATTCCTCCTGTGAATTTTATGAAATGTAATGCTCTTTTGTAAAGTGATATTGTATATATATATATATATATATATATATATATATATATATATATATATATATATGTATATATATGCATTTAAAGTGTACAAACATAACTCCCATCAGTCCTTAAAATTGTCAGTATTTTAAATGATAAAGATAGGATCTAGTGATAAGCCCTTAGAGAGTACAAAATGGAAAGCTGAAGAAATTAGCATATTTTTCAGAAGAGAATTTCAAGCAGGGAAAAAATAATTTAATGACTTAAGATAATTCTGAGCTTCTACCACTTTTCTACAGAAATCACTTTAAGTTGATATAAGCCTTTAAAAAAAATCTTGCTCACTAAAGACTCTTAAAATGATTAGCCTTGATGTTAATTGCTCAAGTGTGAATGTGATCTCTTTATCCATTTCGCTCTTCTTCCTTTCCCCTAATCAAATGGCATTCACCTGCATAATTTGCCCTTCAGTCTTTCAGATTTTGTTACAAGGAGGCAGGTAGATGCAGCTAACAGCAGGTATCATGTAGTATTGGTTTTTACTTGTTTTAGAGATGGGGGATGCACATAATTGATAATGGTGGGGTTTGCTTCAGTATATTAAACTGCTTCCCAAGTATTAATTACTTAGTTCCAAGATAATGTTTTTGTTTTCTTGATTAGGAATGATATTGTGATTGTTATAAAATTAAAAGATGATATTATGCCATGATTTCAGTAATGTTTATTATTTTTTTCCTCAATAGCTGATGTATATTTTTGTTTCATGGGAAAGGGAGAAGGTCAGAGATGGGAACCAGAAACTTGAGTATCTTTGTATGATGGCATATTTAATATGTTTCAAGAATTATTTATTATGGATAAAAATAACTAGGTTGAAGGTGGATTGCAGTTTAGCAGTGGATGAATGACTTTTGAATACGGATCAGAATATTACTTGACATCCTTAACTGTATGGTACATTGGACCTGTCTGCCCTTGGGTATCTATTTTTTAGTTTCTCATTTTCACATGGGTACCCTTCTTGGCTTCCTGTTTCTCCCTTTTACACTGCAGACAGTCACTGTCTCTTGGTTTGTCTTTCTCCATTTCACTTAGCCCATTATCCATCCTTACGCTAAACAGAGACTCCTTGAATTTATGGATTTTTAAAGTCAGTGATGCCTAACCTAACCTATCTCCTAACCTTCAATCCCTTGTCTATAGCTGCTTATTGGACATCCCTAGTTGAATCTCCCATATACATCTTAAACTCAACCTGTCCAAACTGAACTCATCTTTTCCCTCAAACCCTCCCTTCTTAATTCTCCTATTGCTGTTGAGGGACCACCATTCTCCCAGTTATGCAGATTCACAATTTAGATCATTCTTAACTCCCCAGTTTCTCTGACCACCTGTATATCCAGTTGATGGTCAAGGCCTGTTTATTCGACTCCTAAAATTTTTTTACCACTACTTTGGTACAGACTTTTAGTGAATCATACCTAGACTAAGTCTCTCCTCCTTAAGTCTGTTTTCCACTTAGCTAAAGTGATACTCCTAAAATGCATATTTGAACATGTTACCACCCCACTTCTATTCAATAAACTGTAGTGTTTTCTTATTATTTTCAGTATCAGATATAAAATCCTCTGTGTCACTTTAAAAACCCTTCATAAACTGACCCCTTCCTATCTTTTCAGATGTCTTATACCTTACTCCTCCCCACTCCCCATACTCTATAATCCAGTGACTCTGGTCTCCTTATTGTTCCTAGAAGAAGACACTCTATCACCTTACTGCTTGCTTTTTTTTTGCTGACTGTCCCACATCCTTGGAAATCTCTCTCTTTTCATCTGCACTTCCAGGATTCCTTGGTTCTTTTGAGTTCCAATCAAAATCCCACCTTCTACAGGAAGCCTTTCCTGACCCCATTCAATATTAGTGATTTTCCTCCATTGTTTATCTCAAGTTTATCCTGTATATATCTTGTTTGTATACAGTTGCTTGGATGTTGACTTCTCTGTTAGATTTTGAGCACCTTGAGGGACTGATGCTGATTTTTATCTTTCTTTGTGTTTCCAGTACTTAGCGCAGAGCTTATCACATAGGAGACACATAGTTTAATTAGTAATTGTTGACTTGACTTAACCATCACTATTGGTATTAGTAACTGCCATGATGATGCAAATATAGAAAAAAGTTCACATGCAGGATTTTATTAATAATAGCTAGCATTTATATAGCATTTTAAGAGTTGCTCTTGTGGTTCAGTTGTTTCAGTCTTATCTGGCTCTTGGTGACCCCATTTGTAATTTTCTTGGCAAAGATACTAGAGAGGTTTGCCATTTGGTTCTTCAGCTCATTTTACAGATGAGGAAACAGAGGCAAATAGGGGCCTTGCCCTTATTCAGACACTATTCAGTGTCTGAAGCCAGATTTGAATTCAGTAAGATGAGTCTTTTGACTTCAGGCCTGGCACTGCACCACCTGCCTACCCCTTAAGAGTTGCAAAGTGCTTTATGTATGTCTGCAACCCTTACAGTGGCATGTTACCTGATGTTCTCTTTACAAATGTCACCTCAGCAACATATATCTCCACAACCTTTTGAGGTAGGTACTATTATTATTCCTGTTTTATAGATATGGAAACTGGGACTGAGAGAGGCTAAGTGACTTATGCAGGCTTACATAGCTAGTAAGTATTTGAAATAGTGTTCCATCTCAGGTATTCATGTCTCCAAATCTAGTGCTTCACCTACTATATTGAAAATTAAAAGATTAAATAATGCAAAAACTAAGTCATCAATTTATTGACAATACATCTAACCTTTTATCTAGAAATTAATTAATTTCTAGATAAAAGGTTAGATGTATTGTCAATAAATTGATTTCAACAAGATTCAACTTATTTTTTAGTTGAGTACTCATGGTGTTTCCAAAGTGACTAGTAAAATAAAGAGGAAAATATTTCAGAGTCATCTATGGGTTACTTCTTCATTCACATACACATGAAATATCAGATATTTTTTCATCTATATTGCATGAAATTTAAATTGTCTTAAATATTAAAAATCCCAAGAATTTTATTTTTTCTATTGCTGTCCTGCATTACTTGTTTCAGAAGCAAAAATAAGTAACAATTATATAATAGATAGATATTTCATAGTTCCTCATAATCTCTGCATAGACTTGATTAATCAAGCATTCCCTTCCATTGATATTTATAACTTCTCTCCCAGCATCATAGCATAACCAGCTTGAAAAGGAGTCTGTGATAGACCAATGTCTCTCAAAACTAGCTATTTGTGATCATGTTTTTATCTGCCTTAAAACTTTGTGAACCAGTTCTCAGTGGAAAATAACCATTCAGGATATGAAAAGCTCATTTACATGTTAATTAAACTTAAATTGCAGAGCCTCTGTAACTTATAGATTTCACCAAGTCCCTGAAGTAACTGAAGAAATTTCAAGAGAGTCTGATCAGTCTATTGTAACTCAGAGATTTTAATTTTAGTCTAAAAAAAATCTTTCACTGGCTTAATTTTTACTTTTTGATGCTCTGAAGACAAGTGCCAAGGCAGAAATTAAAGAATATCTTCTATATAGACATCAGGGTTTGTTACCACAGAATTTGTTAGACCCTCAGGGTCTGCCCTCTAGACTTAAAGTGGAGCTAATTGAAAATGAAGCAGCTTCACAAGTCACAGAGGCACTATTATAACAAGACTGCCACCATCCGTTTATATATAGCCTTTCTCTCTTTTTTTTTTATCAGAGTGATTTCAAGGTGATTTCTTTATTAATAATAATAATAATAGCTAACATGCCAGGCATTTTACTAAGAGCTTTACAATTACTATCTCATTTGCTTCTCACAACCATCCTGGGAGGTAGATGTGATTATTACCCTCATTTTACAGATGAGGAAATTGAAGCAAATAAGGGTCCTAGGTTTAATGACTTGCCTAAGGTCATATAGTCTTAGTGTGGATTTGAACTTAGGTTTTTCTGACTCTGGGCCTGACAACCTATCTACTAGGCCATCTCTGTAAGGGAGATAGAGCCTATATCATTACACGATTTCACTTTAAAACTATAAAAATCTGCATACCCTTTGACCCAGCAATACCGCCTCTGGGGCTGTATCCCAAAGAGACCATACAAGTGGGAAAAGGACCCACATGTACAAAAATATTTATAGCAGCTTTTTTGTGGTGGTAAAGAATTGGAAATCAAGGGGATGCCCATCAATTGGGCATGACTAAACAAGTTGTGGTATATGAATGTAATGGAATACTATTGTTCCATAAGAAATGAGGAACAGACAGACTTCATAATAACCTGGAGAGACTTACATAAACTGATGCTGAGTGAGGGGAGCAGAATCAGGAGAACATTGTACACAATTACAGACACATCGTATCTATGATGACTAACTTTGACGGACTGGGCTCTTCTCAGCAATGCAAGGTTCTGAGACAACTCCAAAAGACTCATGATGGAAAAGGCTATCCAAATCCAGAGAAAGAATTACAGAGTCTGAATGAAGATTGAATCAAACTACTTGCTCTCTTCTGTTTTGTTTTGTTTTTTCTTTCTCATGGTTCATTCTATTGGTTACAATTCTTTACAAAATGATTAATGGTTTTAATGTGAAGGTATATGTAGAACTTATATGGGATTGCAAGCTGCCGTGTGTGTGTGTAGGGAGAACAGAGGAGATGAAGGGGGAGAAATTTGGAACTCAAAAACTTGTGGAACTGAATGTTGTAAACTAAAAATAAATAAATTTAAAAGAAAAAACTTTAAGAAGTTGAGACAGAGTGATTCATGGAAGCACCGGATTTTAGCTCTGGGAAGTACCTTAGCGATGACATAGGTGAGGAAAAAGCTCAGAAGTTAAATAGCTTGTCTAATGTTATAGCTAGTAAGTGGCAGAGCTGAGACTAAAACTTAAATTTCTTGTCTCTCTTGCCAATACTCTTTCCAATAGACTAGACAGCTTTTATAGAAGACTTGAGTTGTATTAATTTTTCTTAGTTGTAGCAACATATAACACAATTCAAAGAGAAGGGCTCTAGTTAAGTGATTAGGCATCAAATGTTGTCCTTTTCTATTTGCTGAGTGACTTGAATCAGCCTACCTAACCCCTCTATAGCTTATTTTGGTATTACTGTAAAATAGATATAATTAGACCCTGAAAATCCTAGATAAGAGAAATTTCAGCTTAATTTAGATGAAACTACAGAAAATACAGAACTATTTCCTTTAAATAGTTCACGTCTTTTTTTTTTTTTTGAGGTAACACCAGAATTGGACACACACATAGTGTGGTTGATTTATGCTCTTCCTCCACATATCCAGATTTTAGTTTATGGGGGGGACATGCAAGGTTGGTGTGCAGGTAGGTCATTAGTATATATGTGTTTATGTGATCCAGCACTTTTTCCTCTTCCCTAGCTAGAGAAAAAGGCACAAAAAAAGAGGGAAACTGTTAATTAATATTGAAATTTTGACATCAACAACTAATTCAAACTAGAGGAGCAATAGGCATAGGAATAGGAATTGGATTTGTGATTCTCTTGATATAGGGGACCCCTGGGAAGAAGAAACTACCTTCATTAATCAATGGAAACTTATAGTCTTAGAGTTGCTTAGGCACTGTGTCAGAGGTGGAACTTCTGATTCTAAAGCCAACTTATGATTATGTGTATTTCATGGTACCTCTCCAGAGGAGAAATGAATGATGATATTAGACATATTAATACTTCGATAGATCTATGATTTTTATGGGTGTGGTTACTCCTTTTATCAGTGAAGACTATAAACCCTCTACGCCTTCTCATCCTGGGAGATTCTTGTTCATTTTCTACATTGTCTTCCACAGAGAATCTGTAGCATTCTGGATGCCTTTGAGGCCTTTTAACATATCATTGGTACCATTGTAAAACTTAGTCTGTGTAACTCTTATCCCTTGCTCTGGTTTAATTTAACTAGATTAGTTTAGTTTAATACATACGTAACAATGTATGTTGAATTTCCTGATCAATTATTTCTTAGATGATATCTTGTGTGCTATATTACAGATAATATACTGTAGTCTGCTTACATCCGTCTAGTATCTTTTCCTTCTCCTTTAGGTCACTTGCAATTTTGTCTTTTCAGAGATTATGGTACTCTGTGATTTGTAGCCATGAGCATACCAGAAACAAAATTTTCTGTTTTTCAGAGTGAACAAAAAGTACCAAAAATAGTAGTAAATGTACCTCATCTCTTATATGTTGTCTAACTGAATGCTTTTCGTGCACTAAATGCATTTTTGTTTAATTTGAATTTGTTAAATTTGGAGTTCTGTGCTGATAGAAGGAAGTGACCAAGAATTTCATTACTTGGAGGTATAATGTGTATCACTGCTTAAGTAGTGTGAAGTAGTTAGTTGAATTAGAACAAACAGTTTGACTTTTCTACTGAATAGTTTGTTCTAATGGGGTATTTAATAAATAAATTTACATTTATTTATGTAACTTGTCATATACAAGTAGGGACTGAAAATTGAGGTACTTTCCTTGATAATAATTTCCCTGAGTTAAAAACATATTTAATTTTCTTGATTTATAGTGGAAAAATGTGTGATATCTGTTTAAGCTAATATTTCTAATAATTGCATATAAAATCAAGTAATTAAGGTTCATATGGTTGTACAGATGGACAGTGAACTTGGCCCAGAGTTTAAGAGAAGAAGAATAGATTGGATTGCTTTTAGGACATTGCAAAACTCTTGTACTGACTACCAAATTCCACTAAAACAAAGCCCCATCTTTTCAATACTCACATTTTACCGGTGTTGCATGACTAGCAAAACACAGAACTTTAACTCTGAAGACCTAAAGATAAGTATCACCCAGAGAACAGTAGAAAGGCTGCAAAAATATAACTGATCAGGAACTCTGAAGGAGAACAGGGGTAAAGGATACTATCAAGGAATTTTATGATAGGAAGAGAAGACTGGGTTGGTCACTTGGCAAGAATAAGGAATAACAAGTGGACAGCCAGAGTAACCCATTGATATCCTTGAGTGGTTGGTAAAAAATGAGGAAGTTCTCTTGTAGCAAAGTACTCTTTTTTTGGGTGAATCCTCTGCGCCAAGCTTTTGGGAGAACGTTTTCAAGATATTTATAGGATAGGTAGGTATGGATGGGTTAGGGTCTGCATTATTGGAGGGAACTTTCTAATCAATGGGATCACTGATCCATTTGAATATGGTGATACTTAGGAGAAAATAAAGGGAAATGAATTTCTGTCTCCTTTTTAATCTTTATTACAATGTTAATATCCCCCAACAGAACATAAAATATTAGTTTGCATAAGAGATAGAGGAAAGAAATGACAGTCAAAATAATTATTTTATTTTCCTTCTAATCACTCCTTTATGTATTTTTGTATTTCTGCTCCCTAATCCTATCCTATCAGTTTTCAGAATGCTATGCCTTTATAACCATTAAAATTATTAAATAAATAAAATTTATATATGTACACACACACATATATATACACATAAATTATATGTGCACAAATATATGTATAATACAAATATACTATTCTTTTTGCTTAGAGGATAGTTCAACCCATGAAAGGTGATGAGGTTACCAAGAGAGATCATAGAGGGAAAAGTCTTAGGACAGAGCACTGGGGCAGCAGCCATAGTTAGGGAGCATGATATAGATGATGAACCATCAAAGGAGACTATTAAGGAGCAAGCAGACAGGTAGAAGGAGAACCAGGAGAGTGGTATCACAATGCACCAGAGAGGTTGAGAAGGGTGAAGACTTCAAAAAGACCATCAGATATGTCATTTAAGTAATTCTGGATAGAACAGTTTTAGTGAATGATTTGATCAGAGGTCAGATTGCAAAGCTTTGAGAAGGGAGTGGGAGGAGGAAATGAAGGCAGTAAGTATAGATAGATAGCTTTTTCAAGCTGTTTGACTTGAAGATATTTAGCTAAGAAAGGTTTGAAAGACAGGACATCAGCTTAGGGGAGACTTGGTTATGTTTGAAGGCAGAAGAGAAGGAACCATGATTTGTGGTGGTACAGGTGTAATTGAAGATGTAATTTGCTGGAAAAGATAGCAGGTGATAGGATTCAATGCACATGTGTTGGTCTTGGTAAAAAAACAAGGGGGCTACCTCGGTCGTAGATGGGGGTAAGGCAAAGAAAAGAGAGAATGGGTGGTGATGTCAAGGGGTTTTGATATGAAGAGAACATGATAAAAGGAGTTCACATTTAGTGGCCTCATTTTTTTCAGTAATATGAGTCAAGGTGCTTAGTTGAGAGAGTGAGAAGTTTGGATTAACTTTTATGGAGAGTGAGTGTGCTAGGGAATCAAGATGGGGAATCAATCAGAGAGGAATAAAAGAACTTACTTGTTGTAGTGAGGGCCAATTTGAGAGTAGATAACATGAATGTACCTAATTAGCACAGTTGTGAGACTTCCTGTATCTGCATTTAGCAGGTTGTGAATAGGAGATGAGATTTATTGTTGGAGTAATTCAGGGCTGAGTTTTGGCAAAGGATGAGTGTGGTAGGATAAGGAATGAAGGGATTTGAGAGCAGAAGACTGTAGAGGTGAAATGGCCAACTACTGGACGGGGATTAGAAAAGAAGGAAAGTGAAGTCTGAACTGCCTGAGAAAGTACTAAGGGTGGAAGGATTGGAGGTCTCAATGAAGACAGTGAGTAGGTTGGGGAGGGGATAAAGCCTAGGGAGAGGTAGAATTATGGAAGCTAATAGTAAGGTAGAGGAATGCCAGAGTTTCTAATTAGGGAATATATATTTGATTAAATGATGACTATTTTTGAGAGGACATGATGACCTGTGCAATATCCAAATTAGTATAATTTTTTTTAATATAGAGTCATACCATACTGAACTTCTCTTATAGAAATAAAAAAGGAAGGAAACAAATATTTATTCATTTTCTAATTGATATGTTTATTTACTTTTAGTTTACAAGATTAAGCTCCACAATCCCTTGAGTTTCAAATTTTCTCCCCTCCCTCTCACCCCCCACCCCATGGCAGCATGCAATCAAGTATAGGATCTCCAAATACTTTCACATTGGACGTTAGTCTGGTTGTATAGAAGGCTTGTAACCAATGGAGTGAACAATGGGAAAAAAGAAAGAAAACTAAACATGAAAAAGAACGATAGCATGTAGGTTGCTTCAGTCTCCATTTAAACTCTGTTTTTTCTAGATCTTTCTCTGAATGTAGATATCTCCTTCCATCCTGAGACTTTTAGAGTTGTCTTATAACTGTGCATTGCTGAGAAGAGTCCAGTTTATAAAAGTTGGTCATCACACATGTGATGTGTTTGTGATTATGTACAAATTTTTCCTGGTTCTGCTCTTCTCACTCAGCATCAGTTTGTATAAGCCTCTCCAGGTGAATATGAAGACCATCTCCTCCTCATTTCTTATAGCACAATAGTATTCCATTACATTCATATACCACAGCCTGTTTAGCCATTCCCCAATTGATGAACATCCCCTTAATTTCCAGTTTTTTGCCACCACAAA